>LR738715.1:892003313-892089570 GCA_902687465.1 Secale cereale
GAAGGAGGGGTCATCATCGACGCAGTCGATCACAGTGGCACCGTCAGCAGTCTCAATCCCGGTGTCTATCGGAGAGAAGAGGGGGGGGGAGAAACAATAAATATAAAGCAAACAATTGTAACACAAAGCATAACGTGGCAAAACGCGGTGCTACGTGTGACCTAACGCGGTACTGAGTGATACTGGCGAGGATGGAAAACATCCGGGAAAGGTATTCCCAGTGTTAGTTATTTTCCGGCAGATGAAACGGAGGGGGAATGTTGCTTGTTCGGTATGATAGATATGTGTGGCGGACGAACGGATCTCGTATTCGGATTCGCCTCGTTGTTCTGAGCAACTTTCATGTACAATCTTTTTCCATCCGAGCTACGATTTATTTTATATTAATTTAAAAAGATTTAATCATTTTTAGAATTTATTTAATTATTTTTATTCAACATTATCCAGAATAGTGTATGCTGACGTCATCATGACGTCAGCATGACGTCAGCAGTCAATAGGGCGTTGACTTAGTCAAACTGACGTGTGGGTCTCGCATGTCATACTCTGTTAATTGATTACGTTAGGTTAGTTAAAATTAATTAGTTTAATTAACAGATTAGTTAGGTTAGTTAATTGATTACGTTAATTAAACATGATTAATTAAGTTAATTAATCATGTTAATTAATTAACATTTTAATTTACATATTATTATTATTTTTAACTCTCTTTTTTAATCGTTCTAGGGGTGGGGCCCCCTTGTCATTGGCCAATAGGCGCTTAGCGGGCTAACGAGCGCGTTTGCTGGGGCGGAGCCCCGTGAGCGTGCGGGCGGTTACGGGCGTCGGCGTCGGCGCCCGACTGGGCGGGTGCCCAGATCGACGGCCAGGGGGGCGCTAGCCACGGGCGTGGCGAGGCCGCCGGCGTGGTCGCCGGCGCCACGACGCCGGCCAAGGAAGAACGGCGGAGGGTGGCACCACGGGAGGGAGCCGCGACACGAGCGCAAGCAGCAGCAAGAACTGACGGGTGCCGGCAGCTTGCGGAGCACCAGCAACAAAGAGCCGCGGTGGCTCGGACAGCCCGGGAGCAGTGCGCGGGCGGGCAAGGGGCGGTGCGCCGGCGTGGGCGGGATCCGGCGGCGGGGAGAGGAAGGAGAGCAGACGTGGCTCACATGGGGCGACGCGTGCGAGCTCGAGGGGGCGCGGGGCAGTCCGGTGACGGTGGGGCGGCGGTCCGGCGACGGGCTGGTGGCGACGGGTGTGTCGTGTGCCGGAATCGGAGGCGCCACCGGGCCGAGGTGGTGACGACGGTGGCCGGCCAGGCGACGGCCAACGCGAGCGGGGAGCGCGGCCATGGGGCGAGGTAGGGCGCCGGCGACGTGGCCCGAGGCGAGGGCGCGTGCAGGGACGTAGTGGCGCTGGAGACGGCGTTAGGCCACCGTTCCTCGGGCGCGGGAGCGCGGGTGAGGTCCAAAGAGCCTCCGGCCGACCGCGGGCGTCGGGGGTATGTTGCCGGCACAGCAAGCGCCGGCGCGGGGAGTTTGGCGGCGTGCGGGGTCGAACCCGATCCAGGGGGGATCGATGGAGGGACAGGGAACCGTGCGGGAGGGAGGAAGTTATTTAGGGTTTGGGGTGTCGGGGTAGTGGCCTTATAGGCCAGAGAGGGGCCGGTTGGGCCGGCCAGTTGGCCAGCTGGGCCGGTTGGCCTAGCGTGGGGGGTTTGTTTCTTTTTTTTGTTTTGCTTTGTTCTTTTTGCTTTTCTTTTATTTAGTTGTTCTAATTTATTCACTATTTATTTTAGTTTTATTTACTATATAAAAATAAACATTACCTATCTTAGTATTTGTAATGAGACCACTGCCAGTGGTATTTTCGCACATTAATAACATAGTTAGTATTTGTTTATTACATAAGGAGCAGTTAATTAATTGTTTTACGTTGCCTTAATTTCTTTAAGACATTAGAATACTCTATAGATATAAAAAAATATGATTTCTCCACCGTGATTACTTATGACTTATTTGTCATGTTTAGAACATTTTAGTTTTAATGTTTGAAAACTTTTACTACTTATCTTTATTTTAAATTCAAATTCGGGACGGGATTTGATTCATTGCGAGATTAGCAACAATAATCATGGTGACATGGCCTTGTTAATAGAGAGTTACTGTAGCTTAACTATCCTGGCGTCACAGATATTCGAGTCTATGTATATCAAAAGTATAAGTCGGACAGAAGAACATCTGATGTGTCTTAGGCCAGATTAGCAAACATGTTGACACAGTCAAATAACAGAAGAACAGAAGAACACCCGTGCGTTGGACAACAAACATGTTGTACAAAAACTTCCAGTTGGCGCAGGCGAGGTGTTTAGTATCGTGACTATTCAGGAAACATATGGTATACTAGAATTTGTTTTATTTTTTCTTGTACTCTCACATGGTCATGTACTCCTATAAATATACCCACGAGGCTCAAGCAATACAACATTGATTCGGTCAATCCCTCTTTGTCCTTCTACATGGTATTAGTCTTATGTCGATCCTAAACTCTAGACGGCGCCGTCTCCGCACATCGCCGTCCCAGGGAGGTCGATCACTATGATCTCCACCAGGGGCGCGCAGCCCGTATATAGGGTTCGTATATTAATCGTGTTGATCGGCTGCTCTAAACAGTGTTTTTTCTGATCCATCTATACTTCTATACTTCTATACTTATACTAATTTGAGACTCCCTAGAAAATCCCATGTTAATCAGAAATTAGGAACCGTTAATCTAGTGGGGCCGAATTATTACGGTCTAGATCAATCTTGGAATTTCCTACATTAATAAAAAAATTTAAAATTTTAGAATCCCTACATGGGCCATATAACAGAACGGACCAAACCAATCTGGCATGTCTCCTCTATTTCTCACGTATATCCTAAACCTGATTCTAAAAAAATGTATATTCTAAACCTGTCTCAATCTCCGAAATCACTAGTTGAGGAGTACTCGTTGCAAAGATCACCTCCAAACCCCATGTTGCGACAAGTGGCGCGCTGCATGTGCACCACTTGTCGCAACCTGAGCGTTTTCCCTTTTCTCGTAGATTCGTTTATTCAAAATGTTTTATCTCCTCAACCGTGCATCCAAATCTTGAACCATTTTCACTGCTGAATTCCTCGCGTCGGGATCTTCAAAACTAGATCCCATGTTGATAGGTTTTGACGAACTTAAAAAAAAAACGAACATAAAAACCGAACCGGGCGCACTGGTTTTTCGCTTTCCGAAAGAGGCACGGCCGTGACTCTCGCGAAAGCACAACCGTGCCTCTTGCGGAAGCAAAACCGTGACTGTCGGAAAAAAAACAGAAAACACATTTTTTCTATCTTTCCGAGAGGCACGGCCGTGACTCTCGCGAAAGCACAACCGTGCCTCTCGCTGAAGCAAAACCGTGACTCTCGCGAAAGAAATAAAAATAGAAAACGCGTTTTTTTTTCCTTTCCGAAAGAGGCACGGCCGTGACTCTCGCGAAAGCACTACCGTGCCTCTCGCGGAAGCAAAACCGTGACTCTCGCGAAAAAGGAAAAAAAAACAGAAAACACGTTTTTCCCTTTCCGAGAGGCACGGCCGTGACTCTCGCGAAAGCACAACCGTGCCTCTCGCGGAAGCAAAACCGTGGCTTTCACGAAAAAAGTGGTTTTTCCCATAATAATTTTTTTTAATTTTTATTTTCGTCGAAAAACTAAGGAAGACCGGTGGAAAACCAAAACGTAAAAAAAAACAGAGAAAAAAACCGTTCAATAAGCCAAAAACGCGTACGGAAAAATAAAAATAAAATTCCGAAGGGAGCGTCCAGACCGCGACACGTGGCAAATCGCTGAGAGTGTGCCAAGTGGCACTGATCGCTGCGAGGCTCCCGAAGGAGCGCTCGTTAACTAGTTACTCCGCCCAATCTCTCACGCATCCCACTTTTCCCCTGAGCTTAACATGTGTACGTATGTTCGAGCTCTCTCTAAAATAACTCTCTCCCATCTCTATTAGTCAATAATCAAAAAATAACTGGTCTCTCCCTTCTCTCGGTTTTGTCTAGAAAAAAAGTCGTTCAGATCAGGTTTTTTTTAGTGAAACATATAAAGTTATTATGGTGTAAATGTTTAGCTTAATATAATTCTGAAATCTCTAAAATAGCGATGGTTACTCATCCATCTATCATTCTGTTGCAACACGAGAATTGAAGCAAAAATATACGCAGTTGGTGTCAATAAGGCAATCAGACATGATAATGTGGTTGATGTACGCAATGAGAGGTTGCTAGCACTAATTATGTTATAGTTGGCAGAATAGTGTATTGTCTAACTACTAATTAATGTGTAGGACTGCGTGCTACACGTGAACGATGCGGTCCTATCCACGAACACTATCCATGAACAGAATGCGCTAGTGCTACTGTTCTGTGTTACACGTGAATGATCTTATTAATTACTACTAATTATAAGAATTCGCAGCTAACAACCTACCGATTGTGTACTCATCTTCATCTTTTAGGCTGGTCATAGTGGGAAGTAACTTTAACATGCATATGATACTACATTCACAGTGGATATTAATATTTATGTGTTGTCATGCAAGCCTCCAGATAGAGATTCATTTTTGTCATGGAATGTGTTATGCTTCTTGTTGATGTACATGTTTGCAAATTCCTTGGTTAACGCAATGTTACAACTTGATAATGATCATGTTGTATATCCCGTATGTGATTCCATGCTGTACCAAGGAAAGAAGGGCAAACGATTCACATTTATACATTGTTGGTTCAACCTCAAGAGGCATAACATCTCAAAGACCAACATTTGCGGATACTTGTACATTGTTGGACTTGAGTAATGTTTATTGTGTATCGATGAATTTTGAGAACTTGTACAACATGCGGTTATTTTGAATGTAATATTTGTATTTGAAATATTGTTGTACAAGGATATTTGTATGTTATTTATGGACGAATTGTGTTACTGCTATGTTATTTCGTGTGCTCCGGGCATTAAAATAAATAGAGAAGAACGTTTAATAAATACGGTTGGATGACCGACTCTCATATTCGTCTCCACGGACACGTACATGGACGGATAGTGAATCCTTACTAGTAGAATGTGGGATTAAAAGAGTAGCTGCCCTCGTAATTCAGACTAGAGAGCGTATTTAGCTTGTATGTTCTATTCTTAAATAGTTCTACCCACCACTACCTATTTTTTGTTTTAATGCAACTACGCCACACAAATCAAGCCATGCATGTGACCATAAGTTACAGTTTACGCACTAATCTTTTCATGTAACCACGCCAGCTCAGTAACCATGCATGTTAATTTTCTTCACTTATATTTATGGGGGCATAGACGGTCTTGTTACAATTTTTTTTAGCATGACCTACATATATTTGTACATTGTATGCTTGGAGCAAATATACGTCGGTTATGTTACATATTTTTGTTAAAAATTGCACCCCCGGTGACTTCAATCCGATAGAAATTTATTTTTACAAAAAAAATTATCACATGATTCATATATTTATTGTTTTCAAAATATACCCCGAGAGCATTATTATAATTGTTTTTTACAATAATTTTAGTTTGTTTAGTATCTATTTATGCATATGTTTTACAAAGGTTAAGCCAGCAACACGCGGGCATTATCTAGATTTTCATTAAATAGGCATGCTATTCAGCCTGGCAAATGGCCCAAGTTAGCGTTGCATTAAATACGGATGTCACTATTTTTCTATGACAAGCAAGGTTCTGCTTTTCGAAATGGAAAAGCATAGTTTGTGCTTCCCGACTAAGCACAACTGTGCTTCGTGAAAAGGAAAAAGCACAGATATGCTTCCTAAACCGAGGTAAAAAACCACAACTTTGGATCTGGGTTACGGTTTATTTTTTATTTCTGGTTTATTAGGGTAATGTTTTTTCTGTTTCTAGTTTTATTTTTTTCTTATTTTTTTGATTTCCATCTTTTTTTGGTATACATTTTATAAATTTATTGTTTCCCTTTTTCTTCCATTATTTCTGTTTTATTTAGGAAAAAAGGTTTGTCAAAACCTATTTTTATGATATTTAGCTATGAAGATCACAACGCAATAAATCCAATGGTCAAAACAGTTCACGATTTGGACGTACGGTTTAAGAGATAAAATATATAAAAATAACGAATCTACAAAGGGCAAAACTCTCAAGTAGGGACAAGTAGCGCTCATACCGTGCGGCACTAGTCACTTTGAGAGAAGGTGAAAGTTATATTTGCAAGTGGTATTCCTTAACTAGTGTGTACGCCATTTGGCCGACTGGTCCATGCCCATACCATTTGGCCGACTGGTCCATGTCGTGCATGGACGTCTTTAATCGATGCACCCAATGCCACCATTGAGCTCAGAGGCGTACATTAAATCAGACATCTACCAACTGATATTTACCCACCTTTAATCAAGCAGTCTTCCATGCCAAGAATTACTACTACCGCCAAGTATTACTACTACCGCGTACCTATACACGCTCACACAACAATCCATCATGGTTTGTTCTCGTCTAGTACTCGTTGCCTGAATCACCCAACAATCCATAGTGTGTACGCTAATAAGATTCTGTGCAGCAAATTTTTAATCCTAATGAATCATGAGCATGTATTGCCTAGGTGTAGGCCGTTAGTCAACATGACATGTTCTTGCAACTATTAAACCCATTAAGTGTCGTCTGAAGGGTGGCCAACCAGCTATGCCACCTGGCGCAAGGAGGTTGGTCGCGGTGGGAAATCTCTTGGAATTTTTTTAGATGAAGGTGAGGATCATTTTTTAAATATATTTTTTATTTTTAGATGGAGGTGAGGACCTTCGATATTTTTAATTGAAAAATTTTGCCAAGTGGCGCTCACTGGTTGGCTGCTGTTGTATTTTTTTTCCTTTTCCTTTTTTACGCCTTTCTTCAGATGTGCAGTGTCGAAAATTAATTCTCCACAAGTGGAGAACGAAGCAGTAAACCAAGTATACGATTTTGGGCCAAATTATTGTTTCAATTAATTGTTCACAAGTGTGCACGACAGTATGCTCTGGGTACCAAGTAAGTTTAACAGAGGCATCTTGCTCGGAACTTTTGGTGTCTCCTAACTTTCATTGAAAATATGCTAATGAAAAATCATATGGGAAACATACTAAAAGAGATGTGTTGAGCTTGAAACATCTCTGTATATCTGGAAACAACCAATTAAAATCTGGCGTACTATGAATAATTGCCTTCTTCGAATGCAAATCAGCTATGCATACCTAGCAGCGGATGCTAGTTAGGAATGTGTTCAGGTCGGTCTATATAAATATTGTATTAAGATATTGTGACGCCACCGATTTGACCGTACACTAATCATGCACGCAAATGTGTACGACCAAGATCAGGGACTCACTGGAAGATATCATAACACAACTCTAGACACAAATTAAAATAATACAAGCTTTATATTAGAAGCCAGGGGCCTCGAGGGCTCGAATACAAAAGATCGAAAACACAAGAGTTAGCGGAAGCAACAATATCTGAGTACAGACATAAGTTAAACAAGTTTGCCTTAAGAAGGCTAGGACAAATATAGCAACGATCAAAAGGGCAAGGCCTCCTGCCTGGGACCTCCTAACTACTCCTCGAAGCCGAACTCCACGTAGCAACATCCTCGGGATACTCTGGGTCCTGGGCTCCACCATCTGGTTGCGTCATCTGAGAAGAAGGGACAAAAGGGGAAAAAGGGGGAGAAAAGCAACCGTGAATACTCATCCAAAGTACTCGCAAGCAAGGATCTGCACTACATATGCAATGGTATCTGTATAAAGGGGTAATATCTGTGGACTGAACTGCAGAATGCCAGAATAAGAGGGGGGTAGCTAATCCAATCGAAGACTACGCTTATGGCCACCTCCATCTTGAAGCAGTAGATGAGAGTAGCTGGAATTAACAAGTATCCTCGCATCTCGCAGCCTCCGTCTTGCAGCAGTAGAATAGAATAGATGGTAAGTTCACCAAGTAACATCGTATAGCATAATCCTACCCGGCGATCCCCCGCACATCACCCTGTGAGAGAGCAACCACCGAGTTATATCTGGAACTTGTCTGTGTGTGTTTTATTAAGTATCCAGTTCTAGTTGTCATGAGGTCAGAGTACAACTCCTGGTCGTCCTTTTACGGAGGGACACGGCTATTCGAATAGATTAACTTCCCTGCAGGGGTGCACCACATAACCCAGCACGCTCGATCCCATTTGGCCGGACACACTTTCCAGGGTCATGCCCGGCCTCGGAAGATCAACACGTCGCAACCCTACCTAAGCACAACAGAGAGGTCAGCACGCCGGTCTACGTCCTAGGCATGCAGGGGTCCGGGCCCATCGCCCAACGCACACCTGCACGTTGCGTACGCGGCCGGTGAGCAGACCTAGCAACCTCCATTACTAAGGAAGTTACGTTACGCGGTCCAACCCGGCGCGCGCCGCTCAGTCGCTGACGTCAAGAAGGCTTCGGCTGATACCACGACGTCGAGTACCCATAACTATTCCCACGTAGCCGGTTAGTTCGTATAGGCCAAATGGCCAGACTCAGATCAAATACCAAGATCCTGTTAAACGTGTTATTATGAAATAACCGCGGACAGCGACCAGGGCCAGGCCCACCTATCTCCTAGGTGGTCGCAACCCGCCATGTCTCCCCGTGATGGCTTCTCGCCCCTCGTTGGTTACCCCAAGTGGAAGGTTTGAGATGCAGTGTAGCGGTAGTTTTCCCTTGGCAAAGATACCAAGGATCGATTTCCCCTGAGACTCCTAGGTTCAACAAGAAGGTGTTAACTGCTAACGGTGCCAGATATTAGCAATCAATGTGGACCTGCACACAGATACAAATAACTTTGCTCCCAACGAGTACAGAGAGGTTGTCAATCCCTCCGGCCTTGTCGTTTACAAAGGATCAAACGCAAGTGATAATAGTGATAGGTATTGCTGCAAATAGTAAGTAAAAGCAGAAAGTAAATAGCGGATGTGATCAGTGATGGTAATATGGACCGGGGTCCCATGATGTTCACTAGTGATGTCTCTCTCCCAAAAGACGATAAAACAGCTATGTGAGGTAAACGAATTACAGCTGGGCAATTGACAGAATTATGTGCGCAAACCAATGCTAACTATGTTGCAAGAAAGGTAGAGGTTCAAAGCTTGGGCGGTACGCCAAGGCAAGTAGACCGAAATCCATCTGCATCTACTACTAATCATCCACCTTGAGATATCTATCCAGAACATCTCGTTGGTATTAAGTTGCGAGTCCCACCCATAGTGTAAACTCAAAGCAACAGACAACTGCATTAAAAGAACTTTGCGTAAAGTAAACAATCCTTGCACCCGCGAGTACAAGCACCGTTGTTTTCCCCCTTGTGGCAACGGCACATCCCCTAGAGTCATGTTTCTGTCACTCAAGCTAGTCATCGAGGGGCATGAACCCACAATCAAGCATAACGTTCCCTCTTGGAGTCACTACCTACTACTTGGCCAAAGGAATAAATAGCAACAGAGAACATGCAAGAATTGCTTACGAACATAAATATAAAAGAGGTAAATCAAATATATTACTCAAACACAATCTGAACATAATCTCACAATCCATCGGATCCCAGCAAACTCATCATAGCAACAGCATAAGGATTACATATGTGCCTTGATCATGTAGGGCAGCTCACGAGGTATAATTAGTGAAGCACAAGAAGGGGAGGAGAACATTGATACGTCCAAAACGTATCTATAATTTCTGCTTGCTCCATGCCACTTTTGGGTGATATTGCTATGATATTCATACACTTCCATACACTTTTGACCATATTTGGACTAACTTACTAATCCGGTGCACCCCAGTGCCAGTTTCTGTTTTCGGCTGTTTTTGTATTTCAGGTTTTCACGTTTCGAGAACTGCCCAGAAAAATCCATAAAAAATATATAAAAAATCAGCGTTCCGGGAAGGACACTGCTTCCGAAGGGGAGCCTGGGGGGGGCACAGGGGGCCCAGGCGCCCTGTGGGCGCGCCCCCCCTCCCCTGGGCCGCGCCAGGGGGGCGCCTCGGCACCCCGAGAGCCCCCCGATGCCCTACTTTCGTAGATATTTAAAGGGTCCCCCGTAACCCTTGAAACAGGACTTCTTTTCGCGATCCCATCTCTGTTCCGCCGCTGCCGCCGCTTCCAAGATCGGGAGCACCAGGAGAACTCTTCCCGGCACCCTGCCGGAAGGGAGGATCACCACCGGGAGCTTCTCCACCACCATGGACGCCTACCGGATGACTCGTGAGTAGTCTCCCTTGGACCATGAGTCCATGACCAGTAGCTATGTGATGTTCTCCTCCCGTTCTTGTGCTTCACTAATTAGTCCTCGTGAGCTGCCCTACATGATCGAGGCACCTATGTAATCCTTGTGTTGTTGCTATGTTGAGTTTGCTGGGATCCGATGGATTATGAGATTATGTTCGGATTGATCTTGAGTAATATATTTGATTCACCTCTTTTATATTTTAGTTCATAAGTAATTCTTGCATGTTCTCCGTTGTTATTTATTGCTTTGGCCAAGTAGTAGGTAGTGACTCCAAGAGGGAACGTTATGCTCGATTGTGGGTTCATGCCTCTCGATGACTAGCTTGAGTGACATAAACATGACTCTACGGGATGTGATGTTGCCACAAGGGGGAAAACAACGGTGCTTGTGCCCGCGGGTGCAAGGATTGTTTACTTTACGCAAAGTTCTTATAATGCAGTTGTCTGTTGCATTGAGTTTACACTATGGGTGGGACTCGCAACTTAATACCAGCGAGATGTTCTGGATAGATATATCAAGGTGGATGATTAGTAGTAGATGCAGTTGGATTTCGGTCTACTTACTTTGGCGTACCGCCCATGCTTTGAACCTTAACCTTTCTTGCAATGTAGTCAGCATTGGTTTGCGTTCGTGGTCCTGTCAATTGCCCAGCTGTAATTTGTTACCTCGCATAGCTGTTTTATCGTCTTTTGGGAGAGAGACATCGCTAGTGAACATCATGCGACTCCAGTCCATATTACTATCATTGATCTCATACACTATTTACTTTTCTGCTATTTTATTTACTATTGCAAATTACTATCTATCACTACTATCATATTGCTTTTAACCCTTTGTGAACTACAAGGCCGGAGAGATTGACAACCTCTCTGTACTCGTTGGGAGCAAAGTTATCTGTATCCGTGTGCAGGTCCACGTTGATTGCTAATTGTGCCGTTAGCAGTTGACGCCTACCTGTTGAACCTAGGAGTCTCTGGGGATTCGATCCTTGGCATCTTTGCTAAGGGAAAACACTTCTACTTACTTCATCTTACACCTTCCACTTGGGGTAATCCAACGAGGGGTTCGAGGCCCATCAAGGAATATTTTCTAGCGCCGTTGCCGGGGACTCCACTCTTCAGGATAGGGGAGTTGCATGCTATCTTTTACCTTTGCTTATTAGTCTTGTTAGTTTACCTTTCATATTTGCTTTAGTTCCTTTTTATCGAAAATCACAAAAATAGTTATCTTGTTCTTTAGTTATCATTATGTCGGGTCCTTTTGTCTTTGACGAGGCAGAAGTTCTCTCCTTTAAACAAAGAGCTGGGGAAAGTTTGAAAGATGCTTGGTATAGAATTAATGATTCACAAAAAAGAGCCACCAAGAAGCAACCCACTACTATCTTGCTTAGAAATTTCTATGTTGGAATCACTTCTTGGAATAGGTTTATTTTAGATACTGCTATCAATGGGAATTTCCTGGAGGCCCCAGTTTGGGAGTCTCTTAGAATTATTGAAAATCTTGTTGGGAGTCCCCTTGTTGTTAGCATTCGAGAGGACATCACCCTAGCTCACATTATGAAAAAACTTGAAAAAATAGAGCTAGAGATGCCAAGCACTAATAAGATGAATGAATTGGATCGAAAGATCCAAGGGAATTTGAATAGACTTGATAGCTCCATGCATAAAAATTTTAAAATTTTGGAGACCGTCAAATTCCATGATTCTGAATCTTCTAGGATGGAAAAGATTGAGGAAATATTTGATACCTTAGGAACTACATTCTCCTCGATCAAAACCGAAAAGGTAGAAACTCCGGCAAGGAGGGAGCCTAAGTTCGTTCACATTCCAAAGGCTCCCCGTTCTAAAAATAATCCACCTATTGCCAAAGGGGTTGAAACTGTAAAAACTTTGGAAGAAACACCTATCGTTGATGAATTTATAAATGAATCATCCCTTGACTTTTATCCTTTTGGTCTCCTACCTAGAAGTATCTCTATGAGGCCTTTATTTGAGAGACCTCTTAAGACTAGTTGTATTATTGAAGAGCTTTTTGATGATCTTGATGATGGTTCAATTGATACAACTTGATCTATGCATTATGCCTAGCTTAAAGGCATAAAAGAAAGCGCTTTTGGGAGGCAGCCCACATGAATAAATTTTTTGCTTTTGTTGTGTCTTGATGTTGTTTACTGCTGTAGCATCATCATTGTATCTTTACTTTTCATATTTGTGCCAAGTATAGCCTCTGATTGCTAGAAAGTTCAAAAGTTGTGAGGTGCTGTCCAGGAAACAGATTCTGTCCTTGGATAGAAAAATTCGTATAAAATCACCAGATCATCTTTTTGGTCTGAATTTTTTCGACAGCGTTCTCTATATAATTGTCTTTCGTGCGTCAGTTATGAGTTTTTTGATTTGAGTTGCAGAAGTATCCCGAACAGGTCAATTACTGCCTGCTGTTCTGTTTTTCACAGATTCTGTCCTGTTTTGCCTTACCTTCACTTTGCAAATTAAGAACTTGCTTTTTCTTTGCAAAAACCTTTTGGCAATCTTGAGAAACAGTAGAACTTCAAGAATATCCTTATTTCCAGCAAGGTATAATTATTTTATTAAGGGTACTAACCTCGCTAATCAGATTATGAATGAGTTATGTATGAAGGGAGTTTTCAAGTGTGCGAGGGAAGATGATAAAAAGATTCAGGAGTGTCAAGCGCTCAAGCTTGGGGATGCCCCGTGCACCCCCAAGAAATATTCAAGGAGACTCAAGCGTCTAAGCTTGGGGATGCCCCCGTGCACCCCCTTCTCCATCAACATTATCAGTTCGTCTTTCGTTCCGCTATATTTTTATCACTTCATGTGTTATGTGCTATACTTGGAGCGTCTTGCTTTTAGTTTTCTTTTTAGTTTTTCATAACGAGTCGGAACCCAGTATTCCTTTATGTGGGAGAGAAACACGCTCCACCTCTACCTAGAACATTACATAGAATTTTCATTGTCTATCTATGCTATGTGTGTTCTTTGTCTTTTAAATAGCTACTATCGTGCTCTGCTCTTAGTATTCATGCTTATCTTTCCAAGAGCTTTTATTTAGTTGGTTGCTTGAACTCTTTTTAATTATCATGAACATCTTATTAAGAGAGTTTGCTTCCGTTGCATTGGTTAATGTGTCTATGATAAAGATGCTACTTTCATGATGGTGCTTAGTAGTTCAGGTTTTCTTTTGGGTTAATCTCGAATAGCTGGGAGGTTCCCAATGTGTCATTGGAGTACCAACTTGGTTTGTTTGCCTATGATGTGGTATGGTTTAGTAATATCTTCCTTCGAGAATTTATTTTGATTGACTTGGCGTATGCTCACGCATATTCAAGACCGTAAAGAAAGTCTGTCAAGCCTTGATGATCTTTTGTTTCTGAGTAGCGATATAACTACCATGCCTGATTCAATATTGCTTTGTCGCTCTGCATGATTATGACCGTCATTGCTCTCTTAGTTGGTTGCTCCTAGTCTTTTGCTAACCTCCACCTGCACTAAGCAAACCAACCATGCAATACATAGCTCATGGGAAAGTAGCCTAAAAACTATTGTGGTAAAGAATATGTTGCTTATGTATCTTATTTCTTATGAGTTGCTTGCTGAGCGGTAACCATGTTTCTGGGGACGCCATCAACTGTCACACTTTTGTTGAATATAATGTGAGTTGCTATGCATGTTCGTCTTGTCTGAAGTAACGGTGATTTACCGTGGGTTGAATTAATATGCATATTGTTAGAGAAGAACATTGGGCCGCCAACCAAAGCCATGCATCATGGTGGAAGTTTTAGCTTGGACCTGGTCCTCAATCTCTCATGAGAATATGCTTATGCATTTAAGAGGAGTCCATCATCTATTTTCTATGTTGTCCCGGTATGGATGTCCTCAAGTTGATATTTATCAAAAACGAGAAATCAAATGCGATCTATCTCCTTGGACCTTTATACAGATGGCATAGAGGTACCCCTTTGTGACACTCGGTAAAAACATATGCAATGCAATGATAACCCATGGGGATCCGAGCTAATTAGGACAAGGAGCGAGCACTATTAGTATTCAATGCATGAGGCTTGCAACTTATAAGATGTTTTATGCATGACACATATGAAGTACTACTACCGTTGACACAATTTCTTACATGTTTCATAATAAAAAGCTCTAGCACTTCAAGCACCTACTTCTGAGAGCATGATTGTCATTCTGAGTGTAATGTGCATTGTCCCAAAGTAGCATTGTCTTTTGCATGATTGTGATATCGTTTATTTTGAAACGATTGTATCTAGTCATCACTTAAACCTTGAAGGTGCCCCTGCACTTATGTTTTGCATCACTAAAGGGGGCAAGCTAGATATCACTTGATCATATTTGCACATCATGTTCATTACAAATCCTTTTGATGTTTCAGTTTCATATTGTAAAACTTTCAGTCATTTGTGATTTTCTCTTGAGACAACTTAATTACTTTAGAATCATTGTCTTAGTAAGCATTTGTCATATGACTATGAGAAAGTCTTATATGGTTAGCATGTCACCACAGAAATTATTCTTTTTATCATTTACCTACTCGAGGACGAGCAGGAATTAAGCTTGGGGATGTTGATACGTCCAAAACGTATCTATAATTTCTGCTTGCTCCATGCCACTTTTGGGTGATATTGCTATGATATTCATACGCTTCTATACACTTTTGACCATATTTGGACTAACTTACTAATCCAGTGCACCCCAGTGCCAGTTTCTGTTTTCGGCTGTTTTTGTATTTCAGGTTTTCACGTTTCGAGAACTGCCCAGAAAAATCCATAAAAATATATATAAAAAATCAGCGTTCTGGGAAGGACACTGCTTCCGAAGGGGAGCCTGGGGGGCCACAGGGGGCCCAGGCGCCCTGTGGGCGCCCCCCCCCTGGGCCACACCGAGGGGGCGCCTCGGCACCCCGAGAGCCCCCCGATGCCCTACTTTGGCAGATATTTAAAGGGTCCCCCGTAACCCTTGAAACAGGACTTCTTTTCGCGATCCCATCTCGGTTCCGCTGCCGCCGCCGCTTCCAAGATCGGGAGCACCAGGAGAACTCTTCCCAGCACCCTGCCGGAGGGGAGGATCACCACCGGGAGCTTCTCCACCACCATGGACGCCTCCCGGATGACTCGTGAGTAGTCTCCCTTGGACCATGAGTCCATGACCAGTAGCTATGTGATGTTCTCCTCCCGTTCTTGTGCTTCACTAATTAGTCCTCGTGAGCTGCCCTACATGATCGAGGCACCTATGTAATCCTTGTGTTGTTGCTATGTTGAGTTTGCTGGGATCCGATGGATTATGAGATTATGTTCAGATTGATCTTGAGTAATATATTTGATTCACCTCTTTTATATTTTAGTTCATAAGTAATTCTTGCATGTTCTCCGTTGTTATTTATTGCTTTGGCCAAGTAGTAGGTAGTGACCCCAAGAGGGAACGTTATGCTCGATTGTGGGTTCATGCCCCTCGATGACTAGCTTGAGTGACAGAAACATGAGTCTAGGGGATGTGTTGTTGCCACAAGGGGGAAAACAACGGTGCTTGTGCCCGCGGGTGCAAGGATTGTTTACTTTACGCAAAGTTCTTATAATGCAGTTTCCTGTTGCATTGAGTTTACACTATGGGTGGGACTCGCAACTTAATACCAGCGAGATGTTCTGGATAGATATCTCAAGGTGGATGATTAGTAGTAGATGCAGTTGGATTTCGGTCTACTTACTTTGGCGTACCGCCCATGCTTTGAACCTCAACCTTTCTTGCAATGTAGTCAGCATTGGTTTGCGTTCGTGGTCCTGTCAATTACCCAGCTGTAATTTGTTACCTCGCATAGCTATTTTATCGTCTTTTGGGAGAGAGACATCGCTAGTGAACATCATGCGACTCCGGTCCATATTACTATCATTGATCACATACACTATTTACTTTTCCGCTATTTTATTTACTATTGCAAATTACTATCTATCACTACTATCATATTGCTTTTAACCCTTTGTGAACTACAAGGCCGGAGAGATTGACAACCTCTCTGTACTCGTTGGGAGCAAAGTTATCTGTATCTGTGTGCAGGTCCACGTTGATTGCTAATTGCACCGTTAGCAGTTGACACCTACCTGTTGAACCTAGGAGTCTCTGGGGATTCGATCCTTGGCATCTTTACTAAGGGAAAACACTTCTACTTACTGCATCTTACACCTTCCACTTGGGGTAATCCAACGAGGGGTTCGAGGCCCATCAAACATCACATAGCTACTGGTCATGGACCCATGGTCCAAGGGAGACTACTCACAACTCATCCGGGAGGCGTCCATGGTGGTGGAGAGGCTCCCGGTGGTGATCCTCCCCTCCGGCAGGGTGCTGGGAAGAGTTCTCCTGGTGCTCCCGATCTTGGAAGCGCGGCGGCGGCGGAACAGAGATGAGATCGCGAAAAAGGGTTCCGTCCTCGAGGGTTTCGGGACACGTGTTAAATATATGCCAAAGGGGGGCATCAGCGGAGGCCTGGGGGGCCCAGGCGCCCCCCCCGGCGCGGCCAAGAGGGGGGCCGCGCCACCAGGGCGCCTGGAGCCCTGGTGGCCCCCCTCCGGCCCTACTTCGGCCGTGTGGAAGCTTCCGGAACGCTGATTTTTTATATAATTTATCCGGGATTTTTCTGGCAGTTTACTTGACGGGAAAACCTGAAATACAAAAACAGCAGAAAACAGAAACTGGCACTGGGGTGCACTGAGTTAATAGGTTAGTCCAAATATGATCAAAAGTGTATGGAAGTGTATAAATATCATAGCAATATCACCCAAGAGAGGCATGGAGCAAGCAGAAATTATAGATACGTTTTGGACGTATCAACATCCCCAAGCTTAATTCCTGCTCGTCCTCGAGTAGGTAAATGATAACAAGAATAATTTCTGTGGTGACATGCTATTAACCATATAGGACTTTTCATAGTCATATGACAAAAGCTTACTGAGACAATGAATCTGTAGTAATTAAGTTGCCTCATGAGAGAATCACAAAGAACTGAAAGTTTTACAATATGATACTGAAACACTCAAAAAGATTTGTAATGAGCATGGTGTGCAAATATGATAAAGTGATATCTCGCTTGCCCCCTTTAGTGAAGCAAAACATAAATGCAGGGGCACCTCCAAGGTTTAAGTGATGACTAGATATAATGATTTCAGAATAAACGATATCATTATCATGCAAAAGACAATGCTACTTTGGGACAATGCACATTACACTCAGAATGACAATCATGCTCTCAGTAGTTGGTGCTTAAAGAAGGTGGAGACTCTCGAACCGTGGCTTTTGTTGGCAAGATTGAAAACCCGTAGTCGGAAACAAAGACAAAGCATGTACCAGAGCTCTTGGTTTTAAAAACAGAGGTAATAATATTTTTTTCAATATGCATGTTTCGTCAACGAATGCTAGCAACTAACTCAATCACTTCTTGAGATGGACAAGTTTCGAGGAACGGCTCCCGAATGAGGACGATCACATCCTCTCAATCTCCTTTGTTTATCACTGCCAAAGTTTTCTGATTTCTCATGAACAAAGCGTGAAGGAGCGTTTGTTTGTTTATATTATTTTTTAATGTGCCGGGCGCACTCTATGCCAGTTCCTTCTCGTATTATGGGTTTGCAAATTAGACATGCAATCCCGGGGTGAAGCTTGTCCAACTTAAAAAGATCATGAATTAACTACTACTTCCTCATGAACTAAAACAGAGGCATAAAATAGAAATGCTTTTTTTTTAATAATTTTGAGATGGTACATGAAAGTCTTTGTTAGGAATGGCAGGTAAATACCATGTATAGGAAGGTATGGTGGACTCATATGGCATAACTGGTTTAAAAGATTTTGGATGCACAAGCAGTCAGTCCGCTTAGTACAGGAGAAGGTTAGCAAAATACTGGGAGCGACCAACTAAAAGAGCAATGATGGTCATAATCATGCAGAGCGACAAAGCAATATTGAATCAGGAATGGAAGTTATATCGCTACTCAGAAACAAAAGATCATCAAGGCTTGACAGACTTTCTTTACAGTCTTAAATATGCGTGAGCATACGCCAAGTCAATCAAAATAAATTCTCGAAGGAAGATATTACTAAACCATACCACATCGTAGGCAAACAAATCATGTTGGTACTCCAATAACACATTGGGAACCCCCCAACTATTTGAGACTAACCATAAGAAAACATGAACTACTAAGCACCATTATGCACGTAGCATTTTTATCATAGACATATCAACCAATGCAACAGAAGCAAACTCTCTAAATAAGATAAGCATGATAACTAAAGAGAGTTCCAGCAACCAACTAAAGAAAAGCCTTTTAAAGAGATAAGCATGAAAACTAAGAGTTGAACATGATAGTAGCTATTGAAAGACAAAGAACACACACAGCAAAGATAGACATGAAAATTCTATGTTATGTTCTAGGTTGAAGTGGAGCGTGTTTCTCTCCCACACAAAGAAAGCTGAGTTCCAACTCGTTATGAAAAGCTAAAGAAAACTAAAAAGGAAAACTAAAAGCAAGACGCTCCAACAATAGCACATAACACATGAAGTGATAAAAATATAGTGGAACGAAAGACGAACTGATAATGTTGATGGAGAAGGGGATGCACGGGGGCATCCCCAAGCTTGAGCGTTTGACAGTCCTGAATCTCTTTATCATCTTCCCTCGCACACTTGAAAACTCCCTTCATACATAACTCATCATAATCTGATTAGCGAGGTTAGTACCCATAATAATATAATTGTTACTTGCTGGAAATAAGGATGTTCTTGAAGGTCTACTGTTTCTCAAGATTGCCCAAAGGTTTTTTCAAAGAAAAAGCAAGCTCAAGGTTTGCAAAATGAAGGAAAGGCAAAACAGGACAGAATCTGTGAAAAACAGAACAGCAGGTAGTAAATGATTTTTTCGGGGCACTTCTGCAACTCTAATCAAAAAACTCAGAACAGACGCCCGAAAGACAATTGTATAGAGCACGTTGTCGAAAAAATTCAGACCAAAAAGATGATCTGGTGATTTTATATGAATTTTTCTATCCAAGGATAGAATCTGTTTCCTGGACAGCACGTCACAACTTTTGAACTTTCTTGCAATCAGAGGCTATACTTGGCACAAAGCTGAAAAGTAAAGATACAATGATGATGCTACTGTAGTAACAAACATCAAGACCACTAAAACTGAAAGAACAAACTGAAAGCAAAGATAACAAGGGTTGTCTCCCTAGAGCTCTTTCTTTATAGCCATAAAGATAGGCTTAAGACTTTAATGATGCTCTCGTAGGAATAAGAGTTAAAGAACAAAAAAAGAGCATCAAGAAGCAAATACCAAACACATTTAAGCCTAACATGCTTCCTATGCATAGGAATATTGCAATACAATAATTCATTGAAGCACAAAGCAATAAGCATAGGAAGACAAAACAAGTGCAGCTTCAAAACCTTCAACATAAAGAGAGGGAACTTGATATTATTGAAATATCTATAAGCATATGTTCCCTTCTCATAATAATTTTCAGTGGGATCACGAATAAACTCAACAATATAAGCATCACATAAAGCATTGTTACCATGATCCACATGCAAAAAGGTATCATTACTCTTCATATAAGCAAAATCTTTCTTATTAGGAATAGTGAGAGTAAAGCAATCATAACCATCATGATAATCATTGTATTTAGGAGGCATATCATAATCATAATAAATTTTATCCTCAATAGTAGGTGGACTGAAAACATCATATTCATCATTGTAATCATATATAGGAAGCAAAGTATCATCAAAGTAAATTTTCTCTTCAAAAGTTGGGGGACTAAAAATATCATGTTCATCAAACGTGTCATCCCCAAGCTTAGAGCTTTCCATGTCATTGGCAATATTGATATTCAAAGAAAGAATACTAATAACATCACCACCATCATGATTGTTATGCAAATAATAAAGTTCCATAGGTTTTTTAATTTTCTCTTCAAACACATCATGTCCCAAAGCAAGGTAGAGCTTATAAAGCTCTCTCATATTTTTGTTGTTTTCCATTAAGCAAAACTAGTGAAAAGACATAAAGAAAACTGAAAGGTAAACTAACAAGACTAAAAAGCAAAGATAAAAGATAGCGTGCAACTCCCCTATCTTGAAGAGTGGAGTCCCCGGCGACGGCGCCAGAAAACTTTGCTTGATGGCTTCTCGCCCCTCGTTGGTTACCCCAAGTGGAAGGTTTGAGATGCAGTGTAGCGGCAGTTTTCCCTTGGCAAAGATACCAAGGATCGATTTCCCCTGAGACTCCTAGGTTCAACAAGAAGGTGTTAACTGCTAACGGCACCAGATATTAGCAATCAACGTGGACATGCACACAGATACAAATAACTTTGCTCCCAACGAGTACAGAGAGGTTGTCAATCCCTCCGGCCTTGTCGTTTACAAAGGATCAAACGCAAGTGATAATAGTGATAGGTATTGCTGCAAATAGTAAGTAAAAGCAGAAAGTAAATAGCGGATGTGATCAGTGATGGTAATATGGACCGGAGTCCCATGATGTTCACTAGTGATGTCTCTCTCCCAAAAGACGATAAAACAACTATGTGAGGTAAACGAATTACAGCTGGGCAATTGACAGAATTATGTGCGCAAACCAATGCTAACTATGTTGCAAGAAAGGTAGAGGATCAAAGCATGGGCGGTACGCCAAGGCAAGTAGACAGAAATCCATCTGCATCTACTACTAATCATCCACCTTGAGATATCTATCCAGAACATCTCGCTGGTATTAAGTTGCGAGTCCCACCCATAGTGTAAACTCAAAGCAACAGACAACTGCATTAAAAGAACTTTGCGTAAAGTAAACAATCCTTGCACCCGCGAGTACAAGCACCGTTGTTTTCCCCCTTGTGGCAATAGCACATCCCCTAGACTCATGTTTCTGTCACTCAAGCTAGTCATCGAGGGGCATGAACCCACAATCGAGCATAACATTCCCTCTTGGAGTCACTACCTACTACTTGGCCAAAGCAATAAATAGCAACGGAGAACATGCAAGAATTACTTACGAACATAAATATAAAAGCGGTAAATCAAATATATTACTCAAACACAATCTGAACATAATCTCACAATCCATCGGATCCCAGCAAACTCATCATAGCAACAGCATAAGGATTACATATGTGCCTCGATCATGTAGGGCAGCTCACGAGGTCTAATTAGTGAAGCACAAGAAGGGGAGGACAAAATCACATAGCTACTGGTCATGGACCCATGGTCCAAGGGAGACTACTCACAACTCATCCGGGAGGCGTCCATGGTGGTGGAGAGGCTCCCGGTGGTGATCCTCCCCTCCGGCAGGGTGCCGAGAAGAGTTCTCCTGGTGCTCCCGATCTTGGAAGCGCGGCGGCGGCGGAACAAAGATGAGATCGCGAAAAAGGGTTTCGTCCTCGAGGGTTTTGGGACGCGTGTTAAATATATGCCAAAGGGGGGCATCAGCGGAGGCCTGGGGGGCCCAGGCGCCCCCTCCCCCGGCGCGGCGAAGAGGGGGGCCGCGCCACCAGGGCGCCTGGAGCCCTGGTGGCCCCCCTCTGGCCCTAGTTCACCCAAAAGAGGCATGGAGCAAGCAGAAATTATAGATACGTTTTGGACGTATCACTCCTCCACAAGGTAACCATCAGGGGGCTGCCGGGAACCCAGGCCCACCACTACCTGTGTGGAACCACCTGCCCCTTCAGCCCCCATCTCCGAATCATCAACACGAGTATGTAATAGTATAGTATATACCCGTGATCACCTCCCAAAGTGATCACGGCCCGATAGTATAGCATGGTAGACGGACAAGAATGAAGGGCTACTGATGGAATACTAGCATCCTATACTAAGAAGTAGGATAGCAGGTAAAGGTATCAACAGTGGTAGCAACAATGACAGGCTATGCAACAGAATAGGGGTTATCGGATCATCAATAGTAGCAGTTCTAATGCAAGAATAAGATAGAGAGAGAATGGGCGATATCTGGTGATCAAGGGGGTGGGCTTGCCTGGTTAATCTGGCAAGAAGGAGGGGTCATCGTCGACGCAGTCGATCACAGTGGCACCGTCAGCAGTCTCAGTCCCGGTGTCTGTCGGAGAAAAGAGGGGGGGGGGGAGAAACAATAAATATAAAGCAAACAATTGTAACACAAAGCATAACATGGCAAAACGCGGTGCTACGTGTGACCTAACGCGGTACTGAGTGATACTGGCGAGGATGGAAAACATCCGGGAAAGGTATTCCCAGTGTTAGTCATTTTCGGGCAAATGAAATGGAGGGGGAATGTTGCTTGTTCGATATGATAGAGATGTGTGGCGGACGAACGTACTGCGTATTTGGATTCGTCTTGTTGTTCTGAGCAACTTTCATGTACAAATTTTTTCCATCCGAGCTACGGTTTATTTTATATTAATTTAAAAAGATTTAATCATTTTTAGAGTTTATTTACTTATTTTAATTCAACATTATCCAGAATAGTGTATGCTAACGTCAGCATGACGTTAGCAGTCAATAGGGTGTTGACTTAGTCAAACTGACGTGTTGGTCTCGCATGTCATACCAAATTAATTAGTTTAATTAACATATTAGTTAGGTTAGTTAATTGATTACATTAATTAAACATGATTAATTAAGTTAATTAATTTAGTTAGTTAATTAATTAATTAATTAATATTTTAATTTACTTATTATTATTATTATGATTATTTTTAACTCTTTTTTTGAATCGTTCTGGGGTGGGGCCCCCTTGTCATTGGCCCATAGGCGCTTAGCGGGCTAACGGGCGCTTTTGCTGGGGCGGACGTGAGCGTGCGGGCGGTTACGAGCGTCGGTGTCGGCGCCCGACTGGGCGGGTGCCCAGATCGACGGCCAGGGGGGCGCTAGCCATGGGCGTGGTGAGGCCGCCGGCGTGGTCGCCGGCGCCACGACGCCGGCCGAGGAAGAACGCCGGAGGGCAGCGCCACGGGAGGGAGCCGCGACGCGAGCGCAAGCAGCAGCAAGAACTGACGGGTGCCGGCGGCTTGCGGAGCACCAGCAGTAAAGAGCCGCGGTAGCTCGGACAGCCCGGGAGCAGGGCGCGGGCGGGCAAGGGGCGGTGCGCCGGCGTGGGCGGGATCCGGCTGTGGGGAGAGAAAGGAGAGCAGACGGGGCTCACATGGGGTGGGGGGCACGGGGCAGTCCGGTGACGGCGGGGCGGCGGTCCGGCGACGGCCTGGTGGCGACGGGTGTGTCGGGTGCCGGAATCGGGGGCGCCACCGCATGTGGTGGCTCGGGCCGAGGTGGTGGCGACAGTGGCCGGCCAGGCGACGGCCAACGCGAGCGGGGAGGGCGGCCATTGGGCGAGGTAGGGCGCCGGCGACGTGGCCCGAGGCGAGGGCGCGTGCGGGGACGTGGTGGCGCTGGAGACGGCGTTAGGCGACCGTTCCTCGGGCGCGGGAGCGCGGGTGAGGTACAGCGAGCCTCCTGCCGACCGCGGACATCGGGGGTATGGCGCCGGCGCAGCAAGCGTCCGGCGCGGGGAGTGTGGCGGCGTGCGGGGTCAAACCCGATCCAGGGGGGATCGGTGGAGGGAGAGGGAACCGTGTGGGAGGGAGGAAATGATTTAGGGTTTGGGGGGTCGGGGTAGTGGCCTTGTAGTCCAGAGAGGGGCCGATTGGGCCGGCCAGTTGGCCAGCTGGGCCGGTTGGCCTAGCGTAGGGGGTTTCTTTCTTTTTTTGTTTTGCTTTGTTCTTTTTGCTTTTCTTTTATTTAGTTGTTCTAATTTATTCACCATTCATTTTAGTTTTATGTACTGTATAAAAAGAAACATTACCTAACTTAGTATTTGTAAGTAGACCACTGCCAATGATATTTTGGCACATTAATAAAATAGTTAGTATTTGTTTATTACATAAGGAGCTTTTAATTAATTGTTTTACAGTTGCCTTAATTTCTTTAAGACATTAGAATACTCTATAGATATATAAAAATATGATTTCTCCACCATGATTACTTATGTTTTATTTGTCATGTTTAGAATATTTTAGTTTTAATGTTTGAAAACTTTTACTGCTTATCTTTATTTTAAATTCAAATTCGGGACGGGATTTGATTCGTTGCAAGATTAGGAATAGTAATCATGGTGACGTGGCCTTGTTAACAGGGAGTTACTGTAGCTTAACTATCCGGGCGTCACAATTCTCCTCCACTACAAGAAATCTCGTCCCGAGATTTAAGCAGTGGAGTAAGGGGGGAAGTCTTCATGGTCTTGGCTGCCCTTTCGAAGAGGTTGATCCCTTTTGTTGATGTCTTCATTTCTCTGCTTCAAGTCACCATGATCAAGTCGTCAACCTTTCTTCGGGATCTCCATCATCCTACGAAAGCGAACAGGGGAAAAAAACTTTGGAGGAACGTATCTCCACAAAGTATGTGCATCCGACGGTGAATTCAGAAAGTGGTACACGAAGTACCCTACGAGTAGTATTTCAGTGAATGCATTAAGAACAATAAGCGATGGTACCAAAGTTTCAATCGGGTAGGCAGTCATTCGATGCCTAACCAGAAGCTGGAATGGGGTCTTGATCAACGAGAATAATATGGTGTTTGATACCATGATGAAACATGATAGAATTTAGCTCGTGAATTACAGACGAAGCCAAGTGCAAAGAATACATTAGAATCAGGGTTGTACATGAGAGTCAGGTTTCGATCCCGTGGACCTGTGGGTCATGGGCCCACCATGTGGGTTAAGAGTAGGAAGGGCGATGACATCTTGCACAGAAAGCAAGGCATGTCAGAGGATAGTCTGTCAGCTAAGTTGGCAATAATGTCAGTACCAAGGACGGTGGACGAAGAGAACAATTTTCTTGCTCGTATAAACAAGGCGGACCAATAGGCAAGGTTCTCGTCCACCGGCAGTACCGGAATGTTATTAACAATAGAATCAAGGTCTTACTGACAGAGTTGTACACCAAGGTGTTTACATAAGCAGAAAATTATTACTGCTTATATTATATGTAGATCAAAGAAAGGTTAAACAAACAAATGGAAAGGAAAATTGTGATTACACACAACTAATAGGAGTATAACCTTCCCATGGCCAAGCATAACATGTCGTATAGGTTTCGAGAGCAAGTACCCAACCATTCTGATAAAGAGGCGAGGATTAATAAAGATGTTACCCATACAACGGTGTTTGGATAACTGACCAAGAAACACTTAGCATCGCGCCTCAAATGTTCTTGTTGATGAGCGGGGTATCATAGCCATGCTTCGAGGTAGCAATGATATGGTATTTCAATCAAGGGCCAGACTTTGGATACACAAATGATCCATCAGGAGCAACTTATAAAATATGTCTTACGATTTCCTCCTGGAAGAATGGTTATCCTTGCAAAAGAAATGTTAATTGTAGGTCCTCCAGCCAGGGGTGCTAAGCATGACATCATATTACCGAGTCATCAAAGGACCAATATTATAACTACTAGAAAGTTGTCCCAACCATCATATCTGACTGAGATTCAGATCCAATTGGTGTCATGATACCTCAGACTCAGGATGTTCGAGAAGAAAAGGTGCAACACAAATCGACGAAATGACTTTGCAAGATTCTCGGGAAATTAAGTATGGGAGCGGGTTCCCGAAACAATAGTTCATCATTAAACCAAGGAGAGGATGAGGAGGTGGCTGATGGGCTCAACGACAATTCATCGAGAATTCCAAACAGATGGATTTCCACAATAATGTGAACAAGAAGATGACACTTGTGAATTTAATTGAAATAATGTTGTATGCTCGAGGAAAACATACACCATTAATCATTAGTTGAAAGGTGTGCCTGAAATATGACCTTAGGCAGCAAGATCAATGTTAGAGTGATGATTCAATAACCAACAGTCTTAGAATGAACTATCGATCGTTAACTTCAAAGCAATAGGGTTGTGAGAAGTGCTGAACTCAAGCGGCGCTGTTGGCATATGGTATCCCGGTTACAAACAACACGGGGACCAAGGAAGAATGGTGATGATGAGAAGTATCTTCATACCAAGAAATTCTAAGAAGTGGAGCAATAACCACAACATTCTTGACATAAAAGACAGTATTACTTCAAGGCAGAACACAACACTCACTTGAGAGCAAGTTGTATTCATAATGTGGACAAGTTCGCGATGAAAGGAGGTCAAGGGTGTTGTCGATGATAATAAAATTCATCGAGGGCAAGGAGGGTATTTCTCATCATGAACATAGTTGAAATCTTGGAAGAAGTCAAGGTGTTGAAGGTTATCCAACACATTTGCCGGGAGGTTTCAAGAGGATGCAATCAAACAACAACGACAACAAGCAAGCGAATGGCGAAGTGGCAAGTTATAGGATCAATATAAAAGATGCAAGATCGGAACCAATGTTGCCTTTCGAGACAAGCAACATGATGTTGAAATCTCGACGTAAGTCGGG
Organism: Secale cereale; assembly: GCA_902687465.1. Lineage (NCBI taxonomy): Eukaryota > Viridiplantae > Streptophyta > Magnoliopsida > Poales > Poaceae > Secale > Secale cereale. The sequence continues at coordinate 892,030,116 of LR738715.1, forward strand.
CTCACACACTGAAGAATTCGTGCACCAGAGAAGGACGAGGTAGCACGGTCAGAGATAGCAAGACCAGGATGCAACCGATAGTCTAGGAATGACCAGATTGAGTTCAGAATTTCCTACTAAAAATACTAGGGGTATTTTATTTGTAGTGGGCAATAATTTTCACTAGGTGTTGTCCTTGGTTGACAACAACCTAGAACCCGTAGAGTGATTACGACAAGGAAAGACATTACTTCAACAAAGTTAGTAAGATGTGGTGCAATGGCAAGACATCTTCGCGATACCAGGGGTTATACTCGAAGGTAGAACATGTTAGAAGTAGAACCGGGTCATTGGCCTATGACAGTAGATACTTCAACCTTGCCAAAATAGATGAGGCACTGGAATGAATTCCCATCAGATATATCAGATCGGGACAGCATGGTCGGAGCCATAACTGTAAGGAATCAATTCAAGAATACCAAAAGAATCATATAGCTGGATAATCATTTTGCAAGAAGCTCCGAGACGGTCTACATCATTTTCATGGGCATGAACACAAAGTTCAAGGTCGACTCCCACTTCTTTAATGCATATCATTTCATTCACCTCTCGCTTTGATAAAACTGTAGTGTTGGAATTTTATCTGGTAGAATACCGGAAGGGTATGACTTGTGAAAACTTTCGGGTTCTCACATATTAAGGAAAGGCATAGGTTCAACCCATCGGGCATCTTAGTAACTTATACCACAAGTTTAAAAATGAAATACACAATCTAGAAAGCAGAGCACGGTTGGCCAAGCAGAGGATACAATTTACCAAAGGCATTATGTATAAGGGGAAGAACTCACAAGGTGATTGAATATGAAGGACAATGTCAGATAACGATCCAACAATGGATCGGGCGATCCACAACAGAGCTGATGTGAGTATCGGTACTCAATCAGAGGAAGAAAGAACGCAGAGGCATCAGATTCAAGAATCACTTGATTTGTTTGATGCTTAAATAGAAAGAAATTATGGTTTTAAAAATGAAGGATCAGAAGCAAACGCTCTGATCAAGGATGGATAAGTTGAAAACACTAAGTCGGACAATCAATAAACGATTGAATTTCCGAGAACCAACTGATGTCTACACACGCTTCTATTCTTGTAGACTATGTTGGGCCTCCAAGCGCAGAGGTTTGTAGGACAGCAGCAATTTCCCTCAAGTGGATGACCTAAGGTTTATCGAACTCAGGGAAGTAGAGGTTGAAGATGGTCTCTCTCAAGCAACCCCGCAACTAAGATACAAGAAGTCTCTTGTGTCCCCAACACACCTAATGCAACTAAGAGTTGTATAGGTGCACTAGTTCGACGAAGAGATGGTAAAATATGGATGATAGGAGTGGCAAAGCAAAGTAATATAAATCTGTAATAAAAAGTGCAGCAAGCAAACAAGTGGTAAACGTGAGCACAAATGGTATTTCAATGGTGGAAACAAGGCCTAGGCTTCATACTTTCACTAGTGGCAACTCCCAACAACATTAACATAGTCTAATCACACGATATTTCCCATAAAACATGCAATGGAGACGCACTCGGAGGTCATTCCTTTGTGGTCAAGAGAGGACGATTATTATGTAGGGCTACAAAAGCACACCTCAAAGTTCGTAGTTCTCAATCTATGGATTTCCCAATGTCACTGCGGCCATCCAAAGAGAGTACCACAATCACCACAACATATCTCAAGGATAGTCAAAGACAAGCACCAAGAGACTCGCAATCTTCAATCAACACACAAAAGAGGAAATCACTCATGAAAATATTCTTCTAATCCATGTCCAATAGACCGCTGTCACCTTGGTCTCGGGGATTATAATAGATAAAGACAAGTGAGTACATCAATCCAATACATAGAGGAAGGGGAAATATCATGGGATCACCCTAGATTAACATAGCCTATGATCACAACGAAGATCACATCATGGGAGAGAGAATTGACCACATATCTACTGGTAGAAACCTCAGCCCCGAGGAGGAACTACTCCCGCATCATGGAGGGAGGAAGCAACGTCGATGGAGATGAATCCGGGGGCACTTCCCCGTCCCGGCAAGATGCCGGCACAGGAATTCTGGTCCCCCGAAACTTGGTGGCGATGGCGGCGGAGATCGGAATTGCTTCTGGAGAAAAGGGTTCTGGAATCAGGGTTTTCGCGACGGGAGAATAAATAGGAGGCCAAGTAGGGCACCAGAGGAGGTGGGAGCCCCCCAGGCGGCCCCCGGCGCGGCCAAGGGTGGGGCCGCGCCATCAGGGCGCCTGGGGCCCCTGTGGCCCCCCTCTGGCCCCACTTCTGGCGCATGGAAGCTTCTGGAGCGCTGATTTTTTATATATTTTTCCGGAATTTTTCTGGCAATTTAAGTAATGTGAAAACCTGAAATGCAAAAACAGCAGAAAACAGAAACTGGCACTGGGGTGCACTGAGTTAATAGGTTAGTCCAAATATGATCAAAACTGTATGAAAGTGTATCAAAAGCATAGCAATATCACCCAAAACATGCATGGAGCAAGCAGAAATTATAGATACGTTTGGGACGTATCAACATCCCCAAGCTTAATTCCTGCTCGTCCTCGAGTAGGTAAATGATAACAAGCACAATTTCTGTGGTGACATGCTACCAAAGAGTCTTTCACAATCACATGACAAATGCTTATTGAGATAATGAATCTTTAGTAATTAAGTTGCCTCATGAGAATATCACAAAGAACTGAAAGTTTACAATATGATACTGAAACACCCGATAGATTTGAAGTGAGCATGGTGTGCAAACATGACAAAGTGATACCTTGCTTGCCCCCTTTAGCAAAACATAAATGCAGGAGCACCTTCAAAGTTTAAGTGACGACTAGATACAATGATTTCAGAATAAGCGATATCACAATCATGCAGAAGACAATGGTACTTTGGGACAATGCACATTACACTCAGAATGACAATCATGCTCTCAATAGTTGGTGCTTTGAAGAAAGAAGGTGGAGACTCTCGAAACGTGGATTTTGATGGCAAGGTTGAAAACCCGTGGCTGGAAGCAAAGACTAAACAAGTACCAGAGCTCGTGGTTTTAAAAACAAAGATAAAAAGCTTTTGCTGGACATGTTTCGAGGAACGGCTCCCACGCGGGGACGATCACATCCCCTTAATCTCCTTTGTTTATCACTGCCAGAGTTCCTTGATTTCTCATGAACAAAGCGTGAAGGAGGGTTTGTTTGTTGCTATTATCTTTTGTGAGCTGGGCGCACTCATGCCAGTCCCTCCTTGTATTAGAGGTTTGCGGATTAGACATGCAATCCCGGGGTAAAATTTGTCCAACATAAGAAGATCATGAATCACCTACTACTTCCTCATGAGCTAAAACAGAGGCACAAAAGAGAAATGCTTTTGAATAATTTTGAGATGGTACAAGAAAGTCTTCGTTAGGAATGGCAAGTAAATAACATATATAGGAAGGTATGGTGGACTCATATGGCATAACTGGTTTCAAGGATTTTGGATGCACTAGCAGTCAGTCCGCTTAGTATAGGTGAAGGCTAGCAAAAGACTGGGAGCGACCAACTAAGAGAGCAATGACGGCCGTAATCATGCAGAGCGACAAAGCAACATTGAATCGGGCATGGAAGTTATATCACTACTCAGAAATTAAAGATCATCAAGGCTTGATAGACTTTCTTTACAGTCTTAAATATGCGTGAGCATATGCCAAGTCAATCAAAATAAATTCTTGGTGGAAGATATCACTAAACCATACCACATCATAGGCAAACAAATCATGCTGGTACTTCAATAACACATTAAGAACCCCCAGCTATTTGAGACTAACCATAAGAAAACATGAACTACTAAGCACCAATATGCACATAGCATTTTTATCATAGACATATGAACCAGTGCCACAGAAGCCAACTCTCTTAACAAGATAAGCATGATCACTCAAGAGAGTTCCAAAAGCAACAACCTAAACAAAAGCTCTTAAAAAGATAAGCATGAAAACTAAGAGCTAAGCATGACAGCAGCTATGAAAAGATAAAGAACACACACAAGAAGATATGCATGCAAGCCTATGTTGTGTTCTACAGTGGAGTGGAGCGTGTTTCTCTCCCAAACAATGAAGGCTAGGATCCAACTTGTTAAGAACAGCAAGTAAACCTAAATAAACTAAAAAGAAAAGAGCAAGACGCTCCAAGCATAGCACATAACGCATGAAGTGATAAAAATATAGTGGAACGAAGGACGAACTGATAATTGTTGATGGAGAAGGGGATGCACGGGGGCATCCCCAAGGTTAGATGCTTGAGTCTCCTTGGATATTTCTTAGGGGTGCATGGGGGCATCCCCAAGCTTGAGCGTTTGACACTCCTGAATCTTCTTTTATCATCTTCCCTCGCACACTTGAAAACTCCCTTCATACATAACTCATCATAATCTGATTAGAGAGGTTAGTACCCACAATAAAATAATTTTTCTCTACTGGAAACAAAGATATTCTTGAAGGTCTACTGTTTCTCAAGATCACCAAAAAGTTTTTGCAAAGAAAAAGCAAGCTTAAGGTCTGCAAAACGAAGAAAAGGCAAAACATGGCAGAATCTGTGAAAAACAGACCAGCAGGTAGTAAATAATTTTTTTGTGGTACTTCTGCAACTCAAATCAAAAAACTCAGAACGGACGCTCGAAAGCCAATTGTATAGAGCATGCTGTCAAAAAAATTCAGATCAAAAAGATGATCTGGTGATTTTATTCGAGTTTTTCTTTCCAAGGACATAATCTGTTTTCTGGACAGCATGTCACAACTTTTGAACTTTCTTGAAATCAAAGGCTAAAATTGGCACAAAGCTGAAAAATAAAGATACAATGATGTTGCTACAGTAGTAACAAACATCAAGACCACTAAAAACTGAAAGAACAAACTGAAAGCAAAGATAACAAGGGTTGTCTCCCTAGAGCTCTTTCTTTATAGCCATAAAGATAGGCTTAAGACTTTAATGATGCTCTCGTAGGAATAAGAGTTGAAGAACAAAAGAGAGCGTCAAGAAGCAAATACCAAACACATTTAAGCCTAACATGCTTCCTATGCATAGGAATATTGCAATAGAATAATTCATTGAAGCACAAAGCAATAAGCATAGGAAGACAAAACAAGTGCAGCTTCTAAACCTTCAACATAAAGAGAGGGAACTTGATATTATTGAAATATCTATAAGCATATGTTCCCTTCTCATAATAATTTTCAGTGGGATCACGAATAAACTCAACAATATAAGCATCACATAAAGCATTGTTACAATGATCCACATGCAAAAAGGTACTCTTACTCTCCACATAAGCATAATCTTTCTCATTGGTAATAGTGGGAGTAGGACTATCATAAACAACTTGAACACTATAGATTAATTGTGTATTAGGAAGATGGTGTTCAACAAGGGAGTAATTCCCTCCATGATTATGACAAGTTTCATAAGGATAATTTCTCCTTATGTCATAGGTACCTTTATAATCACTATAGATTGGAGTTATAACATCATCATAGTAGAGAAGAGCATTATCATTGCTAGCAACTATATTTGTAAACATGTTGTCTTTATTCTTACTAGCAAAAGAATTATCAATTATCACATCACTAGTGGGTAAAGGATTTGCAATCCTATCTTCCCCAAGCTTAGAGCTTTCCATATCATCACTTTCAGAGTTGGTACCAAAAAGATTTTCAAGATCATAAGTAGCATTATCATCATTTTTCCATTCACAATAAGTAACATGCATATCATAATCAAAATCATCTTCAATAGTACCTATGGACGTATCATCAAGATGATAATTAAGGCAATAAACTTCACCTTCTTCTTTAAACTTACAACCGTTAGGATAAAAGTTGATGGGAGGAATATGCTCAAGCCAGGTTGATACCCATTCTTCTTCCTTCTTGCTCCTCTTCCTCCTCCTCTTCTTTTTCTTCTTCTTCACCTTAGGAGGGAGTGGTTGGAGATGAAGCTTCTCCACATATCCTGGTTTATCATTAGAAACAATAGGGGAAACTTGGGAGAAACTCTCCTTTTTATTAGCAGAAATATAAGAGACATTAATATACTTTGGTAAAGTTCCCTCCTTTCTAATCTTACTTATGTAATCATTTTTATGGCAATTAACAACACAATAGAGATGGCAATTTTGCAAAGTGTTTTTTATTCCTATGGCATTAACATCTAGCCAAGAAGTCTTTTCTGATAACTCTTCACACATCAAAAATAACATAAGCTCATCATAAAGATCAGGGGTGATCATGTTATCACACAACTGGTTAACAATTATGTTTTGAAAGTGCATGCATTGAAAATTAAAGTGACCCTCTATACAGCAAAGTTCACAAGTAAAAGGATAAAGGTCACACAATTCTCTAGCAATTTCATTTAAATCTTTGACCCAAGTGATTGTTCTTTCATGCTTATGTTGCTTACAATACTTCTCTTCTTCAATCATAGGCCTTTCACAAGGTCTATCAACTCCACAAAAATTAACATGCTTATATAAAACTTCATTTTTAGGAATTGGATCATGCATGTTGCAATCATCATGAACAATTTCATTTTCTTTGCAAATCTATTTAAAAGGTTCATGATGCTTGATCCAATCCTCCTTAGGCATATTAAGATGTGAAGCAAGAGATTTGAGGAAATCAACAAGGAGTTGAGAATCAAGCCCAAACTTAGCACTAAATTTATTAAAACTTGTAGTTTCAACAAAGGACTTAATGCAATCATACTCATAAATTATAGCTGACTCTTTACCTTTGTCGATCTCCCAATCTTCAGTGTTGCGTTGAATTCTTTCAAGGAGTTCCCATTTAGCATCAATCTTGTCGTTTGTGAAAGAACCCATAGAGGAAGCATCGAGCAAATCTTTATCCTGTCGAGAGAGCCTCGCATAGAAATTAGTAATAATCATATCTTTGGGGAGCCCATGGTTAGGACATTTTAGCATTAACGTTTTCAGTCTCCCCCAAGCTTAGGCTATGCTCTCTCCGTCATGAGGATAGAAATTATAAACATAATTCCTATTCTCATGAACTTCATGAAGAGGATAAAACTTGGAGTAAAAGAGAGACTGGATCTCTTCCCAATCCAGCAGGTGAGAGTCATCTAGTAGCCTATACCATTCCAATGCTTTTCCTTTCAGTGACAAGGCAAATAATTTCCTCATGACTCCATCTCTTGTCAAACCTGAAATCTTAAACAACTCACAAAGTTCTGTAAGTTTCAACAAATGAATACTAGGATTGACAGTCCCATCATAACAATCATTCCTAATTATTTCAATTATCCCAAGTGGTATTTGGAACGGGATACATTCAGTAGGTGGAGGAGACTTCTCTGCCACGGGTGTGGTAAAGCGGCCTTCCCCAAGCAGCAAACTAAGAGTGCGGTTTTCCATAAACATAACTAGTCAAACTAAAAACAAGAAACGAAAAGATTTAATTGCAAGATCTAAAGATATACCTTCAAACACTTACTTCCCCGGCAACGGCGCCAGAAATAGCTTGATGTCTACACACGCTTCTATTCTTGTAGACTATGTTGGGCCTCCAAGCGCAAAGGTTTGTAGGACAGCAGCAATTTCCCTCAAGTGGATGACCTAAGATTTATCGAACTCAGGGAAGTAGAGGTTGAAGATGGTCTCTCTCAAGCAACCCTGGAACTAAGATACAAGAAGTCTCTTGTGTCCCCAACACACCTAATACAACTAGGAGTTGTATAGGTGCACTAGTTCGGTGAAGAGATGGTAAAATATGGATGATAGGAGTGGCAAAGCAAAGTAATATAAATCTGTAATAAAAAGTGCAGCAAGCAAACTAGTGGTAAATGTGAGCACAAATGGTATTTCAATGGTGGAAACAAGGCCTAGGCTTCATACTTTCACTAGTGGCAACTCCCAACAACATTAACATAGTCTAATCACACGATATTTCCCATAAAACATGCAATGGAGACGCACTCGGAGGTCATTCCTTTGTGGTCAAGAGAGGACGAGAATTATGTAGGGCTACAAAAGCACACCTCAAAGTTCGTAGTTCTCAATCTATGGATTTCCCAATGTCACTGCGGCCATCCAAAGAGAGTACCACAATCACCACAACACATCTCAAGGATAGTCAAAGACAAGCACCAAGAGACTCTCAATCTTCAATCAACACACAAAAGAGGAAATCATTCATGAAAATATTCTTCTAATCCATGTCCAATAGACCGCATGGGATCACCCTAGATTAACATAGCCTATGATCACAACGAAGATCACATCATGGGAGAGAGAATTGACCACATAGCTACTGGTAGAAACCTCAGCCCCGAGGACGAACTACTCCCGCATCATGGAGGGAGGAAGCAACGTCGATGGAGATGAATCCGGGGGCACTTCCTCGTCCCGGCAGGATGCCGGCATAGGAATTCTGGTCCCCCCGAAACTTGGTAGCGATGGCGGCGGAGATCGGAATTGCTTCTGGAGAAAAGGGTTCTGGAATCAGGGTTTTCGTGACGGGAGAATAAATAGGAGGCCATGTAGGGCACCAGAGGAGGTGGGAGCCCCCCAGGCGCCCCCCCCCCCCGGCACGGCCAGGGGTGGGGCCGAGCCATCAGGGCGCCTGGGGCCCCTCTGGCCCCCCTCTGGCCCCACTTCTGGCGCATGGAAGCTTCTAGAGCGCTGATTTTTTATATATTTTTCCCGGAATTTCTCTGGCAATTTAAGTAATGGGAAAACCTGAAATACAAAAACAGCAGGAAACAGAAACTGGCACTGGGGTGCACTGAGATAATAGGTCAGTCCAAATATGATCAAAAGTGTATGAAAGTGTATCAAAAGCATAGCAATATCACCCAAAACATGCATGGAGCAAGCAGAAATTATAGATACGTTTGGGACGTATCAACATCCCCAAGCTTAATTCCTGCTCGTCCTCGAGTAGGTAAATGATAACAAGCACAATTTCTGTGGTGATATGCTACCAAAGAGTCTTTCACAATCACATGAAAAATGCTTATTGAGATAATGAATCTTTAGTAATTAAGTTGCCTCATGAGAATATCACAAAGAACTGGAAGTTTACAATATGATACTGAAACACCCAATAGATTTGTAGTGAGCATGGTGTGCAAACATGACAAAGTGATACCTCACTTGCCCCCTTTAGCAAAACATAAATGCAGGAGCACCTCCGAAGTTTAAGTGACGACTAGATACAATGATTTCAGAATAAGCGATATCACAATCATGCAGAAGACAATGGTACTTTGGGACAATGCACATTACATTCAGAATGACAATCATGCTCTCAATAGTTGGTGCTTTGAAGAAAGAAGGTGGAGACTCTCGAACCATGGATTTTGATGGCAAGGTTGAAAACCCGTGGCTGGAAGCAAAGACTAAACAAGTACCAGAGCTCGTGGTTTTAAAAACAGAGATAAAAAGCTTTTGGGAGGTGCATAATTCGTCAAAGAATGCTAGTAGATAACCCAATTACTTCTTATACTGGACATGTTTCGAGGAACGGCTCCCACGCGGGGACGGTCACATCCCCTTAATCTCCTTTGTTTATCACTGCCAGAGTTTCCTGATTTCTCATGAACAAAGCGTGAAGGAGGGTTTGTTTGTTGCTATTATCTTTTGTGAGCTGGGCGCACTCATGCCAGTCCCTCCTCGTATTAGGGGTTTGCAGATTAGACATGCAATCCCGGGGTAAAATTTGTCCAACATTAAGATCATGAATTACCTACTACTTCCTCATGAGCTAAAACAGAGGCACAAAAGAGAAATGCTTTTGAATAATTTTGAGATGGTACAAGAAAGTCTTCGTTAGGAATGGCAAGTAAATACCATATATAGGAAGGTATGGTGGACTCATATGGCATAACTGGTTTCATGGATTTTGGATGCACAAGCAGTCAGTCCGCTTAGTACAGGTGAAGGCTAGCAAAAGACTGGGAGCGACCAACTAAGAGAGCAATGACGGCCATAATCATGCAGAGCGACAAAGCAACATTGAATCGGGCATGGAAGTTATATCACTACTCAGAAATTAAAGATCATCAAGGCTTGATAGACTTTCTTTACAGTCTTAAATATGCGTGAGCATATGCCAAGTCAATCAAAATAAATTCTTGGTGGAAGATATCACTAAACCATACCACATCATAGGCAAACAAATCATGCTGGTACTTCAATAACACATTAAGAACCCCCAGCTATTTGAGACTAACCATAAGAAAACATGAACTACTAAGCACCGATATGCACATAGCATTTTTATCATAGACATATCAACCAGTGCCACAGAAGCCAACTCTCTTAACAAGATAAGCATGATAACTCAAGAGAGTTCCAGAAGCAACAACCTAAACAAAAGCTCTTAAAAAGATAATCATGAAAACTAAGAGCTAAGCATGACAGGAGCTATGAAAAGATAAAGAACACCCACAAGAAGATACGCATGCAAGCCTATGTTGTGTTCTACAGTGGACACTACAAGAAATATGTCAACTTACGACCTTTTGTTAGTGACCCTTGAAGAATTGGTCATAGATCTATGACCATTTCAGACCAATTGGTCAAAAGCTGTTCGGGGGACTCCAAACCCTAAACTATAACGACCATTTTGGTTAGAAAGGTCATAATTTCCTTACACAAAATGGTCACAAAGCAGATAGCACTGGTTCGCTGCCTTATTTCTAGCTGTTCATGACCAATATAGATGGTCATAACCTTGAAAATTGTTGTGGGTTGCTACGACTAGGCGCCACCTCATCAGTTTTGCCTATGTGTCATGTCCATGTGGCAGTTTTTGCCCTAGGTTGTGAAGCAACCTATATTTCTGTCATTCCCAAAATTCCCCAAAAAATCTCATAAATTCTTTGGGTCATATCTTCATCAAATATGTAAAAAACCTTCCTTGCCTAGTTCAAAAATAATTCACAAATATTCATTATCCTATTCTGTTCAAAAAAACACTTTGCGAAGGAAGTACCACTTTTGCATGTCCAAATGGTATCCATTTTCTACAGTGCTTTCCTATGCCCAAATAACTATCCTCCACCAAATGCCAGCTCAATCCATTCATTATTTTGAGCCCATGTTCAACATTCGTATTTATGTCCAGTGTGGTACTTTGCAAAGCAAGTACCACCTAGACTCCTCCTTTTGAGCTGAAAATTTGTGAAGACGGTCTTCTTAGTAACTGATCATCCTCAACCAAAACTCACGCCCATTAGCCATGTGCATTTTCCGTACCGCTAATCAAACACTTGGCTGCTAATTCATGTTTGAGCATCGATCGGTCTCCTCGTGAGAATCTTATGTTGTAATTTTCTTCCTAGCACCTACCTGGGGAGTGGCCAACCCACTAGACATTCCTAGGCCGCCCAGAACACATGGCAACGCCACAGTCACGCGGTGACCACGCAACGGGCATGCGAGTTTACGCGCTCTAGAGTTGGGGCCCTCGACCACCGCCCAAACCTCGACGTATCGCCACCAAACCATGTATTTATGATTAAATAGGTACTTATGTACCTAGAAATGATTTTTGGAAAAAATAAATAGCAAACTATGAGGCAGCCGCAGTTAAAATTTGACCCGCTTCCAGCTGAATCGGCCGAAATTTGTCTTTTTCAAGAGAGGCGGATCAAAACTTTTTACACCCAACCATTTTGTCAATTGTGCATTAAATATGTCCTAGTATTTCAGAAAATTGATTTTGTCAAATTTTGCAACAATTATTTGGGAGGTCCTTCACAAAAAAACCTCCTTTTGGGCACTCGAAAAATGGAAAATGAATTTTTCGTCCAAAGAAAATGAAAACTTCCTTAGGCAACATTGTTTGCCATTCCAAGATGTACCCTTGTGCACAATATGAGATCATTTGAACAAACTATGCCATGAATGTGGCCATAGGATTGGTCATTTGGCTTGAAAGCCATGAATCTTCACGCATGATAGCTCATTTCTGAGAACACTTTTTTAATAGAATTGCCGTATTACAAGTTTATTATTTTTCCAGGTAACTTGGTCATATATAATGACACAATGCGAAGGTGTTCCAACTTTTTGATTTTTTTTCAATTTTTTATGCCCGTTTCAAAATGCGGTCAAAACGGCGGGAATGACCGTTCCTAGCTAGTGGTTGAATCTTGGAATTTTTTTGGTGTTTCTCTGATTAAATAGGTACTTATGTACCTAGAAATGATTTTTGGAAAAAATAAATAGCAAACTATGAGGCAGCCGCAGTTCAAATTCGACCCGCTTCCAGCTGAATCGGCCAAAATTTGTCTTTTTCACGAGAGGTGGATCAAAACTTTTTACACCCAACCATTTGGTCAATTGTGCATTAAATATGGCCTAGTATTTTATAAAAATGGTTTGGTCAAATTTTGCAACAATTATTTGGGAGGTCCTTCACAAAAAAACCTCCTTTTGGGCACTCGAAAAATGGAAAATGAATTTTTCGTCCAAAGAAAATGAAAAATTCCTTAGGAAACATTGTTTGCCATTCCAAGATGCACCCTTGTGCACAATATGAGATCATTTGAACAAACTATGCCATGAATGTGGCCATAGGACTGATCATTTGGCTTGAAAGCCATGAATCTTCACGCATGATAGCTCATTTCTGAGAACACTTTTTTAATGGAATTGCCGTATTACAAGTTTATTATTTTTCCTGGTAACTTGGTCATACATAATGACACAATGCGAAGGTGTTCCAATTTTTTGATTTTTTTTTTCAATTTTTTATGCCCGTTTCAAAATGCGGGCAAAACAGCGGGAATGACCGTTCCTAGCTAGTGGTTGAATCTTGGTATTTTTTTGGCGTTTCCCTGATTAAATAGATACTTAAGTACCTAGAAATGATTTTTAGAAAAAATAAAGAGCAAACTACAAGACAGCTACAGTTCAAATTTGACCCACTTCCAGCTGAATCGGCCGAAATTTGTCTTTTTCACGAGAGGTGGATCAAAACTTTTGACACCCAAAAATTTGGTGAATTGTGCATTAAATATGGCCTAGTATTTTATAAAATTGAATTTTTCAAATTTTGCAACAAATATATGCTAGGTCCTTCACAAAAAAAACTCATTTCGGGCACTCAAAAAATTGACAAACAAATTTTTCATGAAAAGAAAATGAAAATTCCTTTGGAACATCGTTTGCCATTCCAATATGAATCCCCATGTACAATAAGAGATCATTTTTTTTGAAATTTTCATGTGAAAAAGTAAAAGAAAATCAAAAGGAAAAACACAATTACATGTGCTCTATTCTCATTGGTGGGTTTAGTTGTCACACGGATCGATGACATGGCATCCATCCATCCATCCATCCATCTATCCACCCCTCCATCCCAGATCCCACATCTATCTGCAGAAAAGAAGAAAAAAAAGTAAATGAAAAGGGAAGCCCCCACCCGCAGTCCAACTACCCTAACCCTAACTCCTCCCATCGACCACTTCCTCCCTCGTCCCCATCTCCTCGCCGCCGCCACCTCCTCCCATCGACCACTTCCGGATCCAAATCGACGATGCCGCCCCTCATCATCTTCATCCTCCCCTCCCGCCGCCACTCCACTCCCTGCAAAACCCTAGCCCTCCCCCGCGCCGCCGCCGCCGCCCCGTCGTCTCCAGGATTGTGCCCCCTCTGCGTGCCATCGCGTCTTGCTCCTGCGTTCCTACCACGATCTGTGGCAGCACTTTCTTGTGAATCCAAGCCACACCGTGCTCTTGATCTTGCCTCGTGTTGCTTGGATCTGTGGGTTTGCTTGCCGATTGATTGGTGGATTTGTTGGTGGGCTGTGCAGGTAAGGAGGAGGGCGAGATGGTGAAGCACAACAACGTCATCCCCAACAGCCACTTCAAGAAGCACTGGCAGAACTATGTCAAGACGTGGTTCAACAACGTCATCCCCAATGCCCGCAAGCAGAGGCGCTGCATCGGTGAGCACCCCTAGCTCCTGGATGTGATGTCTCTGTTTTCCCCTTTCTGCGCAAGGATCTTGGCTGCATTTCCTCGGCCGGATCTGTAATCTAGCATGTGTAGTTTGGTATTGCTTATGATTATGGTGATGTTCATGGCTGTATAAAGTGCGTGGCTGGGGGTTGAGGTATACAGTGCTGTAGAATGCCAAGTATGTTATCTTTCAAATCACTTGGTCAGTTAGTGTTTCCTAGTATATCTACCATGAGTTCAAGTTTGATGCTAGGCTAGACGTCTCTGGTACAAATGTGTATTGCCATGCTCTTTATGTTCATAAGTTGAATCCAGCAGTAACATGTGAATAAAATTTGCACTGGTGTATGCATTTATTTTTAAGGAGTTGTGTGCATGTTTGCTACAGCGGGGCAGAGTAGATGCATCATCAGTAGTTTTTTTGTTGATTTAGTAGTAAGTTACCAGCCAACCCACTGACAGCATGTTTGTGTTGTTCTGGGGCTTGTTTGACTCACTGCCATCTTACAAGATGCCGCACCAGATCGAGCGGGGGCCCCCAACCTCACCTCTGGCTGGTTTGTGGTGGCTTTGCCCCACGCCGGCCACAGCTCTTCGTCAACCAGGAATTTGACGACGTCTCCATCGCGCCCCCACGCCGACCACAGCTCTCCGTCAACCAGGAATTTGGCGACGCGCGGTGGAGGAGCAGGAGGCAGTCGCTGCCAGGGCTGTGGATTTCATCCATCAGGCAGCCCGTGTGCATCAGGTACGTTGTTAGAGGTTTCTCCCAGGTGCAAAATTAAGGATTGAGTCAAGTTTTAGATCGGATCTCACTGTATGTACTGTATGGGAATGGGATTGGGATTGCATGTCTGATTCGAAGCCCTTCTTTGGTAGCTGATACATTTTGCCCGTGATTGAGATTATAATGCTAGATCAGTATACAACCATAGTATGCAATTTGTAGTCTAATGTATCTGAATATATGTAATGTTGAGCAGCAGGGGTAGTGTTGATATAGTCAAACAACATCAGTACCAACTACTAGTGTACAATCTTGTAATGTTGAAACCACTACAAGTTTTAGCCGTGCTAACCCTTCTTGGCTTGCAATTCTCCAGCCTAAAATTACTGTGCCATTTGGTACTGAAGGTTGTACCTACACAAGCTAGCAGCGAACTAACGATTTGTATTGCTACTACTGCTGTTTAAGTCAAAATTGCTGCTACTGCTATTTAAGTCAAAACATAGAGCCCCTGTGGCTTTGCTCAACCCCTAAATTGTTGTTGCTGTTTCAAATTGCTAAATTATTTGAATTGCTGCTGCTATCTCATTTTAACTAGCTGGAGGACAAAAATCAAGGTACTAGCTGAATTTGTGTCATCATTCTAGTCTAAATAACTGTCATTTTTTGAATGGTCTCTTCTTGGTATTTTGGCTCTAGTTTTTCTAATTCTTCTCTCCTGATCTTGTTAATGCTAATTCTTCTCTGTTGATACATGTAATAGGCCGACCCTGGAAGGCATATCACCGTTATGTTAGCCCGGTCCTGACAGGAGCGGGTGCCTAGTATGCGACCGCTATCGAAAGAGCTCCATGCTGAAGAGGAGGACAAGGAGGACGACATCGACGATGAAGAGGAGGACAAGGAGGACGACCAGGACATGCGCGACCTCACCCCCGAGCCCAACGAGCTCGATGAGGACATAGTTGAGTCCAGGGCCCCGTCAGGATGCTGCTCAACATCACCACCAGCAAGTTCCCCTGTGGAGTAGGAAGCCACCTCCCTCTCTTTGCCCTTGCGCCCGATCCCATTTGCTTAGTAGCACTTCATAGTATCTGGTCCTTACATGCTCACAGTAGCTCGTTGGTGATGTGGGTCACTATGTTTTTGTGGATAGCTGACTGTTTAGGGAATTTCCATGACGATGACGATGTTGTGCTGGGCAGAGGATGTGAAACATTTAGACCTCAGCGGCCTTTCCGATCTTTGATGATCTAAAATTGAGCTTTTTAAAACTGATGCCTAGCATGCCGTCAACTTTTTTAATACTCCAAGAGAACCACAGTAACAACAATACCACTATGTATGAAACTGCAGTTTTTGGTATAGCCAAACGCCTCAAAGTATTCAAAACTACAGTTTTTCAATATCTATGGTATTCTAGTAATGCTTTGAAAATACTTTGCATCCAAACGGGGCCGGCAATTAGCACATAGCTGCGTTGTACAGTTGCTTATATAATTAGATGTTGTATGTAGTCACGTACGCTTCGGAATTACTTGTCGCAGAACTGGATGTATCTAGACGTATTTTAGTTCTAGATACACCCATTTCCAAGACAAGTAATTCCGAACGGAGGGAGTACTTCTCTTGTTTTATATTGAGTTTGGGAATTTGGTATTGATGTTAGTCCAGCGACTCTGTCATCTGATGCGCAAGTCCATCTTCTGTGATTAAAAAACCCACAACAGTTTTCCAATGTCAGTAGCAACAAACTGAATTTTATAATTATATCTTCTGTGAAGTTTAGGTGCAATGTGTGGCAGTGAAGTATTTTGCATGACCTGCACTTGTGCAATGAATTTTCATATTGTGTCTCTGTTTTCTTGTATGAATGAGTATCTCATTTTAACTAGTTTTCCAATGTCAGTAGCAACAAACTGAATTTTATAATTATATCTTCTGTGAAGTTTAGGTGCAATGTGTGGCAGTGAAGTATTTTGCATGACCTGCACTTATGCAATGAATTTTCATATTGTGTCTCTGTTTTCTTGTATGAATGAGTATCTCATTTTAACTAGCTGGAGAACAAAAAGCATGGTACTACCTGAATTTGTGTTGGCATTCCTAATAACTGTCTTTTTTGAAAGGTCTGCTCATAATATATTGGCTCCAGTTTTTTTAATTCTTTTCTGTCGATTCATGTAACTGGTTGTCCAGTAAAGCTGTCGAAGGAGCTCCATGCTGAAGAACATAACACTTGTAGAGCTTGTAAAGTACCATGTTATTGAACGTGTGGAGCATGTAACTGTGACTTCCACTATTGTATGTTAGAGTTATTTGTACAGCTTGCTACACCTGCTGAAGAACATAACACTTGTAGAGCTTGCAAAGTGTATGTTAGAGTTATTTGTACAACAGCAACTCTGTATTGATTGGTAATATTTGTACAGCAGCAACACTGGCTGGTAATATTTGAAGTATTTTGTGTGTTTTCTGTGCCAATTTAAATATTGTGTATTTATTTACGTTAAATTGGAAAATGAAGAATGTGACCTTCACAAAAAAAGAAAAAAAATGAAACAGTTGAGACAAAAAGGCCATGGGCCAAAAATAAAAAGGCTGCAATGAAGGCCATGGGCCAAAAATAAAAAGGCTGCAATGTTGGGCTTGGTCCATGAAGCTGACAAAAAATTCACAGAAAAAAATATATAAATGGGCTGAATTAATGGGCTCGGCCCATATAAACACCGAATTGGACCGGGCTGAATCTTGTGCCACATCAGCTTGCCACGCTGGATGCCTACGTGGCCTGGGGAGGCTGCTAGTGACCAAAACACGACAGTAGGCATATTTTGGTCATAAACGTCTATGACCTTCTCACAAAGAAGGTCGCTATAGTCAGTTTTTGATGGCCAGCTTTTGACCTTATGTTTTTGGTCACAAAAAGGTCACAAATGGAAATTTGTGACCATTCAGTGACCAATAGTGGTGGTCACAAGTTGACATATTTCTTGTAGTGGGAGTGGAGCGTGTTTCTCTCCAAAACAATGAAGGCTAGGATCCAACTTGTTAAGAACAGCAAGTAAAACTAAATAAACTAAAAAGAAAAGAGCAAGACGCTCCAAGCATAGCACATAACGCATGAAGTGATAAAAATATAGTGGAACGAAGGACGAACTGATAATTGTTGATGGAGAAGGGGATGCACGGGGGCATCCCCAAGCTTAGATGCTTGAGTCTCCTTGGATATTTCTTGGGGGTGCATGGGGGCATCCCCAAGCTTGAGCGTTTGACACTCCTAAATCTTCTTTTATCATCTTCCCTCGCACACTTGAAAACTCCCTTCATACATAACTCATCATAATCTGATTAGAGAGGTTAGTACCCACAATAAAATAATTTTTCTCTACTGGAAACAAAGATATTCTTGAAGTTCTACTGTTTCTCAAGATCGCCAAAAAGTTTTTGCAAAGAAAAAGCAAGCTTAAGGTCTGCAAAACGAAGAAAAGGCAAAACATGGCAGAATCTATGAAAAACAGACCAGCAGGTAGTAAATAATTTTTTTTGGGGCACTTCTGCAACTCAAATAAAAAAACTCAGAACGGACGCTCGAAAGCCAATTGTATAGAGCATGCTGTCAAAAAAATTCAGATCAAAAAGATGATCTGGTGATTTTATTCGAGTTTTTCTTTCCAAGGACAGAATCTGTTTTTTGGACAGCATGTCACAACTTTTGAACTTTCTTGCAATCAGAGGCTAAAATTGGCACAAAGCTGAAAAATAAAGATACAATGATGTTGCTACAGTAGTAACAAACATCAAGACCACTAAAAACTGAAAGAACAAACTAAAAGCAAAGATAACAAGGGTTGTCTCCCTAGAGCTCTTTCTTTATAGCCATAAAGATAGGCTTAAGACTTTAATGATGCTCTCGTAGGAATAAGAGTTGAAGAACAAAAGAGAGCATCAAGAAGCAAATACAAAACACATTTAAGCCTAACATGCTTCCTATGCATAGGAATATTGCAATAGAATAATTCATTGAAGCACAAAGCAATAAGCATAGGAAAACAAAACAAGTGCAGCTTCAAAACCTTCAACATAAAGAGAGGGAACTTGATATTATTGAAATATCTATAAGCATATGTTCCCTTCTCATAATAATTTTCAGTGGGATCACGAATAAACTCAATAATATAAGCATCACATAAAACATTGTTACCATGATCCACATGCAAAAAGGTACTCTTACTCTCCACATAAGCATAATATTTCTCATTGGTAATAGTGGGAGTAGGACTATCATAAACAACTTGAACACTATAGATTAATTGTGTATTAGGAAGATGGTGTTCAACAAGGGAGTAATTCCCTCCATGATTATGACAAGTTTCATAAGGATAATTTCTCCTTATGTCATAGGTACCTTTATAATCACTATAGATTGGAGTTATAACATCATCATAGTAGAGAAGAGCATTATCATTGCTAGCAACTATATTTGTAAACATGTTGTCTTTATTCTTACTAGCAAAAGAATTATCAATTATCACATCACTAGTGGGTAAAGGATTTGCAATCCTATCATCCCCAAGCTTAGAGCTTTCCATATCATCACTTTCAGAGTTGGTACCAAAAAGATTTTCAAGATCGTAAGTAGCATTATCATCATTTTCCCAATCACAATAAGTAACATGCATATCATAATCAAAATCATCTTCAATAGTACCTACGGACGTATCATCAAGATGATAATTAAGGCAATAAACTTCACCTTCTTCTTTAAACTTACAACCGTTAGGATAAAAGTTGATGGGAGGAATATGCTCAGGCCAGGTTGATACCCATTCTTCTTCCTTCTTGCTCCTCTTCCTCCTCCTCTTCTTTTTCTTCTTCTTCACCTTAGGAGGGAGTGGTTGGAGATGAAGCTTCTCCACATATCCTGGTTTATCATTAGAAACAATAGGGGAAACTTGGGAGAAACTCTCCTTTTTATTAGCAGAAATATAAGAGACATTTTTATACTTTGGTGAAGTTCCCTCCTTTCTAATCTTACTTATGTAATCATTTTTATTGCAATTAACAACACAATAGAGATGGCAATTTTGCAAAGTGTTTTTTATTCCTATGGCATTAACATCTAGCCAAGAAGTCTTTTCTGATAACTCTTCACACATCAAAAACAACATAAGCTCATCATAAAGATCAGGGGTGATCATGTTATCACACAATTGGTTAACAGTTATGTTTTGAAAGTGCATGCATTGAAAATTAAAGTGACCCTCTATACAGCAAAGTTCACAAGTAAAAGGATAAAGGTCACACAATTCTCTAGCAATTTCATTTAAATCTTTGACCCAAGTGATTGATATTTCATGCTTATGTTGCTTACAATACTTCTCTTCTTCAATCATAGGCCTTTCACAAGGTCTATCCACTCCAAATTTTTTTTAAAAAGGATAACCTGATGACTGCGTGCATACTCACACATTGAATCAATAGGCTCAAAATGGATAAGGCAAGGGATGTTAACGAAGAGTACTAGTCATATGGAATTAACCATAATGCAAGCAGGCATGAGTTTCAAGTGTAACAGGTTGCAGAGGATTTTCAAAAAATTCAAAAAGTATTCGGAAGAATTTTGCGAGACACATGAACAATTGAGAAGAATGGATCCTCGATAAGTGTGAGGAAATAACCGTAAGGGTTTTCATGCGAAATAAAACTGCAAGACAGTAAACTCAAAGGATTCTTGGGACAACGAAGAATATTTCGAGGCATCTTGTAACAACAAGAGCGACGAGGAATGATCATGAGAATGACAAGTGCAAGCAAATATCCTAGGGATATATCGGTGGCAGTGAATTGCAAAGGCGATGACCACAATGGTCTCGGGAAAATATCGAGGGATATCCTCAGAATCTTCTGACGAAGAAGGTGATCTTCCGGAATGAGGGCTCTCCGGGAGAAATAGTTACGAGAACCTAGAGTCAGAGTTAGTAAAATCTTTTAACGCGAATAGAAGAGAGATTAGAGTCCCAGAGTATAGACGAGGAATAAAAGATCCTAATACCACCCATTGGTGTTGTGGGCCCGTAAGCCACACAACAAGTTAGTAAGTTTGTTTCTCAAATACTAGACTCAACTTCGGCCAAGGAGTTGGAAAGGGGGATTCCTACAGGCAGTCGACTCTAATACCAACTTGTGACGCCCCGATTTGACCGTACACTAATCATGCACGCAAATGTGTACGACCAAGATCAGGGACTCACTGGAAGATATCACAACACAACTCTAGTCACAAATTAAAATAATACAAGCTTTATATTACAAGCAAGGGGCCTAGAGGGCTCGAATACAAAAGCTCGAAAACACAAGAGTTAGCGGAAGCAACAATATCTGAGTACAGACATAAGTTAAACAAGTTTGTCTTAAGAAGGCTAGCACAAATATAGCAACGATCGAAAAAGCAAGGCCTCCTGCCTCGGACCTCATAACTACTCCTCGAAGCCGAACTCCACGTAGCAACATCCTCGGGATCCTCTGGGTCCTGGGCTCGACCATCTGGTTGCGTCATCCGAGGAGAGGGGACAAAAGGGGGAGAAAAGCACCCGTGAGTACTCATCCAAAGTACTCGCAAGCAAGGATCTGCACTACATATGCAATGGTATCTGTATAAAGGGGTAATATCTATGGACTGAACTGCAGAATGCCAGAATAAGAGGAGGATAGCTAATCCAATCAAAGACTACGCTTCTGGCCACCTCCATCTTGCAGCAGTAGATGAGAGTAGCTGGAAGTAACAAGTATCCTCGCATCTCGTAGCATCCGTCTTGCAGCAGTAGAATAGAATAGATGGTAAGTTCACCATGTAACATCGTATAGCTCAATCCTACCCGGCGATCCTCCCGCACATCACCCTGTGAGAGAGCAACCACCGAGTTATATCCGGAACTTGTCTGGGTGTGTTTTATTAAGTATCCAGTTCTAGTTGTCATGAGGTCAGAGTACAACTCCGGGTCGTCCTTTTACCGAGGGACACGGTTATTCGAATAGATTAACTTCCCAGCAAGGGTGCACCACATAACCCAGCACGCTCGATCCCATTTGGCCGGACACACTTTACAGGGTCATGCCCGGCCTCGGAAGATCAACACGTCGCAACCCTACCTAAGCACAACAGAGAGGTCAGCACGCCGGTCTAAGTCCTAGGCGCGCACGGGTCCGGGCCCATCGCCCAACGCACACCTGCACGTTGCGTACGCGGCCGGTGAGCAGACCTAGCAACCTCCATTACTAAGGAAGTTACGTTACGCGGTCCAACCCGGCGCGCGCCTCTCAGTCACTGACGTCAAGAAGGCTTCGGCTGATACCACGACGTCGAGTACCCATAACTATTCCCACGTAGCTGGTTAGTGCGTATAGGCCAAATGGCCAGACTCAGATCAAATACCAAGATCCCGTTAAACGTGTTATTATGAAATAACCGCGGACAACGACCAGGGTCAGACCCACCTGTCTCCTAGGTGGTCGCTACCCGCCCTGTCGCTCCGCCACATGGTAACCATCAGGGGGCTGCCGGGAACCCAGGCCCACCACTACCTGTGTGGAACCACCTGCCCCTTCAGCCCACATCTCCGAATCATCAACATGAGTATGTAATAGTATAGTATATACCCGTGATCACCTCCCAAAGTGATCACGGACCGATATTATAGCATGGCAGATGGACAAGAATGAAGGGCCATTGATGGAATACTAGCATCCTATACTAAGCAGTAGGATAGCAGGTAAAGGTATCAACAGTGGTAGCAACAATGACAGGCTATGCAACAGAATAGGTGTTATCGGATCATCAATAGTAGCATTTCTAATGCAAGAATAAGAGAGAGAGAGAGAGAGAGAGAGAGAGAATGGGCGATATCTGGTGATCAAGGGGGGGGGCTTGCCTGGTTAATCTGGCAAGAAGGAGGGGTCATCGTCGACGCAGTTGATCACAGTGGCACCGTCAGCAGTCTCAGTCCCGGTGTCTATCGAAGAGAACAGGGGGGGATAAACAATAAATATATAGCAAACAATTGTAACACAAAGCATAACATGGCAAAACGCGGTGCTACGTGTGACCTAACGCGGTACTGAGTGATACTGGCGAGGATGGAAAACATCCGGGAAAGGTATTCCCAGTGTTAGTCATTTTCGGGCAGATGAAACGGAGGGGGAATGTTGCTTGTTCGGTATGATAGATATGTGTGGCGGATGAACGGATCTTGTATCCGGATTCGTCTCGTTGTTCTGAGCAACTTTCATGTACAATGTTTTTCCATCCGAGCTACGGTTTATTTTAGATTAATTTAAAAAGATTTAATCATTTTTAGAATTTATTTAATTATTTTAATTCAACATTATCCAGAATAGTGTCTGCTGACGTCAGCATGACGTCAGCAGTGAATAGGGCGTTGACTTAGTCAAACTGACGTGTGGGTCTCACATGTCATACTTTGTTAACTAACTAACCAAATTAATTAGTTTAATTAACAGATTAGTTAGGTTAGTTAATTGATTACGTTAATTAAACATGATTAATTAAGTTAATTAATTTAGTTAATTAATTAGTTAATTAATTAACATTTTAATTTACTTATTATAATTATTTTTAACTCTCTTTTTTAATTGTTCTAGGGGTGGGGCCCCCTTGTCATTGGCCCATAGGCGCTTAGCGGGCTAACGGGCGCGTTTGCTGGGGCGGAGCCCCGTGAGCGTGCGGGCGGTTACGGGCGTCGGCGTCGGCGCCCGACTGGGCGGGTGCCCAGATCGACGGCCAAGGGGGCGCTAGCCACGGGCGTGGCGAGGCCGCCGGCTTGGTCGCCGGCGCCAAGACGCCGGCCAAGGAAGAACGGCGGAGGGCGGCGCCACGGGAGGGAGCCGCGACGTGAGCGCAAGCAGCAGCAAGAACTGACGGGTGCCGGCGGCTTGCGGAGCACCAGCAGCAAAGAGCCGCGGTGGCTCGGACAGCCCGGGAGCAGGGCGCGAGCGGGCAAGGGGCGGTGCGCCGGCGTGGGCGGGATCCGCGGCGGGGAGAGAAAGGAGAGCAGACGGGCCTCACATGGGGTGACGCGTGCGAGCTCGAGGGGGCGTGGGGCAGTCCGATGACGGCGGGCCGGCGGGCCGGCGGTCCGGCGACGGCCTGGTGGCGACGGGTGTGTCGGGTGCCGGAATCGGGGGCGCCACCGGGCCGAGGTGGTGGCGACGGTGGCTGGCCAGGCGACGGCCAACGCGAGCGGGGAGCGCGACCATGGGGCGAGGTAGGGCGCCGGCGACGTGGCCCGAGGCGAGGGCGCGCGCGGGGACGTGGTGGCGCTGGAGACGGCATTAGGCAACCGTTCCTCAGGCGCGGGAGCGCGGGTGAAGTCTAACGAGCCTCCGACCGACCACGGGCGTCGGGGGTATGGCGCCGGCGCAGCAAGCGTCCGGCGCGGGGAGTATGGCGGCGTGCAGGGTCGAACCCGATCCAGGGGGGATCGGTGGAGGGACAGGGAACCGTGCGGGAGGAAGGAAGTGATTTAGGGTTTGGGGGGGTCGGGGTAGTGGCCTTGTAGGCCAGAGAGTGGCCGGTTGGGCCGGCCAGTTGGCCAGCTGGGCCGGTTGGCCTAGCGTCGGGGGTTTGTTTCTTTTTTTGTTTGGCTTTGTTCTTTTTCCTTTTCTTTTATTTAGTTGTTCTAATTTATTCACTATTTATTTTAGTTTTATTTACTCTATAAAAAGAAACATTACCTATCTTAGTATTTGTAATTAGACCACTGCCAGTGATATTTTGGCACATTAATAAAATAGTTAGTATTTGTTTATTACATAAGGAGCAGTTAATTAATTGTTTTACCGTTGCCTTAATTTCTTTAAGACATTAGAATACTCTATAGATATATAAAAATATGATTTCTCCACCGTGATTACTTATGACTTATTTGTCATGTTTAGAACATTTTAGTTTTAATGTTTGAAAACTTTTACTACTTATCTTTATTTTAAATTCAAATTCGGGACGGGATTTGATTCATTGCGAGATTAGCAACAGTAATCATGGTGACATGGCCTTGTTAACAGAGAGTTACTGTAGCTTAACTATCTGGACGTCACAGATATTCGAGTCTATGTATATCAAAAGTATAAGTCGGACAGAAGAACATCTGATGTGTCTTAGGCCAGATTAGCAAACATGTTGACACAGTCAAATAACAGAACAGAAGAACACCCGTGTGTTGGACAACAAACATGTTGTACAAAAACTTCCTGTTGGCGCAGGCGAGGTGTTTAGTATCGTGACTATTCAGGAAACATATGGTATACTAGAATTTGTTTTATTTTTTCTTGTACTCTCAGATGGTCATGTACTCCTATAAATATACCCACGAGGCTCAAGCAATACAACATTGATTCGGTCAATCCCTCTTTGTCCTTCTACATGGTATTAGTCTTATGTCGATCCTAAACTCTAGACGGCGCCGTCTCCGCACATCGCCGTCCCAGGGAGGTCGATCACTATGATCTCCACCAGGGGCGCGCAGCCCATATATAGGGTTCATATATTAATCGTGTTGATCGGCTGCTCTAAACAGTGTTTTTTCTGATCCATCTATACTTCTATACTTATACTAATTTGAGACTCCCTAGAAAATCCCATGTTAATCAGAAATTAGGAACCGTTATTCTTGTGGGGCCGAATTATTACGGTCTAGATCAATCTTGGAATTTCCTACATTAATAAAAAAAATTAAAATTTCAGAATCCCTACATGGGCCATATAACAGAACGGACCAAACCAATCTGGCATGTCTCCTCTATTTCTCACGTATATCCTAAACCTGATTCTAAAAAAAAGTATATTCTGTACCTGTCTCAATCTCCGAAATCACTAGTTGAGGAGTACTCGTTGCAAAGATCACCTTCAAACCCCATGTTGCGACAAGTGGCGCGCTGCATGTGCACCACTTGTCGCAACCTGAGCGTTTTCCCTTTTTTCGTAGATTCGTTTATTCAAAATGTTTTATCTCTTAAACAGTGCGTCCAAATCTTGAACCATTTTCACCGCTGAATTCCTCGCATCGGGATCTTCAAAACTAGATCCCTTGTTGATAGGTTTTGACGAACTTAAAAAAAACGGACGAAAACACCGAACCGGGCGCAATGGTTTTTCGCTTTCCGAAAGAGGCACGGCCGTGACTCTCGCGAAAGCACAACCGTGCCTCTTGCGGAAGCAAAACCGTGACTCTTGAAAAAAAACAGAAAACACATTTTTTTCTATCTTTCCGAGAGGCACGGCCGTGACTCTTGCGAAAGCACAACCGTGCCTCTCGCTGAAGCAAAACCGTGACTCTCGCGAAAGAAATAAAAATAGAAAACGCGTTTTTTCCTTTCCGAAAGAGGCACGGCCGTGACTCTCCCGAACGCACAACCGTGCCTCTCGGAGAAGCAAAACCGCCACTCTCGCGAAAAAGAAAAAAAAACAGAAAAGAAGTTTTTCCCTTTCCGAGAGGCACGGCCGTGACTCTCGCGAAAGCACAACCGTGCCTCTCGCGGAAGCAAAACCGTGGCTTTCACGAAAAAAGTGGTTTTTCCCACAATAATTTTTTTTTTCAAATTTTTATTTTCGTCGAAAAACTCAGGAAGACCAGTGGAAAACCAAAACGTAAAAAAAAACAGAGAAAAAAACCGTTCAATAATCCAAAAACGCGTACGGAAAAATAAAAATAAAATTCCGAAGGGAGCGTCCAGACCGCGACACGTGGCAAATCGCTGAGAGTGTGCCAAGTGGCACTGATCGCTGCGAGGCTCCCGAAGGAGCGCTCGTTAACTAGTTACTCTGCCCAATCTCTCACGCATCCCACTTTTCCCCTGAGCTTAACATGTGTACGTATGTCCCAGCTCTCTCTAAAAAAAAACTCTCTCCCATCTCTATTAGTCAATAATCAGAAAATAACTGGTCTCTCCCTTCTCTCGGTTTTGTCTAGAAAAAAAGTCGTTCAGATCAGGTTTTTTTTAGTGAAACATATCAAGTTATTATGGTGTAAATGTTTAGCTTAATATAATTCTGAAATCTCTAATATAGCGATGGTTGCTCATCCATCTATCATTCTGTTGCACCACGAGAATTGAAGAAAAAATATACGCAGTTGGTGTCAATAAGGCAAGCAGACATGATAATGTGGTTGATGTACGCAATGGGAGGTTGCTAGCACTAATTATGTTATAGTTGGCAGAATAGTGTATTGTTTAACTACTAATTAATGTGTAGGACTGCGTGCTACACGTGAACGATGCGGTCCTATCCACGAACACTATCCATGAACAGAATGCGCTAGTGCTACTGTTCTGTGTTACACGTGAATGATCTTATTAATTACTACTAATTATAAGAATTAGCAGCTAACAACCTACCGATTGTGTACTCATCTTAATCTTTTAGGCTGGTCATAGTGGGAAGTAACTTTAACATGCATATGATACTACATTCACAGTGGATATTAATATTTGTGTGTTGTCATGCAAGCCTCCAGTTATTAAGATAGAGATTCATTTTTGTCATGGAATGTGTTATGCTTCTTGTTGATGTACATGTTTGCAAATTCCTTGGTTAACGCAATGTTACAACTTGATAATGATCATGTTGTATATCCCGTATGTGATTCCATGCTGTACCAAGGAAAGAAGGGCAAACGATTCACATTTATACATTCTTGGTTCAACCTCAAGAGGCATAACATCTCAAAGACCAACATTTACGGATACTTATACATTGTTGGACTTGAGTAATGTTTATTGTGTATCGATGAATTTTGAGAACTTGTACAACATGCGGTTATTTCGAATGTAATTTTTGTATTTGAAATATTGTTGTACAAGGATATTTGTATGTTATTTATGGATGAATTGTGTTACTGCTATGTTATTTTGTGTGCTCCGGGCATTAAAATAAATAGAGAAGAACGTTTAATAAATACGGTTGGATGACCGACTCTCATATTCGTCTCCACGGACACGTACATGGACGGATAGTGAATCCTTACTAGTAGAATGTGGGATTAAAAGAGTAGCTGCCCTCGTAATTCAGACTAGAGAGCGTATTTAGCTTGTATGCTCTATTCTTAAATAGTTGCTACCCACCACTACCTATTTTTTGTTTTAATGCAACTACGCCACACAAATCAAGCCATGCATGTGATCATAAGTTACAGTTTACGCACTAATCTTTTCATGTAACCATGCCAGCTCAGTAACCATGTATGTTAATTTTCTTCACTTATATTTATGGGGGCATAGACGGTCTTGTTACGATTGTTTTTAGCATGACCTACATATATTTGTACGTTGTATGCTTGGAGCAAATATACGTAGGTTATGTTACATATTTTTTTGTTAAAAGTTGCACCCCCGGTGACTTCAATCCGATAGAAATTTATTTTTACAAAAAAATTATCACATGATTCATATATATTTTTTAAAAAATATACCCCGAGAGCATTATTATAATTGTTTTTACAATAGTTTTAGTTAGTTTAGTACCTATTTATGCATACGTTTTACAAAGGTTACGCCAGCAACACGCGGGCATTATCTAGATTTTCATTAACTAGGCATGCTATTCAGCCTGGCAAATGGCCCACGTTAGCGTTGCATTAAATACGGATGTCAGTATTTTTCTATGACAAGCAAGGTTCTGCTTTTCGAAATGGAAAAGCATAGTTTGTGCTTCCCGACTAAGCACAACTGTGCTTCGTGAAAAGGAAAAAGCACAGATATGCTTCCTAAACGGAGGTTAAAAAGCACAACTTTGGATTTGGGTTACGGTTTATTTTTTATTTCTAGTTTATTAGGGTAATGTTTTTTCTGTTTCTAGTTTTATTTTTTTCTTATTTTATTGATTTCCATCTTTTTTTGGTTTACATTTTATAAATTTGTTGTTTCCCTTTTTCTTCCATTATTTCTGTTTTATTTAGGAAAAAGGTTTGTCGAAACCTATTTTTATGATATTTAGCTTTGAAGATCACAACACAATAAATCGAATGGTCAAAACAGTTCATGATTTGGACGTACGGTTTAAGAGATACAATATTTTAAAATTACGAATCTACAAAGGGCAAAACTCTCAAGTAGGGACAAGTAGTGCTCATACCGTGCGGCACTAGTCACTTTGAGAGAAGGTGAAAGTTATATTTGCAAGTGGTATTCCTTAACTAGTGTGTACGCCATTTGGCCGACTGGTCCATGCCCATACCATTTGGCCGACTGGTCCATGTCGTGCATGGACGTCTTTAATCGATGCACCCAATGCCACCATTGAGCTCAGAGGCGTACATTAAATCAGACATCTACCAACTGATATTTACCCACCTTTAATCAAGCAGTCTTCCATGCCAAGAATTACTACTACCGCCAAGTATTACTACTACCGCATACCTATACACGCTCACACAGCAATCCATCATGGTTTGTTCTCGTCTAGTACTCGTTGCCTGAATCACCCAACAATCCATAGTGTGTACGCTAATAAGATTCTGTGCAGCAAATGATTAATCCTAATGAATCATGCGCATGTATTGCCTAGTTGTAGGCCGTTAGTCAACATGACATGTTTAAGCAACTATTAAACCCATTAAGTGTCGTTTGAAGGGTGGCCAACCAGCTATGCCACCTGGCACAAGGAGGTTGGCCGCGGCGAGAAATCTCTTGGAATTTTTTTAGATGAAGGTGAGGATCATTTTTTAAATGTATTTTTTATTTTTAGATGGAGGTGAGGACCTTTGATAGTTTTAATTGAAAAGTTTTGTCAAGTGGCGCTCGCTGGTTGGCTGCGGTTGCATATTTTTTTTTTGCTTTTCCTTTTTTACGCCTTTCTTCAAATGTGCAGTGTCTTGCACATTGCAGTTACTGCGCATTATTTAATCTTCAATAACATTTTTTTAATGCCAAATTAAATACAAATTTATGTCGGAACAATTCCCCATTCGAATCCTTCATGCAGGACGCTATACATAGCGTTGGAGTATTTGGCTTTTTATTTACCTATGGTATTTTTGCAATAATTTTTTTGGACACTCATCCCTAGATAACAACAGCTGTCCTAATTGTGACAACATCTGGGTCTGCAGTGAAATTGCTGCATCCCTTAATTATGATGAAATAATTCACGAGACCACGTGTAAATTAATTCTCTACAAGTGGAGAACGAAGCAGTAAACCAAGTATTCGATGTTGGACCAAATTAAAGATTCAATTAATTGTTCACAAGTGTGCACGACAATATGCTCTCGGTACCAAGTAAGTTTAACAGCGGCATCTTGCTCGGAACTTTTGGTGTCTCCTAACTTTCATTGAAAATATGCTAACGAAAAATCATATGGGAAACATACTAAAAGAGATGTGTTGAGCTTGAAACATCTGTGTATATCTGGAAACAACCAATTAAAATCTGGCGTACTATGAATAATTGCCTTCTTAGAATGCAAATTAGCTATGCATACCTAGCAGCGGATGCTAGTTAGGAATGTGTTCAGGTCGGTCTATATAAATATTGTATTAAGATATTGTGACGCCCCCGATTTGACCGTACACTAATCATGCACGCAAATATGTACGACCAAGATCAGGGACTCACTGGAAGATATCACAACACAACTGTAGACACAAATTAAAATAATACAAGCTTTATATTAGAAGCCATGGGCCTCGAGGGCTCGAATACAAAAGCTCGAAAACACAAGAGTTAGCGGAAGCAACAATATCTGAGTACATAAATAAGTTAAACAAGTTTGCCTTAAGAAGGCTAGCACAAATATAGCAACGACCGAAAGGACAAGGCCTCCTGCCTGGGACCTCCTAACTACTCCTCGAAGCCGAACTCCACGTAGCAACAACCTCGGGATACTCTGGGTCCTGGGCTCCACCATCTGGTTGCGTCATCTTAGAAGAAGGGACAAAAGGGGAAAAAGGGGGAGAAAAGCAACCGTGAGTACTCATCCAAAGTACTCGCAAGCAAGGATCTGCACTACATATGCAATAGTATCTGTATAAAGGGGTAATATCTGTGGACTGAACTGCAGAATGCCAGAATAAGAGGGGGATAGCTAATCCAATCGAAGACTACGCTTCTGGCCACCTCCATCTTGCAGCAGTAGATGAGAGTAGCTGGAATTAACAAGTATCCTCGCATCTCGCAGCCTCCGTCTTGCAGCAGTAGAATATAATAGATGGTAAGTTCACCAAGTAACATCGTATAGCATAATCCTACCCGGCGATCCTCCCGCACATCACCCTGTGAGAGAGCAACCACCGAGTTATATCTGGAACTTGTCTGGGTGTGTTTTATTAAGTATCCAGCTCTAGTTGTCATGAGGTCAGAGTACAACTCCTGGTCGTCCTTTTACCGAGGGACACGGCTATTCGAATAGATTAACTTCCCTGCAGGGGTGCACCACATAACCCAGCACTCTCGATCCCATTTGGCCGGACACACTTTTCAGGGTCATGCCCGGCCTCGGAAGATCAACACGTCGCAACCCTACCTAAGCACAACAGAGAGGTCAGCACGCCGGTCTAAGTACTAGGCGTGCAGGGGTCCGGGCCCATCGCCCAACGCACACCTGCACGTTGCGTACGCGGCCGGTGAGCAGACCTAGCAACCTCCATTACTAAGGAAGTTACGTTACGCGGTCCAACCCGGCGCGCGCCGCTCAGTCGCTGACGTCAAGAAGGCTTCGGCTGATACCACGTCGTCGAGTACCCATAAATATTCCCACGTAGCTGGTTAGTGCGTATATGCCAAATGGCCAGACTCAGATCAAATACCAAGATCCCGTTAAACGTGTTATTATGAAATAACCGCGGACAACGACCAGGGCCAGGCCCACCTGTCTCCTAGGTGGTCGCAACCCGCCCTGTCGCTCCGCCACAAGGTAACCATCAGGGGCCTGCCTGGAACCCAGGCCCACCACTACCTGTGTGGAACCATGCACCTGCCCCTTCAGCCCCCATCTCCGAATCATCAACATGAGTATGAAATAGTATAGTATATACCCGTGATCACCTCCCAAAGTGATCACGGCCCGATAGTACAGCATGGCAGACGGACAAGAATGAAGGGCCACTGATGGAATACTAGCATCCTATACTAAGCAGTAGGATAGCAGGTAAAGGTATCAATAGTGGTAGCAACAATCACAGGCTATGCAACAGAATATGGGTTATCGGATCATCAATAGTAGCAGTTCTAATGCAAGAATAAGAGAGAGATAGAGAGAATGGGCGATATCTGGTGATCAAGGGGGGTGGGCTTGCCTGGTTAATCTGGCAAGAAGGAGGGGTCATCGTCGACGCAGTCGATCACTGTGGCACCGTCAGCAGTCTCAGTCCCAGTGTCTATCGGAGAGAAGAGGGGGGAGAAACAATAAATATAAAGCAAACAATTGGAACACAAAGCATAACATGGCAAAACGCGGTGCTACGTGTGACCTAACGCGGTACTGAGTGATACTGGCGAGGATGGAAAACATCCGGGAAAGGTATTCCCAGTGTTAGTTATTTTCGGGCAGATGAAATGGTGGGGAATGTTGCTTGTTCGGTATGATAGAGATGTGTGGTGGACGAACAGACTGCGTATCCGGATTCGTCTCGTTGTTCTGAGCAACTTTCATGTACAAATTTTTTCCATCCGAGCTACGGTTTATTTTATATTAATTTAAAAAGATTTCATCATTTTTAGAGTTTATTTAATTATTTTAATTCAACATTATCCAGAATAGTGTATGCTGACGTCAGCATGACGTCAACAGTCAATAGGGCGTTGACTTAGTCAAACTGACGTGTGGGTCTCGCATGTCATACTCTGTTAACTAATTAACCAAATTAATTAGTTTAATTATCAGATTCGTTAGGTTAGTTAATTGATTACATTAATTAAACATGATTAATTAAGTTTATTAATTTAATTAATTAATTAATTAACATTTTAATTTACTTATTATTATTATTTTTAACACTTTTTTTGAATCGTTCTGGGTGGGGCCCCCTTCTCATTGGCCCATAGGCGCTTAGCGGGCTAACGGGCGCGTTTGCTGGGGCGGACGTGAGCGTGTGGGTGGTTATGGGCGTCGGCGTCGGCGCCCGACTGGGCGGGTGCCCAGATCGATGGCCAGGGGGCGCTAGCCACGGGCGTGGCGAGGCCGTCGGCGTGGTCGCCGGCGCCACGACGCCGGCCGAGGAAGAACGGCGGAGGGCGGCGCCACGAGAGGGAGCCGTGACGCGAGCGCAAGCAGCAGCAAGAACTGACGGGTGCCGACGGCTTGCGGAGCACCACCAGCAAAGAGCAGCGGTAGCTCGGACAGCCCGGGAGCAGGGCGCGGGCGGCCAAGGGGCGGTGCGCCGGCGTGGGAGGGATCCGGCGGCGGGGAGAGAAAGGAGAGTAGACGGGGCTCACATGGGGGGGGGCAGTCCGGTGACGACGGAGCGGCGGTCCGGCGACGGCCTGGTTGCGACGGGTGTGTCGGGTGCCGGAATCGGGGGCGCCACCTTATGTGGTGGCTCGGGCCGAGGTGGTGGCGACGGTGGCCGGCCAGGCGACGGCCAACGCGAGCGGGGAGCGCGGCCATGGGGCGAGGTAGGGCGCCGGCGATGTGGCCCGAGGCGAGGGCGCGTGCGGGGACGTGGTGGCGCTGAAGACGGCGTTAGGCGACCGTTCCTCGGGCGCGGGAGCGCGGGTGAGGTACAGCGAGCCTCCTGTCGACCGCGGGCATCGGGGGTATGGCGCCGGCGCAGCAAGCGTCCGGCGCGGGGAGTGTGGCAGCGTGCAGGGTCGAACCCGATCCAGGGGGGATCGGTGGAGGGAAAGGGAACCGTGTGGGAGGGAGGAAATGATTTAGGGTTTGGGGGGTCGGGGTAGTGGCCTTGTAGTCCAGAGAGGGGCCGGTTGGGCCGGCCAGTTGGCCAACTCGGCCGGTTGGCCTAGCGTAGGGGGTTTCTTTCTTTTTTTGTTTTGCTTTGTTCTTTTTCCTTTTCTTTTATTTAGTTGTTCTAATGTATTCACTATTCATTTTAGTTTTATGTACTATATAAAAAGAAACAGTACCTAACTTAGTATTTGTAATTAGACCACTGCCAGTGATATTTTGGCACATTAATAAATTAGTTAGTATTTGTTTATTAAATAAGGAGCAATTAATTAATTGTTTTACAGTTGCCTTAATTTCTTTAAGACATTAGAATACTCTATAGATATATAAAAATATGATTTCTCCACCATGATTACTTATGTTTTATTTGTCATGTTTAGAATATTTTAGTTTTAATGTTTGAAAACTTTTACTGCTTATCTTTATTTTAAATTCAAATTCAGGACGGGATTTGATTCATTGCGATATTAGCAATAGTAATCATGGTGACGTGGCCTTGTTAACACGGAGTTACTGTAGCTTAACTATCCGGGCGTCACAATTCTCCTCCACTACAAGAAATCTTGTCCCGAGATTTAAGCGATGGAGTAAGGGGGGAAGTGCTGGTAGCGAAAACCTAACAAGTCTTCATGATCTTGGCTGCCCTTTTGAAGAGGTTGATCCCTTTCGTTGATGTCTTCATTTCTCTACTTCAAGTCACCGTGATCAAGTCGTTAACCTTTCTTCGGGATCTCCATCGTCCTACGAAAGAGAACAGGGGAAAAAACTTTGGAGGAACGTATCTCCACGAAGTATGTGCATCCGATGGTGAATTCAGAAAGTGGTACACGAAGTACCCTACGAGTAGTATTTCAGTGAATGCATTGAGAACAATAAGCAATGGTACCAAAGTTTCAATCGGGTAGGCAGTCATTCGATGCCTAACCAGAAGCTGGAATGGGGTCTTGATCAAGGAGAATAATATGGTGTTTGATACCATGATGAAACATGATAGAATTTAGCTCGTGAATTACACAAGAAGCCAAGTGCAAAGAATACATTAGAATCAGGGTTGTACAGGAGAGTCAGGTTTCGATCCCGTGGACCTATGGGTTATGGGCCCACCATGTGGGTTAAGAGTAGCAAGGGCGATGACATCTTGCACAGAAAGCAAGGCATGTGAGAGGATAGTCTGTCAGCTAAGTTGGCAATAATGTCAGTACCAAGGACGGTGGACGAAGAGAACAATTTTCTTGCTCGTATAAACAAGGCGGACCAATAGGCAATGTTCTCGTCCACCGGCAGTACCGGAACGTTATTAACAATAGAATCAAGGTCTTACTGACGGAGTTGTACACCAAGGTGCTTACATAAGCAGAAAATTATTACTGCTTATATTATATGTAGATCAAAGAAAGGTTAAACAAAAAATGGAAAGGAAAATTGTGATTACACACAACTAATAGGAGTATAACCTTCCCATGGCCAAGCAGAACATGGCGTACAGGGTTGGAGAGCAAGTACCCAACCATTCTGATAACGAGGCGAGGATTAATCAAGATGTTACCCATACAATGGTGTTTGGATAACTGACCAAGAAACACTTAGCATCGCGCCTCAAATGTTCGAGGTAGCAATGATATGGTATTTCAATCAAGGGCCAGACTTTGGATACACAAATGATCCATCAGGAGCAACTTATAAAATACGTCTTACGATTTCCTCCTGGAAGAATGGTTATCCTTGTAAAAGAAATTTTAATGGTAGGTCCTCCAGCCAGGGATGCTAAGCATGACATCATATTACCGAGTCATCAAAGGACCAATATTATAACTACTAGAAAGTTGTCCCAACCATCATATCTGACTGAGATTCAGATCCGATTGGTGTCATGATACCTCAGACTCAGGATGTTTGAGAAGAAAAGGTGCAACACAAATCGACGAAATGACTTTGCAAGATTCTCGGGAAATGAACTATGGGAGCGAGTTCCCGAAACAATAGTTTATCATTAAACCAAGGAGAAGATGAGGAGGTGGCTGATGGGCTCAGCGACAATTCATCGAGAATTCCAAACGGATGGATTTCCACAATAATGTGAACAAGAAGATGACACTTGTGAATTCAATTGAAATAATGTTGTATGCTCGAGGAAAACATACACCATTAATCATTAGTTGAAAGGTGTGCCTGAAATATGACCTTAGGCAGCAAGATCAATGTTAGAGTGATGATTCAATAAGCAACAGTCTAAGAATGAACTATCGATCGTTAACTTCAAAGCAATAGGGTTGTGAGAAGTGCTGAACTCAAGCGGCGTTGTTAGCATATGGTATCCCGGTTAAAAACAACACGGGGACCAAGGAAGAATGGTGATGATGAGAAGTATCTTCATACCAAGAAATTCTAAGAAGTGGAGAAATCACCACAACATTCTTCACATAAAAGACAGTATTACTTCAAGGCAGAACACAACACTCACTTGAGAGCAAGTTGTATTCATAATGTAGACAAGTTCGCGCTGAAAGGAGGTCAAGGGTGTTGTCGATGATAATAAAATTCATCGAGGGCAAGGAGGGTATTTCTCATCATGAACACAGTTGAAATCTCGGAAGAAGTCAAGGTGTTGAAGGTGATCCGACACATTTGCCGGGAGGTTTCAAGAGGATGCAATCAAACAACAACGGCAACAAGCAAGAGAATGGCGAAGTGGCAAGTTATAGGATCAGTATAAAAGATGCAAGATCGGAACCAATGTTGCCTTTCGAGACAAGCAACATGATGTTGAAATATCGACGTAAGTCGGGCTCACACACTGAAGAATTCGTGCACCAGAGAAGGACGAGGTAGCACGGTCAAAGATAGCAAGACCAGGATGCAACCGATAGTCTAGGAATGACCAGATTGAGTTCAGAATTTCCTAGTAAAAATACTAGGGGTATTTTATTTGTAGTGCGCAATAATTTTCACTAGGCGTTGTCCTTGGTTGACAACAACCTAGAACCCGTAGAGTGATTACGACAAGGAAAGACATTTGATACGGAGTATCCCATGATCATCCCCATGTTCACTCGACGAGACCTCAACTACACACAATTGGACACAAGGTTCACTCGCTCCTCTCTGAACCTCCACTTTCTACATGTGAGACATGCCTACTACCTCAAATATATGTGCTATGCATGTTCAGGAACACCCAAGGAGACCATGGAGAACCCAAGGACCAAGGCCAAGTGCGCGCGGGAGAGAAGGAAGAAGGGCCAGCACCTACAGGCCCCGGACATCCGGCCCCCAGGCCCGGACATCCGGCGCCCCGGACATCCGGGCCCTGGCCGGAAATCCGGCGCCACTGTCCAGAAGACACCCGTGGCTCAACCCCTCCAGCCCGGACATCCGGCCCCTCGGCCCGGACATCCGGCGTCTCGGGAAGGCCCGGACATCCGGCCCCCGCCCGGACATCCGGCCCCTGTCTGCGCACAGTGTATCGGGCCTGAGGCCCATGTATCCCTCTCCCACTTACCCCTTCGCGGACCTAGACTATATATACTCCTCCCCCTCCTCCATTTGAGGGTTAGCTTAGTGATAGCTCATTTGATACTATCTAGTGGTTCATCTCCTTGTGAGTGACTGCGGCCCCTCCACGGAGAAGATCCACTACGGATTCAGGACCTCCTTCATCGGAGAAGATCCCCAGGGATATCAAGACCTCCTCACGGAGAAGAACCGGTTACCCTTTGTATCGTCCCTTGTTGATCATGGATCTTGTATCTCTTTGTGTTTCGAGGATCTAGCATATGTGTGACTTGTTCTTGTTGGTTTGAGTGATTCTCTCGTGTTTTCCCTCGTGTTCCCTCTCGTGTTCTTCGTGTTCATCGTGGGATCCCCTCCATTTCGTGAAAGATCCGCTGATTAGGGTTCCACCCTGTATCACAACTTAACCAATTTTTGTTCGAGCTTGTTTGAGTTGTGGCTTGTGTCTCCTAAGGTGTTTCGGCTACTTAGGGACCGTGACTTCAACTCCAACATCATGTATTATCCATCATTCCACTTCCGCAACCACCACGGCATGTCCGCTACCACCATTTGACATTTGTCCTTGAGATTTTGAGTTGTGGTTTTTCCGTTTCCTAAGG
Organism: Secale cereale; assembly: GCA_902687465.1. Classification (NCBI taxonomy): domain Eukaryota; kingdom Viridiplantae; phylum Streptophyta; class Magnoliopsida; order Poales; family Poaceae; genus Secale; species Secale cereale. Next base: position 892,067,868 of record LR738715.1, read on the forward strand.
TGTTTCGGCTAATTAGGAACGGGTCTACATCAAGAGCACCACCTCTCATCATCGACACGGACGGTAACTTCGACGACATCATTGTATATTCCCTTGCAATTGCATTGTTAACCCCTAGCCCATTTTTGCGTCACCTACCTATCGAGACTAGCCATTTGAGTATTGCCGGCAACGTGACTTGTGCACATTAGTGATCATACTCCCATATCATACATACCATATCACCGAGGTGCATATCTTGGTATCATCTCTTGTGACACAAGGTTGTCATCCCATATACTCAATTGCTATCTTGGTTCGTGAAGTTTTGCATGACAAAAGAGCTCAAAAGAGAAAGAGCCAAACAAGCTTTTAAGCATAAAGAAAAAGATACGCAAAGAGCTTTTAAGCAAGAACCATAGCATCATACTACATTAAGATTGTCATACTCGATCATTTTGGATCATACCACCGGAATACCATACATATAGCATACTTGGGATAGAAGTCGTTGCATTTTGCATAGTAGGTTGTGCACAAGTTCGTATCCGCCTTTTGTGCAATCGCGCTAGCGTCTCTCTAGTGTTGTGCAACAAGAGCATTTTCGTGGATTCCACATTTTGGCTCACCCCTTGGTTGCACGACCCCATCTATCTATCCGTGTGTGTGTTTCCGTGTGCCACCCATCTTGCTATTGGTCTACTTGTTGCATTTGCAAATTTGTGAATCTTTTTCAACATTATTGAGTCTTGCTAACATTTCGTTTCAATTTTTTGTGCCACTATCCTCACCGAGCTCCACCATAAGCTTTACTTGTGTAGGTGTGAGAAACCGACAAGAATTGGTACCAATTGTGCTATTTCCTTGTTCCACATTTGAGTGATCATTGATCCATCTTCAACATCGGTCAAGGTACATTTGGTCTAGTTCTTCTCTTTCTCCCACTCATACTTGCTAGCGTCTTGTGATGGATAGGCAAGGCATTTCATCTCCGGTCTTCGACATCGACGGCGCGAACAAGGACATCCACGCGAAAACCATCGGACTACAACGAGAAATGCAAGAGTGCTTGGGCAACATCGCCATCGAACAACGACACTTCCAGACAAGGACAATGGCTTCCTTCGACGACATGTGCGACTCCTTCAACAAACAAATGGCGGAGCTCCGACACTTGGTGGTCGATTACAAGTCTTCTTCCCCTTCGTCATCCTCTCGGCGGCGACATTCAAGTCACAAGTCTTCGGAGCGCAAACATGATGCAAGTGCAAGTCTTCCACGTCCACACCGCCATGGCGACCATCGACATTGTCATGAAGGGCAAGTCACCTCCAAGCATCATGTGCACGACGACGACGAACGACATCTACCAAGAGCTCAAGCACGACAACGACATCATCATCATGAAGATGCTCGACAAGTGCATATCTACAAGTCCGACGAAGCTCTACATCACGCCAAGGCCAAGCTTCAAGAGCAAAAGAGAAGACCGCGAGACATGCACACCCTAGATGGAGCTACGGCTACAACCACCACTTCGGCATCTTCGCCAAGTGCTATCAAGGCATCTTCGCCTTCGGACGTACGGCATCTTCGCCTACTTCCCATGAGTTCGCCTACATTGACATCTCCAACTACAAGGCGACCACCTACGAGCGAGGGTGACACTTCCATCTTCGGAAGCTCCCCACATCAAGACGGCGACAAGATGGTCGATCAAGGGCCATCCCCTTCGACTACGGCATTCACCTTTGGAGGCGTTATGGATGAGGCGGCGAAAGGAGTTGAGTTTGGAGACGTTTGCACCTACATCTCTCCGACACCCACATATGACGAGATGCCCCAATTTCCATGTGAGGAGCGCCACCACCACATGAGTGACATGAGTGATTCCACCATATGTGACATTGAGTGCATTTCCTATGAGAGGACGAGTGTGACCACCACTAGCCCCACACATGAGAGCATGCCACACATCCTATGTGAGGTTGAGAGCCATTTGAGTGACTCCAACCATACGAGTGAGAGCATCCAAGAGGGAGTGAGTGAGACACACCACTTAGTGAGTGAGGTAGTTGAGAGGGCATGTGAGGCCACTATGATTTCTAACGACTTAACCTCTACTCCGAGTGTGTTTTCATTGGTGCTAGGTCTCCTACATGACGATATGCTTACCCTCGACGAGTCCATCCCTCCAATGGACAAACCGATGGCCATGGTGGAAGAAGATGCACCACCCACATGGTTCCATCATGATGAAGATGAGAACGAGTGGATCTTCAACACCTCACCTACAATTCATGAGCGATGCTCCAAAGGTAACATAGGTGATGGTGCTTCTTTCGTCCCACTTGTGGACTATATCACCAATGATTGCTTGCATGATGTTGATTCACCTATGACCATGCTTCATGCTAGTGCAACTTCCTCATGTCTTGACTTACCTATTTATGATGAATATGATGATGAGCATGTTGAGTTGCCTAGTTGTGATGCTATGCTCCATAGGATATTATGTGAAAATTCTTTTGGTCACATCATGTTTGATAATCCTTTGAACTTGTCATATGCTATGAGTGAGATTTCTCATATTGTTTCATTTCAATCTCAACATAGTAACTATGCATGCCAAATTAAAGTAAATCCCATTTGCACTTGTGGCATAGATGAAAAGATGGTGGTCATTGGAATGTGTTTCTCTTGCGATGATATTGCCATGCTTCCTTTACATGATTTGCGCAATTCATCTAATATACCATGCCATGATCACATTGCTCTGGATATGCATTGTTTTGGATGTTATCAATACTCTCCATGTGATGTTTCCATTGATGCTCATGAGGAGACCCCCATAGTTTCCTCGGACATACTAGGAGATCTTGATGCATTCCATACTTTGCATAGTTCCCATAATTGCTTGCACCATATGCATTCCATGAATCACAATGATATTTCTCGTGATGCATCACACAACTTGAGTCTCCATTATGCCATACATAACAACAAACCTCTCATGATGGATGACATGTTTCTATACCACGCATCTCATTTATTTGAGCATTGGATATTATGTGCTAACCAACACTTGCACGTGCGCATCATGATGGATGATGTGTACATATACCACGCACATACAATTTTTCCTTTGCCTTTGTCTTGTGTAGGTACTTTTGCAAACTCGTCAACCTCACAATCCCATGAGTTGACGAAAAGAGCTCTTGAGAGCAACGATGGCTTGGGATTCCGTGGAATCTCCTTACCACCATTCTCTTCGCGCAACCACTACGCGCCTCTCTTTTACTTGGCTCTCACACGGCTATGGGCTATTTGCCACTTCTCACATTATGCCCATACTATCGTGTTCACTTTGCATGTTATGCCTCTTGATATGATTTTGCCATGCAATTGTGACCCTTGCTTGCAATTACCCATGTTTCACCATTATGATACTCCTATGTGTATTTGCATGCTTGGTGGAGATACTTGTAGCTACTACCATGATTTCTGTGTGCCCCATGCTATTGTCGATTCTTGTGTTGGGAGAGTCATGATATCCCGTTGCTATTTCCATATGGCCTCTCATCAACACATTGATGCTATTTTGCTCATATCTTGCTTTCATGTTTGTACTATGCCATGTGCATTATTCATGCCTACAATTTGCACACATGACATGCTTGCCAGGATTACCTCTAGTACGTTGCATCTTCGCACTACTAGCTTGTTTGACTTGATCGCTAAGATTGCTTGCTATGTTGCATCACCCATGTTCCACTCTTACTTGCTTTCTTGGGTTGATGACATATATGTTCATACCATTCACATGATTCACATTGATCATTGTCATTTGTCTCCAATAGTTGAATCTCTCATCCCTTGTATTGAGTGCAACAATGCTATGTTTGTTGATCTTGGAGACTTGGACACCATACTTGTGATGCATGCTTGCTTGTTTGAGCCTAATGCCTTTGGTTGTTATCGCATCATATGCTTACATGCCATGCCACTTTACCTTGTCCTTTCTTATGATAAGAATGATGCAAGCACTTGTTGGGTATTTTCCCTCACGAATGCTAGGTTTTGCATTCACGCTAACCTCATTTGTTTTTCCGAGTGTTTGTCATGTTCTTTCATTTTGAAGGATTCACAAGGCGGTGCCGTCATGCGACAACGTGGTCATGCGAAGGCATACATGATCTGCAACACCAAAATCTTCGAGAAATTCCTAAAGGTGAATTCCTTCTTTGTGAGCCATCCTCACTTATACATATTGGATGGGCCATACTTTCATTGTTGTTTCCTTCTTGTTGTCTACATGATACATCTACGGGATGGAGGACCGACATTGAAGATGGACCCTTTGGATGCACCTTTGGACCTTCACTCATGCCACGACATCGAGCATTGGTATATCAAAACTCCTTTGGCACATTGCACCAAAACCTTCATATTTGTTGATTGTGTGCTCATATGCCATGCTCCATGGACAAATCATACCCATGACAAATTTGCATCTTATGCATGGATTGACGCACAATATGGTTGCCTCGTTGCATCGTGTATTCCCATGTCATCCATGATATATGAGCTTGTGCATTTCCTTAGCAAATTTGTTGTGATCTTTCTTGATGGCATATTCATACATCATGATCATATTGTCCTCCATCAATTGTATGATAACATACACATATTGCGCATCCATTGCCATGTTCATGCTCTTGATAAACCATCACATTATGACATCATTTTGCATAATGGTTGCATTGATCACATTCACAACACCTTTGTGTGCACCACAAATGCATTTGATCACATGAATGCTTTACATATCATACTATATCATCTTGTTAAGCTTCATGTACATTGTCACACGGACTCATTCTTACATGATGGACACTTTGTGTGCGCTAACCATTGTATTCCCAAGTGTCCTTTGTGTTTGCTCATTTTGCATGTACCACATACCGGAGACACCTTGGAGTACTTGGATTGCACAATGCCCTCAACTTCGTCCAACTACAAGTCCGTTTACGACTACCGTTTCCATGGTGATGAGGTTTTTGATCCGAGGTCGGATCTTCCCCAAGGGAGGGGAGATGATACGGAGTATCCCATGATCATCCCCATGTTCACTCGACGAGACCTCAACTACACACAATTGGACACAAGGTTCACTCGCTCCTCTCTGAACCTCCACTTTCTACATGTGAGACATGCCTACTACCTCAAATATATGTGCTATGCATGTTCAGGAACACCCAAGGAGACCATGGAGAACCCAAGGACCAAGGCCAAGTGCGCGCGGGAGAGAAGGAAGAAGGGCCAGCACCTACAGGCCCCGGACATCCGGCCCCCAGGCCCGGACATCCGGCGCCCCGGACATCCGGACCCTGGCCGGAAATCCGGCGCCACTGTCCAGAAGACACTCGTGGCTCAACCCCTCCAGCCCGGACATCCGGCCCCTCGGCCCGGACATCCGGCGTCTCGGGAAGGCCCGGACATCCGGCCCCCGCCCGGACATCCGGCCCCTGTCTGCGCACAGTGTATCGGGCCTGAGGCCCATGTATCCCTCTCCCACTTACCCCTTCGTGGACCTAGACTATATATACCCCTCCACCTCCTCCTAGTTAGGGTTAGCTTAGTGATAGCTCATTTGATACCTAGAGCTTTGCTCATCTAGTGGTTCATCTCCTTGTGAGTGACTGCGGCCCCTCTACGGAGAAGATCCACTACGGATTCAGGACCTCCTTCATCGGAGAAGATCCCCAGGGATATCAAGACCTCCTCACGGAGAAGAACCGGTTACCCTTTGTATCGTCCCTTGTTGATCATGGATCTTGTATCTCTTTGTGTTTCGAGGATCTAGCATATGTGTGACTTGTTCTTGTTGGTTTGAGTGATTCTCTAGTGTTTTCCCTCGTGTTCCCTCTCGTGTTCTTCGTGTTCATCGTGGGATCCACTCCATTTCGTGAAAGATCTGCTGATTAGGGTGCCACCCTGTATCAACATTACTTCAACAAAGTTAGTAAGATGTGGTGCAATGGCAAGACATCTTCGCGATACCAGGGGTAATACTCGAAGGTAGAACATGTTAGAAGTAGAACCGGGTCATTGGCCTATGACAGTAGATACTTCAACCTTGCGAAAATAGACGAGGCACTGGAATGAATTCCTATCAGATATATCAGATCGGGACAGCATGGTCGGAGCCATAACTGTAAGGAATCAATTCAAGAATACCGAAAGAATCATACAGCTGGATAATCATTTTGCAAGAAGCTCCGAGACGGTCTACATCATTTTCATGGGCATGAACACAATGTTCAAGGTCGACTCCCACTTCTTTAATGCATATCATTTCATTCACCTCTCGCTTTGATAAAACTGTAGTGTTGGAATTTTATCTGGTAGAATACCGGAAGGGTATGACTTGTGAAAACTTTCGGGTTCTCACGTATTAAGGAAAGGCATAGGTTCAACCCATCGGGCATCTTAGTAACTTATACCACAAGTTTCAAAATGAAATACACAAGCTAGAAAGTAGAGCACGGTTGGCCAAGCCGAGGATACAATTTACCAAAGGCATTATGTATCAGGGGAAGAACTCACAAGGTGATTGAATATGAAGGACAATGTTGGATAACGATCCAACAATGGATCGGGCGATCCACAACAGAGCTGATGTGAGTATCGGTACTCAATGAGAGGAAGAAAGAATGTAGAGGCATCAGATTCAAGAATCACTTGATTTGTTTGATGCTTAAATAGAAAGAAATTATGGTTTTCAAAATGAAGGGTCAGAAGCAAACGCAATGATCAAGGATGGATAAGTTGAAAACACTAAGTCGAACAATCAATAAAGGATTGAATTGCTGAGAACCAACTCATGTCCGGAACGACGTCTCAGCCAGAAAGATAATTTTAAAAAGGATAACCTGATGACTGTGTGCATACTCACACATTGAATCAATAGGCTCAAAATGGATAAGGCAAGGGATGTTAACGAAGAGTACTAGTCATGTGGAACTAACCATAATGTAAGCGGGCAAGAGTTTCAAGTGTAACAGGTTGCAGAGGATTTTCGAAAAATTCAATAAGTATTCCGAAGAATTTTGCGAGACACATGAATAATTGAGAAGAATGGATCCTCGATAAGTGTGAGGAAATAACCGTAAGGGTTTTCATGCGAAATAAAACTACAAGACAGTAAACTCAAAGGATTCTTGGGACAACGAAGAATATTTCGAGGCATCTTGTAACAACAAGAGCGACGAGGAATGATCATGAGAATGACAAGTGCAAGCAAATATCCTAGGGATATATCGGTGGCAGTGAATTGCAAAGGCGATGAACACAAGGGTCTCGGGAAAATATCGAGGGATATCCTCAGAATCTTCTAACGAAGCAGGTGATCTTCCGGAATGAGGGCTCTCCCGGAGAAATAGTTACGAGAACCTAGAGTCAGAGTTAGTAAAATCTTTTAACGCGAATAGAAGAGAGATCAGAGTCCCAGAGTATAGATGAGGAATAAAAGATCCTAATACCACCCATTGGTGTTGTGGGCCCGTAAGCCACATAACAAGTTAGTAAATTTATTTCTCAAATACTAGACTCAACTTCGGCCAAGGAGTTGGAAAGGGGGATTCCTACAGGCAGTCGGCTCTGATACCAACTTGTGACGCCCCGATTTGACCGTACACTAATCATGCACGCAAATGTGTACGACCAAGATCAGGGACTCACTTGAAGATATCACAACACAACTCTAGTCACAAATTAAAATAATACAAGCTTTATATTACAAGCCAGGGGCCTCGAGGGCTCGAATACAAAAGCTAGAAAACACAAGAGTTAGCGGAAGCAATAATATCTGAGTACAGACATAAGTTAAACAAGTTTGTCTTAAGAAGGCTAGCACAAATATAGCAACGATCGAAAAGGCAAGGCCTCCTGCCTGGGACCTCATAACTACCCCTCGAAGTCGAACTCCACGTAGCAACATCCTCGGGATCCTCTGGGTCTTGGGCTCCACCATCTGGTTGCGTCATCCGAGGAGAAGGGACAAAAGGGGGAGAAAAGCAACCGTGAGTACTCATCCAAAGTACTCGCAAGCAAGGATCTGCACTACATATGCAATGGTATCTGTATAAAGGGGGAATATCTATGGACCGAACTGCAGAATGCCAGAATAAGAGAGGGATAGCTAATCCAATCAAAGACTACGCTTCTCGCCACCTCCATCTTGCAGCAGTAGATGAGAGTAGCTGGAAGTAACAAGTATCCTCGCATCTCGCAGCCTCCGTCTTGCAGCAGTAGAATAGAATAGATGGTAAGTTAGCCAAGTAACATCGTATAGCATAATCCTACCCGGCGATCCTCCCGCACATCACCCTGTGAGAGAGCAACCACCGAGTTATATCTGGAACTTGTCTGGGTGTGTTTTATTAAGTATCCAGTTCTAGTTGTCATGAGGTCAGAGTACAACTCCGGGTCGTCTTTTTACCGAGGGACACGGTTATTCGAATAGATTAACTTCCCTGCAGGGGTGCACCACATAACCCAGCACGCTCGATCTCATTTGACCGGACACGCTTTACAGGGTCATGCCCGGCCTCGGAAGACCAACACGTCGCAGCCCTACCTAAGCACAACAGAGAGGTCAGGACGCCGGTCTAAGTCCTATGCGCGCAGGGGTCCGGGCCCATCGCCCAACGCACACCTGCACGTTGCGTACGCGGCCAGTGAGCAGACCTAGCAACCTCTATTACTAAGGAAGTTACGTTACGCGGTCCAACCCGGCGCGCGCCTCTCAGTCACCGACGTCAAGAAGGCTTCGGCTGGTACCACGACGTCGAGTACCCATAACTATTCCCATGTAGCTGGTTAGTGCGTATAGGCCAAATGACCAGACTCATATCAAATACCAAGATCCCGTTAAACGTGTTATTATGAAATAACCGCGAACAACGACCAGGGCCAGGCCCACCTGTCTCCTAGGTGGTCGCAACCCGCCCTGTCGCTCCGCCACAAGGTAACCATCAGGGGGCTGCCGGGAACCCAGGCCCACCACTACCTGTGTGGAACCACCTGCCCCTACAGCGCCCATCTCCGAATCATCAACATGAGTATGTAATAGTATAGTATATACCCGTGATCACCTCCCAAAGTGATCACGGCCCGATAGTGTAGCATGGCAGATGGACAAGAATGAATGGCCACTGATGGAATACTAGCATCCTATACTAAGCAGTAGGATAGCAGGTAAAGTATCAACAGTGGTAGCAACAATGACAGGCTATGCAACAGAATAAGTGTTATCGGATCATCAATAGTAGCATTTCTAATGCAAGAATAAGATAGAGAGAGAGAGAGAGAGAGAATGGGCGATATCTGGTGATCAAGGGGGAGGCTTGAATGGTTAATCTGGCAAGAAGGAGGGGTCATCATCGACGCAGTCGATCACAGTGGCACCGTCAGTAGTCTCAATCCCGGTGTCTATCAGAGAGAAGAGGGGGGAGAAACAATAAATATAAAGCAAACAATTGTAACACAAAGCATAACATGGCAAAACGCGGTGCTACGTGTGACCTAACGCGGTACTGAGTGATACTGGCGAGGATGGAAAACATCCGGGAAAGGTATTCCCAGTGTTAGTTATTTTCGGGAAGATGAAACGGAGGGGGAATGTTGCTTGTTCGGTATGATAGATATGTGTGGCGGACGAACGGATCTCGTATCCGGATTCGCCTCGTTGTTCTGAGCAACTTTCATGTACAATGTTTTTCCATCCGAGCTATGATTTATTTTATATTAATTTAAAAAGATTTAATCATTTTTAGAATTTATTTAATTATTTTTATTCAAGATTATCCAGAATAGTGTATGCTGACGTCAGATGACGTCAGCAGTCAATAGGGCGTTGACTTAGTCAAACTGACGTGTGGGTCTCGTATGTCATACTCTGTTAATTGATTACGTTAGGTTAGTTAAAATTAATTAGTTTAATTAACAGATTAGTTAGGTTAGTTAATTGATTACGTTAATTAAACATGATTAATTAAGTTAATTAATCATGTTAATTAATTAACATTTTAATTTACATATTATTATTATTTTTAACTCTCTTTTTTAATCGTTCTAGGGGTGGGGCCCCCTTGTCATTGGCCAATAGGCGCTTAGCGGGCTAACGAGCGCGTTTGCTGGGGCGGAGCCCCGTGAGCGTGCGGGCGGTTACGGGCGTCGGCGTCGGCGCCCGACTGGGCGGGTGCCCAGATCGACGGCCAGGGGGGCGCTAGCCACGGGTGTGGCGAGGCCGCCGGTGTGGTCGCCGGCGCCACGACGCCGGCCAAGGAAGAACGGCGGAGGGTGGCGCCACGGGAGGGAGCCGCGACACGAGCGCAAGCAGCAGCAAGAACTGACGGGTGCCGGCGGCTTGTGGAGCACCAGCAGCAAAGAGCCGCGGTGGCTCGGACAGCCCGGGAGCAGTGCGCGGGCGGTCAAGGGGCAGTGCGCCGGCGTGGGCAGGATCCGGCGACGGGGAGAGGAAGGAGAGCAGACGGGGCTCACATGGGGCGACGCGTGCGAGCTCGAGGGGGCGCGGGGCAGTCCGGCGACGGCCTGGTGGCGACGGGTGTGTCGTGTGCCGGAATCGGAGGCGCCACCGGGCCGAGGTGGTGGCGACGGTGGCCGGCCAGGCGACGGCCAACGCGAGCGAGGAGCGCGGCCATGGGGCGAGGTAGGGCACCGGCGACGTGGCCCGAGGCGAGGGCGCGTGCGGGGATGTAGTGGCGCTGGAGACGGCGTTAGGCCACCGTTCCTCGGGCGCGGGAGCGCAGGTGAGGTCCAAAGAGCCTCCGGCCGACCGCGGGCGTCGGGGGTATGGCGCCGGCACAGCAAGCGCCGGCGCGGGGAGTTTGGCGGCGTGCAGGGTCGAACCCGATCCAGGGGGGATCGGTGGAGGGACAGGGAACCGTGCGGGAGGGAGGAAGTGATTTAGGGTTTGGGGGGTCGGGGTAGTGGCCTTGTAGGCCAGAGAGGGGCCGGTTGGGCCGGCCAGTTGGCCAGCTGGGCCGGTTGGCCTAGCGTGGGGGGTTCGTTTCTTTTTTTTGTTTTGCTTTGTTATTTTTCCTTTTCTTTTATTTAGTTGTTCTAATTTATTCACTATTTATTTTAGTTTTATTTACTATATAAAAATAAACATTACCTATCTTAGTATTTGTAATGAGACCACTGCCAGTGGTATTTTGGCACATTAATAACATAGTTAGTATTTGTTTATTACATAAGGAGCAATTAATTAATTGTTTTACGTTGCCTTAATTTCTTTAAGACATTAGAATACTCTATAGATATAAAAAAATATGATTTCTCCACCGTGATTACTTATGACTTATTTGTCATGTTTAGAACATTTTAGTTTTAATGTTTGAAAACTTTTACTACTTATCTTTATTTTAAATTCAAATTCAGGACGGGATTTGATTCATTGCGAGATTAGCAACAATAATCATGGTGACATGGCCTTGTTAATAGAGAGTTACTGTAGCTTAACTATCCTGGCGTCACAGATATTCGAGTCTATGTATATCAAAAGTATAAGTCGGACAGAAGAACATCTGATGTGTCTTAGGCCAGATTAGCAAACATGTTGACACAGTCAAATAACAGAAGAACAGAAGAACACCCGTGCGTTGGACAACAAACATGTTGTACAAAAACTTCCTGTTGGCGCAGGCGAGGTGTTTAGTATCGTGACTATTCAGGAAACATATGGTATACTAGAATTTGTTTTATTTTTTCTTGTACTCTCACATGGTCATGTACTCCTATAAATATACCCACGAGGCTCAAGCAATACAACATTGATTCGGTCAATCCCTCTTTGTCCTTCTACATGGTATTAGTCTTATGTCGATCATAAACTCTAGACGGCGTCGTCTCCGCACATCGCCGTCCCCGGGAGGTCGATCACTATGATCTCCACCAGGGGCCCGCAGCCCGTATATAGGGTTCGTATATTAATCGTGTTGATCGGCTGCTCTAAACAGTGTTTTCTTCTGATCCATCTATACTTCTATACTTCTATACTTATACTAATTTGAGACTCCCTAGAAAATCCCATGTTAATCAGAAATTAGGAACCGTTAATCTAGTGGGGCCGAATTATTGCGGTCTAGATCAATCTCGGAATTTCCTACATTAATAAAAAAATTTAAAATTTTAGAATCCCTACATGGGCCATATAACAGAACGGACCAAACCAATCTGGCATGTCTCCTCTATTTCTCACGTATATCCTAAACCTGATTCTAAAAAAATGTATATTCTAAACCTGTCTCAATCTCCGAAATCACTAGTTGAGGAGTACTCGTTGCAAAGATCACCTCCAAACCCCATGTTGCGACAAGTGGCGCGCTGCATGTGCACAACTTGTCGCAACCTGAGCGTTTTCCCTTTTCTCGTAGATTCGTTTATTCAAAATGTTTTATCTCCTAAACCGTGCGTCCAAATCTTGAACCATTTTCACTGCTGAATTCCTCGCGTCGGGATCTTCAAAACTAGATCCCATGTTGATAGGTTTTGACGAACTTAAAGAAAACGAACATAAAAACCGAACCGGGCGCACTGGTTTTTCGCTTTCCGAAAGAGGCACGGCCGTGACTCTCGCGAAAGCACAACCGTGCCTCTTGCGGAAGCAAAACCGTGACTGTCGGAAAAAAACAGAAAACACATTTTTTCTATCTTTCCGAGAGGCACGGCCGTGACTCTCGCGAAAGCACAACCGTGCCTCTCGCTGAAGCAAAACCGTGACTCTCGCGAAAGAAATAAAAATAGAAAACGCGTTTTTTTTCCTTTCCGAAAGAGGCACGGCCGTGACTCTCGCGAAAGCACAACCGTGCCTCTCGCGGAAGCAAAACCGTGACTCTCGCGAAAAAGGAAAAAAAATAGAAAACACGTTTTTCCCTTTCCGAGAGGCACGGCCGTGACTCTCGCGAAAGCACAACCGTGCCTCTCGTGGAAGCAAAACCGTGGCTTTCACGAAAAAAAAGTGGTTTTTCCCACAATAATTTTTTTTTTAATTTTTTTTCGTCGAAAAACTAAGGAAGACCGGTGGAAAACCAAAACGTAAAAAAAACAGAGAAAAAAACCGTTCAATAAGCCAAAAAAGCGTACGGAAAAATAAAAATAAAATTCCGAAGGGAGCATCCAGACCGCGACACGTGGCAAATCGCTGAGAGTGTGCCAAGTGGCACTGATCGCTGCGAGGCTCCCGAAGGAGCGCTCGTTAACTAGTTACTCCGCCCAATCTCTCACGCATCCCACTTTTCCCCTGAGCTTAACATGTGTACGTATGTCCCAGCTCTCTCTAAAATAACTCTCTCCCATCTCTATTAGTCAATAATCAAAAAATAACTGGTCTCTCCCTTCTCTCGGTTTTGTCTAGAAAAAAAGTCGTTCAGATCAGGTTTTTTTAGTGAAACATATCAAGTTATTATGGTGTAAATGTTTAGCTTAATATAATTCTGAAATCTCTAAAATAGCGATGGTTACTCATCCATCTATCATTCTGTTGCAACACGAGAATTGAAGCAAAAATATACGCAGTTGGTGTCAATAAGGCAAGCAGACATGATAATGTGGTTGATGTACGCAATGAGAGGTTGCTAGCACTAATTATGTTATAGTTGGCAAAATAGTGTATTGTCTAACTACTAATTAATATGTAGGACTGCGTGCTACACGTGAACGATGCGGTCCTATCCACGAACACTATCCATGAACAGAATGCGCTAGTGCTACTGTTCTGTGTTACACGTGAATGATCTTATTAATTACTACTAATTATAAGAATTGGCAGCTAACAACCTACCGATTGTGTACTCATCTTAATCTTTTAGGCTGGTCATAGTGGGAAGTAACTTTAACATGCATATGATACTACATTCACAGTGGATATTAATATTTGTGTGTTGTCATGCAAGCCTCCAGATAGAGATTCATTTTTTTCATGGAATGTGTTATGCTTCTTGTTGATGTACATGTTTGCAAATTCCTTGGTTAACGCAATGTTACAACTTGATAATGATCATGTTGTATATCCCGTATGTGATTCCATGCTGTACCAAGGAAAGAAGGGCAAACAATTCACATTTATACATTGTTGGTTCAACCTCAAGAGGCATAACATCTCAAAGACCAACATTTGCGGATACTTATACATTGTTGGACTTGAGTAATGTTTATTGTGTATCGATGAATTTTGAGAACTTGTACAACATGCGGTTATTTTGAATGTAATATTTGTATTTGAAATATTGTTGTACAAGGATATTTGTATGTTATTTATGGACGAATTGTGTTACTGCTATGTTATTTCGTGTGCTCCGGGCATTAAAATAAATAGAGAAGAACGTTTAATAAATACGGTTGGATGACCGACTCTCATATTCGTCTCCACGGACACGTACATGGACGGATAGTGAATCCTTACTAGTAGAATGTGGGATTAAAAGAGAAGCTGCCCTCGTAATTCAGACTAGAGAGCGTATTTAGCTTGTATGTTCTATTCTTAAATAGTTGCTACCTACCACTACCTATTTTTTGTTTTAATGCAACTACGCCACACAAATCAAGCCATGCATGTGACCATAAGTTACAGTTTACGCACTAATCTTTTCATGTAACCACGCCAGCTCAGTAACCATGCATGTTAATTTTCTTCACTTATATTTATGGGGGCATAGACGGTCTTGTTACAATTTTTTTTAGCATGACCTACATATATTTGTACATTGTATGCTTGGAGCAAATATACGTCGGTTATGTTACATATTTTTGTTAAAAATTGCACCCCCGGTGACTTCAATCCGATAGAAATTTATTTTTACAAAAAAAATTATCACATGATTCATATATTTATTGTTTTCAAAATATACCCCGAGAGCATTATTATAATTGTTTTTTACAATAGTTTTAGTTTGTTTAGTATCTATTTATGCATATGTTTTACAAAGGTTAAGCCAGCAACACGCGGGCATTATCTAGATTTTCATTAACTAGGCATGCTATTCAGCCTGGCAAATGGCCCACGTTAGCGTTGCATTAAATACCGATGTCACTATTTTTCTATGACAAGCAAGGTTCTGCTTTTCGAAATGGAAAAGCATAGTTTGTGCTTCCCGACTAAGCACAATTGTGCTTCGTGAAAAGGAAAAAGCACAGATATGCTTCCTAAACCGAGGTAAAAAACCACAACTTTGGATCTGGGTTACGGTTTATTTTTTATTTCTGGTTTATTAGGGTAATGTTTTTTCTGTTTCTAGTTTTATTTTTTTCTTATTTTATTGATTTCCATCTTTTTTTGGTATACATTTTATAAATTTATTGTTTCCCTTTTTCTTCCATTATTTCTGTTTTATTTAGGAAAAAAGGTTTGTCGAAACCTATTTTTATGATATTTAGCTATGAAGATCACAACGCAATAAATCCAATGGTCAAAACAGTTCACGATTTGGACGTACGGTTTAAGAGATAAAATATATAAAAATAACGAATCTACAAAGGGCAAAACTCTCAAGTAGGGACAAGTAGCGCTCATACCGTGCGGCACTAGTCACTTTGAGAGAAGGTGAAAGTTATATTTGCAAGCGGTATTCCTTAACTAGTGTGTACGCCATTTGGCCGACTGGTCCATGCCCATACCATTTGGCCGACTGGTCCATGTCGTGCATGGACGTCTTTAATCGATGCACCCAATGCCACCATTGAGCTCAGAGGCGTACATTAAATCAGACATCTACCAACTGATATTTACCCACCTTTAATCAAGCAGTCTTCCATGCCAAGAATTACTACTACCGCCAAGTATTACTACTACCGCGTACCTATACACGCTCACACAACAATCCATCATGGTTTGTTCTCGTCTAGTACTCGTTGCCTGAATCACCCAACAATCCATAGTGTGTACGCTAATTAGATTCTGTGCAGCAAATGATTAATCCTAATGAATCATGCGCATGTATTGCCTAGTTGTAGGCCGTTAGTCAACATGACATGTTTAAGCAACTATTAAACCCATTAAGTGTCGTTTGAAGGGTGGCCAACCAGCTATGCCACCTGGCGCAAGGAGGTTGGCCGCGGTGAGAAATCTCTTGGAATTTTTTTAGATGAAGGTGAGGATCATTTTTTAAATATATTTTTTATGTTTAGATGGAGGTGAGGACCTTTGATATTTTTAATTGAAAAGTTTTGCCAAGTGGCGCTCGCTGGTTGGCTGCGGTTGTATTTTTTTCCTTTTCCTTTTTTACGCCTTTCTTAAGATGTGCATTGTCTTGCACATTGTATTTATTGCACATTATTTAATCTTCAATAACTGCTTTTTGAATGCCAAATTAAATACAACTTTATGGCGGAACAATTCCCTCATTCGAATCCTTCATGCAGGACGCTATACATAGCGTTGGAGTATTTGGCTTTTTATTTACCTATGGTATTTTAGCAATAAATTCTTTGGATACTCATCCCTAGATAACAACAGCTGTCCTGATTGTGACAACATCTGGGCCTGCAGCCAAATTGCTGCATCCCTTAATTATGATGAAATAATTCACGAGACCACGTGAAAATTAATTCTCCACAAGTGGAGAACGAAGCAGTAAACCAAGTATACGATGTTGGACCAAATTATTGATTCAATTAATTGCTCACAAGTGTGCACGACAGTATGCTCTGGGTACCAAGTAAGTTTAACAGCGGCGTCTTGCTCGGAACTTTTGGTGTCTCCTAACTTTCATTGAAAATATGCTAACGAAAAATCATATGGGAAAAATACTAAAAGAGATGAGTTGAGCTTAAAACATCTCTTTATATCTGGAAATAGCCATTTAAAATCTGGCGTACTATGAATAATTGCCTTCTTCAAATGCAAATTAGCTATGCATACCTAGCAGCGGATGCTAGTTAGGAATGTGTACGGGTCGGTCTATATAAATATTGTATTAAGATATTCGAGTCTATGTATATCAAAAGTATAAGTCGGACAGAAGAACATCTGATGTGTCTTAGGCCGGATTAGCAAACATGTTGACGCAGTCAAATAACAGAAGAACAGAAGAACAGAAGAACACCCATGCGTTGGACAACAAACATGTTGTACAAAAACTTCCTGTTGGCGCAGGCAAGGTGTTTAGTATCATGACTATTCAGGAAACATATGATATACTAGAATTTGTTTTAATTTTTCTTGTACTCTCAGATGGTCATGTACTCCTATAAATATACCCACGAGGCGAAGCAATACAACATTGATTCGGTCAATCCCTCTTTGTCATTCTACATGGTATCAGCCTTATGTCGATCCTAAACTCTAGGCGGCGCCGTCTCCGCACATCGCTGTACCAGGGAGGTCGATCACTATGATCTCCACAAGGGGCGCGCAGCCCGTATATAGGGTTCGTATATTAATTGTGTTGATCTGCAACTCTAAACAGTGTTTTTTCTGATCCATCTATACTTCTATACTTCTATACTTGTACTAATTTGAGACTCCCTTGAAAATCCCACGTTAATCAGAAATTAGGAATCGTTAATCTTGTGGGGCCGAATTATTACGGTCTAGATCAATCGTGGAATTTCCTACATTAATAAAAAAAATTAAAATTTCAGAATCCCTACATGGGCCATATAATAGAACGGACCAAACCAATCTGGCATGTCTCCTCTATTTCTCACGTATATCATAAACCTGATTCTAAAAAAAAGTATATTCTAAACCTGTCCCAATCTCCGAAATCACTAGTTGAGGAGTACTTGTTGCAAAGATCACCCCCAACCCCATGTTTCGACAAGTGGCGCGCTGCATGTGCGCCACTTGTCGCAACCCGAGCGTTTTCCCTTTTTTCGTAAATACGTTTATTCAATATATTTTATCTCTTAAACCGTGCGTACAAATCTGGAACCGTTTTCACCGCTGAATTCCTCGCGTCGAGATCTTCAAAACTAGATCCCAGGCTGATAGGTTTTGATGAACTTAAACAATCGGACGAAAAAACCGAACCGGGCGCACTGGTTTTTCCCTTTCCGAAAGAGGTACGGCCGTGACTCTCGCGAAAGCACAACCGCGCCACTCGCTGAAGCAAAACCGTGACTCTCGCGAAAGAAAAAAAAACAAAAAACGCGTTTTTTTCTTTTCCAAAAGAGGCACGGCCGTGACTCTCGCGAAAGCACAACCGTGCCTCTTGCGGAAGCAAAACCGTGACTCTTGGGAAAGAAAAAAAAACAGAAAATGCGTTTTTGTTCCTTTCCGAGAGGCACGGCTGCGACTCTCGTGAAAGCAGAACCGTGCCTCTCGCGGAAGCAAAACCGTGACTCTCGCGAAAGAAATAAAAACAGAAAACGCGCTTTTTTTTCCTTTCCGAAAGAGGCACGGCCGTGACTCTCGCGAAAGCACAACCGTGCTTCTCGCGGAAGCAAAACCGTGACTTTCACGAAAATATGTGTTTTTTCGCACAATAAAGAAGACCGGTGGAAAACCAAAACGTAAAAAAAAAACCAAGAAAAAAACCATTCAATAAGCCGAAAACGCGCAAGGAAAAAAAAATCCGAAGGGAGTGTCCAGAGCGCGACACGTGGCAAATCGCTCAGAGTGTGCCAAGTGCCGCTGATCGCTGCGAGGCTCCCGAGGAAGCGCTCGTTATCTAGTTACTCCGCCCAATCTCTCACGCATCCCACTTTTCCCCTGAGCTTAACATGTGTACGTATGTCCCACCTCTTTGTAAAAAAAACTCTCTCCCATCTCTATTAGTCAATAATCAAAAAATAGCTGGTCTCTCCCTTCTCTCGGTTTTGTCTCAAAAAAAAGTCGTTCAGATCAGGGTTTTTTTAGTGAACATATCAAGTTATTATGGTGTAAATGTTTAGCTTAATATAATTCTGAAATCTCTAATATAGCGATGGTTGCTCATCCATCTATCATTCTGTTGCAACACGAGAATTGAAGCAAAAATATACGCAGTTGGTGCCAATAAAGCAAGCAGACATGATAATGTGGTTGATGTACGCAATGAGAGGTTGCTAGCACTAATTATGTTATAGTTGGTAGAATAGTGTATTGTCTAACTACTAATTAATGTGTAGGACTGCGTGTTACACGTGAACGATGCGGTCCTACCCACGAACACTATCCATGAACAGAATGCGCTAGTGCTACTGTTCTGTGTTACACGTGAATGATCTTACTAATTACTACTAATTGTAAGAATTGGCAGCTAACAACCTACCGATTGTGTACTCATCTTAATCTTTTAGGCTGGTCATAGTGGGAAGTAACTTTAACATGCATATGATACTACATTCACAGTGGATATTAATATTTGTGTGTTGTCATGCAAGCCTCCAGTTATTAAGATAGAGATTCATTTTTGTCATGGAATGTGTTATGCTTCTTGTTGATGTACATGTTTGCAAATTCCTTGGTTAACGCAATGTTACAACTTGATAATCATCATGTTGTATATCCCGTATGTGATTCCATGCTGTACCAAGGAAAGAAGGGCAAACGATTCTCATTTATACATTGTTGGTTCAACCTCAAGAAGCATAACATCTCGAAGACCAACATTTGAGGATAGTGATACATTGTTGGACTTGAGTAATGTTTAATGTGTATCGATGAATTTTGAGAACTTGTACAACATGCGGTTATTTCGAATGTCATATTTGTATTTGAAATATTGTTGTACTAGGATATTTGTATGTTATTTATGGATGAATTGTGTTACTGCTATGTTATTTTGAGTGCTCCAGGCATTAAAATAAATAGAGAAGAATGTTTAATAAATACGGTTGGATGACCGACTCTCATATTCGTCTCCACGGACACGTACATGGACGGATAGTGAATCCTTACTAGTAGAATGTGGGATTAAAAGAGTAGCTGCCCTCGTAATTCAGACTAGAGAGCGTATTTAGCTTGTATCCTCTATTCTTAAATAGTTGCTACCCACCACTACCTATTTTTTGTTTTAGTGCAACTACGCCACACAAATCAAGCCATGCATGTGGTCATAAGTTATAGTTTACGCACTAATCTTTTCATGTAACCATGCCAGCTCAGTAACCATGCATGTTAATTTTCTTCACTTACATTTATGGGGGCATAGACGGTCTTGTTACAAATTTTTGTAGCATGACCTACATATATTCGTGAGTTGTATGCTTGGAGCAAATATATGTAGGTTATGTTACATATTTTTTGTTAAATATTGCACCCCCGGTGACTTCAATCCAATAGAAATTTATTTTTACAAAAAAAATTATCACATGATGCATATATTTATTGTTTTCAAAATATACCCCGAGAGCATTATTATAATTGTTTTTACAATAGTTTTTGTTTGTTTAGTATCTATTTATGCATACGTTTTATCAAGGTTACGCCAGCAACACGCGGGCATTATCTAGATTTTCATTAACTAGGCATGCTATTTAGCCTGGCAAATGGCCCAAGTTAGCGTTGCATTAAATACGGATGTCACTATTTTTCTATGACAAGCAAGGTTCTTCTTTTCGAAATGGAAAAGCATAGTCTGTGCTTCCCGACTAAGCACAACTGTGCTTCGTGAAAAGGAAAAAAGCACAGATGTGCTTCCTAAACGGAGGTAAAAAAGCACAACTATGCCAATTGGCGCGCAACCGTCGTTCAGTCCTCCTCTGCTAGCCCCCTCGACTTGTCATACAACTCATGCTGGCCCCGTCTACGCATACCTAGTGCTGACAACTGACAAGAAAACGTGGTAGATGTACGCCATGTGATGTCGGTACCACTAATTATTGTATAGTTGGCAGAATAGTGTCTTTTATGTTCACTATTTAATGTGAAGAACTGCGTGTTACATGTGAATAAGTTGGTTTTACCCATGAACAGACTACGCACAGCTATAGTTCTGTTTTCCTATTTTGCGGCAAAACATCCAATCCATTTATCAACTGACAAGATAGTATAAAGAACATCATAAGTAAAAATAACATCCAGATTCGTAAACCACATAACGGTTGCCATGTTTTTTTCAAAATGTGCACACTTAGAAGTCCGAGCGAACTGAAATATGGCACAAACATCACGCGTTGGAACATCTTTCACCCAAAACAATTTAGTTTTTTTACAATATTTTTTTAATTTACTGTTCACCATGTGCAAATGAGGCTGGGCACCAAATTGAATATCCGGTGATCCAGACCTCTCAGTTGTCTCTTTGTACTACTGATCACATGGATTTGATTGGCGAAGATGAAAAGAGAGAAAGAAGAGAAAGAATGGACAAAGCGAGAAAATGATCCATGTTTGGCTAAATCTTACATGGCTGACGTAGAACCACTGATACGCCAACACACTCCTCATAATGTCTCCAGATCTCATGTCAATATGAGAAGTGCCGAACAGCCCGGGCATTTAGGGAGACCTTAATGAGGTTGGTTCGGTCGTTTTTTTTCTTCTTTATTATGTTCATTCAGTAGATGGAGATATAAGACCGCAAACCACGCCAAGTGACAAGCTGCACATGCTATTGCGGTTCATGGGGGCCAGGGACGAGGACTTGAAGATGGCGGATGAGGCAACCTCTCGTTTCTGTAACGTAGAACATGTTACAGTTATTTCCGGGCCGGCAGTCCATGATATGATGTTGGTTCGGTTGTTTTTTTTTTCTTCTTTATTATGTTCAAT
>LR738715.1:892098243-892132379 GCA_902687465.1 Secale cereale
AAAAAAAAAAAAAACTGAAAACGCGTTTTTCCCCTTTCCGAGAGGCACGGCCGTGACTCCCGCGAAAGCACAACCGTGCCTATCGCGGAAGGAAAACCGTGACTTTCATGAATAAAAACGTGTTTTTTCGCACAATAAAATTTTTTTTCGAATATTTTGTCGTCCGACAGCTAAGGAAGACCGGTGGGAAAACCAAAACGTAAAAAAACCGAGAAAAAACCGTTCAATAAGCCGAAAACGCGTACGGAAAAAAAATCGAAGGGAGCGTCCAGAGCGAGAGACGTGGCAAATCGCTGAGAGCGCGTCAAGTGGCGCTGATCGCTGCGAGGCTCCCGAAGGAGCGCTCGTTGACTAGTTACTCCGCCCAATCTCTCACGCATCCCACTTTTCGCCTGAGCTTAACATGTGTATGTATGTCCCAGCTCTCTCTAAAAAAACTCTCTCCCATCTCTATTAGTCAATAATCAGAAAATAGCTGGTCTCTCCCTTCTCTCGGTTTTGTCTCGAAAAAAAGTCGTTCAGATCAGTTTTCTTTAGTGAAACATATCAAGTTAGTATGGTGTATATCTTTAGCTTAATATAATTCTGAAATCTCTAATATAGCGATGGCTGCTCATCCATCTATCATTCTGTTGCAACACGAGAATTGTAGCAAAAATATACGCAGTTGGTGTCAATAAATCAAGCACACATGATAATGTGGTTGATGTAGGCAATGAGAGGTTGCTAGCACTAATTATGTTATAGTTGGCAGAATAGTGTATTGTCTAACTACTAATTAATGTGTAGGACTGCGTGTTACACGTGAACGGTGCGGTCCTATCCACGAACACTATCCATGAACAGAATGCGCTAGTGCTACTGTTTTGTTTTGCACGTGAATGATCTTACTAATTACTACTCATTATAAGAATTGGCAGCTAACAACCTACCGATTGTGTACTCATCTTAATCTTTTTGGCTGGTCATAGTGGGAAGTAACTTTAACATGAATATGTTACTACATTCACAGTGGATATTAATATTTGTGTGTTGTCATGCAAGCCTCCAGTTATTAAGATAGAGATTCATTTTTGTCATGGAATGTGTTATGCTTCTTGTTGATGTACATGTTTGCAAATTCCTTGGTTAACGCAATGTTACAACTTGATAATGATCATGTTGTATATCCCGTATGTGATTCCATGTTGTACCAAGGAAAGAAGGGCAAACGATTCACATTTATACATTGTTGGTTTAACCTCAAGAGGCATAACATCTCGAAGACCAACATTTGCGGATACTGATACATTGTTGGAATTGAGTAATGTTTAATGTGTATCGATGAATTTTAGGAACTTCTACAACATGCGGTTATTTCGAATGTAATATTTGTATTTGAAATATTGTTGTACTAGGATATTTGTATGTTATTTATGGATGAATTGTGTTACTGCTATGTTATTTTGAGTGCTCCAGGCATTAAAATAAATAGAGAAGAACGTTTAATAAATACGGTTGGATGACAGACTCTCATATTCGTCTCCACTGACACGTACATGGATGAATAGTGAATCCTTACCAGTAGAATGTGGGATTAAAAGAGTAGCTGCCCTCGTAATTCAGACTAGAGAGCGTATTTAGCTTGTATCCTCTATTCTTAAATAGTTGCTACCACTACCTATTTTTTTGTTTTAATGCAACTAGGCCACACGAATCAAACCATGCATGTGGTCATAAGTTACAGTTTACGCACTAATCTTTTCATGTAACCATGCCAGCTCAGTAACCAGGCATGTTAATTTTCTTCACTTACATGTAATAGACGGTCTTGTTACAAATTTTTGTAGCATGACCTACATATATTTGTACGTTGTATGCTTGGAGCAAATAAATGTAGGTTGTGTTACATATTTTTTGTTAAAATTGCACCCCCCGATGACTTTAATCCAATAGAAATATATTTTTACAAAAACAATTATCACATGATTCATATATTTATTGTTTTCAAAATCTACCCCGAGAGCATTATTATAATTGTTTTTACAATAGTTTTAGTTTGTTTAGTATCTATTTATGCATACGTTTTACCAAGGTTACGCCAGCAACACACGGGCATTATCTAGATTTTCATTAACTAGGCATGCTATTCAGCCTGGCAAATGGCCCACGTTAGCCTTGCATTAAATACGGATGTCACTATTTATGATAATGTGGTTGAAGCAAAATATAGCGATGGTTGCTCATCAATCTATCATTCTGTTGCAACACGAGAATTGAAGCAAAATATATGCAGTTGGTGTCAATAAGGCTAGTCACAATGGGGTGGAACTTAGGAGTAACATCACATATTTCAATACAACGTTGCTTATGTGACACATATTTAATGAAGAGTGAGGTGCTTGTGGTAACTAGCTAAGTTACCGAACATCACACACTTCAAGAAACAGTGAGTCTATAAGCTAATAAATGCATCGTTGCATGACACTACCTACATGTTCCTACCCACTGTGGAGGTAGTAACATAGTCTAGATAAGTGTGTATGTTAATACCTTATGTTCCTGCCCATTGTGACCAGCCTAAAGCAAGCAGACATGATAATGTGGTTGATGTATGCAATGAGAGGTTGCTAGCACTAATTATGTTATAGTTGGCAGAATAGTGTATTGTCTAACTACTAATTAATGTGTAGGACTGCGTGTTACACGTGAATGATGTGGTCCTATCCACGAACAGAATACGCTAGTGCTATTGTTCTGTTTTTTTTCTTTTTTGGCAAACTTCCGATCTATTCATTAATTTTCAAGGTAGTACAAAGAATGATAGAAGTATAATTACAGCCAGGTCCGTGAACCACATAGCAACGGTCACAATCACTGGAGCAAGCCGAATTCGTGCCACGACGTTACCCTACATCATCGAAGTCACGCAAACTTTTTGTAGTAGACAGTCGGGAAGTCGTCGTGCTAAGACCTCATCGGACCAGCATTCCAAAAAATCAACTACCATAGATGAAGAGAAGCGTAGATTAACCCGGTTTGTTGTGACCATGGTTTTGTGGACAAGGTCGTATTGGTATTAGCCTGGTTTGGCGTTAATTAACCATGAAATTTAAAATCTCTACCTAATTAATGAAAATGGGAATTATGTTGCTGTTTTTTAAAAAATACCCCTTCCTAACCTCCTTGCGCTAATACACCTTGTTCGCGTGGGTGGTGACATCCCAATTAACGAAGCAGACAAGTGATTAGTGCATTTTTACTAATTATTTTATTGAGTTTAGCAATGATATTCTGAAGAAAAAAATCTTTAGAAAATCTTACTAATTACTACTAATTATAAGAATTGACAGCTAACAGCCTGCCGATCGTGTACCCAGCTTGATGTTTTAAGCCGGTCATAGTGGGAAGTAACTTAGACTAATAACATGCATATGTTTCAACATACATAATAGATAGTAATATTTGTGTGGTATTATGGACGCCTTCAGTTATTAAGATAGACTCATTTTGTCATGGAATGTGTTATGTTACGGTAACATATTTTGTTACCACTAACACGTCTCTCCATATTAACTAGTTGATACGTAAGCAACTTTGTCTTAGGCTCGTCATAGTGAAAGTTAATAACATATCGCATCCCCAGGCAAAGTTGCTTATGTGCCAAGTAGTTATTGAGGAGGGAGATGTTTGTACTAGTAGAATATGTTACAGTAACATAACATAACCAAAAGTAAAATAACTTTACATCTAACTAAAATAAGATTTTTATGATAACAGACATATGTTACTATCCACTATGAAGCCAGTAACATATACATGTTACGAGCCTAAATTACTTCGCACAGTGACCATTCTTATATGTATAATGTATTCTTTGTCGATAGCTTGCATTAATTAATCCCATTCAGCGTTAACGCTAGTAACAAAATCCAGCAGCAATTGATGCTCTAACGAAATCACTAATTAAGGAGCACTCTTTTCAGAGGTCACTCTCACCTTCCCATGCTGCGACAAGTGGCCTACTACACGTGCGGCACCTGTCTCAATCGCAGCCTGTGACTAAAGCGAAGGAAAAAAATAAGATAATTTATTGTTCATTTGCTAATTAATATATTGGATGCAATAAACTGACCATTGCATGTCGTTTTTTGTAGTCTCAAGTCATTAAAAATAAACACACTCGACATCTCTTGTTGGTTGATTCATTTATTTATGTCGATAAATAAAATACAAAATGAAACTTAATGCACCATGCATAAGTGTTTTGGGATTAGTTAATTAATAAGATAACTTTTACTCCTCCGTCGGAGTTTAAAAGTCATGTTGATGGCATGCATTAATTAGTCCCATACCGTAGCGTGAGACACTTTAAATAGCATACATCCGTGTGTGCCAAACATCCATCCCAGAAGCTACTAGCTCCTGCGCGATGGCAGCCACAGTGGTCGTCGCCGCGTTCTTCGTCTTTGCAGCCCTAGCAGCGGCCAGCAGCGGCGATGACGCGGCGCTCATCGAGCACACCTTTGTTGTAAGCTCTAGGTCCTGTCTTTTGTCTTTTTTCGTACATACATACATACATGCATGCGTGTCGGATGCACAGGCCGAAGGTGATCCTTCTTTTAAAAAATTACATGCATGCATGCATATATTTCAATAATCGATCCATTTGTTGGAATATAGGTGAGCCAGTTTACGCTAAATCGGTTGTGCAACGACACGCTGGTCACTGTGGTGAACGGACAGTTCCCAGGTCCAGCAATAGAGGTTAAGGAAGGAGACTCGGTGGCTGTTCATGTCATCAACAAGTCCCCATATGGACTAACAATTCACTGGTAAGTTCATGTCGTCAACAAGCCCCCCTATAGACTAACATTTCACTGGGTAAGTATAGTATAACTTTACTTTAAAGACGATCCGCCTCTTTTTACATAAGCAAAGTGTCGGTTTATAGGAGTGACACCCGGCCTCTGTTTCATGTCTTTTTGTCAGACTTTTAATTTTGGCTTTGTGCATTCTAATTATGCAGAGGCCGGGTGTCACTCATAATCCTTTATATCTGTTTGATACTATATTTAAGATATTCACACAAACATCTGATCTATATATGCATGGTACTCCGGCAAGCTGTACATGTGTGCTTGTGGTGTGTACGTATGTACGTATTCTGTGGAGATAGAGTAATGAAAACAAAATCCAAGAATTTTCTTGATACATCCAGGCATGGCGTGAAGCAGCAACTGAACTGCTGGGCAGATGGAGCGGGGATGATAACCCAGTGCCCCATCCAGCCGAACAACAACTTCACCTACCGATTTGACGTCGCCGGCCAGGAGGGCACGCTGTGGTGGCACGCTCACGTTGGCAGTCTCCGGGCAAGCATCCATGGCGCCTTGATCATCCGGCCAAGATCTGGGGCGAGTTCATACCCATTTCCCAGGCCTGACAAGGAGATCCCGATTGTTATAGGTTTGCAAATATAGAAAACACCAATGCTAGATGCCAAGAATCAGGTCTGCTGAACTGAAGGTGTTCTTAGAAGTTTTGCGTTTCTTGATAAATTGCAGGCGAATGGTGGGATATGGACCTTGATCAGCTAGACAAGAACCTTAGGAACGGTCACCTTTTTGATATGCCCCGTGCAGCTACCATCAATGGGAAGCCTGGAGATCTGTACAATTGCTCTGGTAATTACTACTCCCTTCATTTTTATATACAAGGTCACTATCAAAATTATAATTTGCAGTTATAGAAAGCCACTAACACTAATCGAGACAAAATTGATGGTGTTTGCCTCGTACAAGAAGACAAGCTAGAGGACAAGCTAGCTTACAATATTGGTTTAAGCAGGCATTTACTTTTGTCTTCGTATCTATAATATGGGTTTGGTATAAAAAAATGGAGGGAGTACTACTTCCGCTAGAGTTTATATAATTTCAAGCGTCTCTAGCTTTAATTACTTGTAGGGTGCATTTCAGCCCAGCTTTCAGGACACTCAGTATATACAACCTGGATTTTACAGGGACCGTCAAAGACAGCAACATTCTGAACGTGGAGCATGGCAAGACATATTTGTTACGGATAGTGAACGCTGCGCTAAACTCAGAGTATTACTTGAAGATCGCCGAGCACAAGTTCACGGTGGTTGCTGCTGACGCCAACTATGTCAAACCGTACACCACAGACGTCATCGCGATCGCGCCGGGCGAGACCGTCGACGCTCTGCTTGTCGCCGACGCGCATCCTGCTGGAAGATACTACATCGTCGCCAAGGCCAACCAGCCGCCCAAGCCTGCGACCCAGATCCCAATCTTCATCTCAAGAGGGATAGTGCAATACGGTGACGGTCCAAGAAAAGTAGAAGAAGAGAAAGCTCTATCTGATAGTACTACTTCATTAATAATGGCGCCTGAAATGCCTGACGTACATGACGCGGCCACTTCCTTCTACTTCCATGGCAATTTGACGAGCTTGCTGCTGCGCCCGGTGCCGGGCAACGCCCATGAGCACCTCTTCTACGCCCTTGACGCGAGCTTCGTCTGCAGAAAAGGCGAATCATCCTGCAACAATCGTACTAATATGATGGGCATGGTCAACAACGTCTCCTTCCAGCTCCCCACAACGATACCATTGCTGCAGGCGCACTACCATGGCAACGTGAGCAGCATCGGCACGCTTCGGGAACTACCTGACAGGGCACCCAGGATGTTTAACTACAGCAACACGCTGGAGCCGACGTCCAAGGCGACGTCGGTGAGACGGCTGCGGTACAACACCACGGTGGAGATCGTGTTCCAGAGCCCGGTGCTGGCGGACACATACTCTAACCCCATGCACCTCCATGGCCACGACATGTTCGTCCTCGCGCAGGGGGTCGGACGATACGACGCGGAGACAGACGTGGCAACGTACAACCTGGTGGATCCGCCGGTGAGGAACACCGTCCATGTCCCGCTATTCGGGTGGGCGGCCGTCCGATTTGTCACCAACAATCCAGGTAATTATTAGTAGTTGTTTCATACATGGCTCAATTAGAGTTCCAAAATCTGACTTAATTTTAATCCATCGTATTACACTTTATCTATGTGGAATGAACAGGTGTGTGGTTCCTGCACTGCCATTTTGGGCACCACTCGTCGTCAGGCATGGCGGCAGCAATCGTGGTGGAGAACGGTCCAACTTTGGACTCGACTCTTCCTCCGCCTCCGAAAGATTTTCGAAGCTGCAACAATTACAATAGTCGAGTGGCATATGAATAAGGCAAATATGTTCTTGATTGGAGATTCACATATTTCTATGTTTGTTTGAATAAAGCCTAGATTGGGTTGCCCTGTCTAGAACATGAATTCTAAGGTCCGATTTGATGTATTGTTCAACCGTGAGTTCATTATATGAAAGCCTAGCATTTTTATTTTATTTTTTGAAAAGGAGGATTACCTCCGGCATCTGCATCAGTCGATGCATGCAGCCATATTATTAGAAAGCGTAACAAAGTCTTAACATCCAAGGAAGCTCAAAATCCAAGGGAAAAAAAGAGAAAACAAATCTGTAAAGCGCCACACCTGGCAAGAAAGCGCCACCTCCGGCGATAAAAAAAAGGCTAAGATGCCTACACACCTAGTCTATAATTAGCTCGTCATCCAAATCGGCTGAAGATAGTCTATGCTATCGTCTTCCAGCGGTTGCACCCAATTACCGTAAGCGCCCTGTAGTCCGCATGAGTGAGTAACGACCACATAGATCTAGGCTATAACTTTGTAGATAACCTGCAAATAATTAGTGAATTTTGTCCCATTAAAAATCATATCATTTCTAGTGTTTCATATAGCCCATAATAATGCATATATCCCTATTCGAATATGTTTAGCTCTGTGTATGTCTACTTCATTAAGCCACATCCCAAATAACGTGTTATGCTCATTGGAGGATGAATGTTAAAAGCTATATGAATGGATCGCCATAACAATTTTGCATGTGGACACTCCAGAAAGATGTGTTTAATTGTTTTGTTTTGATCGCAAAAACAGCACCTAGGGTTACCAACCCAATTTCTTTTCATCGGATTATCTTTGGTCAAGATGACTCCTTCGTGGATGAACCACATAAAGATCGTGATGCGGAGTGGAACTTTAATCTTCCATATGTGTAAAGAACTCGACAATGACCCGGAATCAATTAAATCCGAATACATCGATTTCACGGAGAATAATCCATTCATGGTTAAGTTCCAATTAATTTTATCCGCCTGGTCTGTAAGTTCACTAGTGCAGAAACGGGCTATAGTCCAAGTTCGTAATGCCCTTTAGTGCCAATTTTGGAACCGGCACTAAAGGGTGGGCACTAAAGGTCCCTAGTCACAGTTTAACACGAACCACCACTAAAGGGCCACCACATGGCACCAGCACGCGCCGGGGGGCTGGGGGCTTTTAGTCCCGATTGGTAAAAGGTTTAGGAGGGTTCTGGGTTTATGATTTATTTTTCCATTAATTTTGTGTTTTCCATTTATTTCTGTTTCATTTGCTGTTATTTTACAAATAGAATTTCTCGTAGAACCGATCATATATTAGATAATGATGTAAAAAATGTGAATAGTGTTCCGGCAAACGTACCCATTGCTCTCTATCAGTTCTGCTCCTTTCGGACGCCATCATGCGAATGTCCTCACAAACGTAGTATGCACATAAATCAGTCCCCGGCGCCTGCTTCAGGGTCTTAACCAGAATAAAATTCAATCAGATAATAATTAATCAAGCATGATAATTAATAGTATTGAAACTAGAATTAAAGAGATGTTAGCTAGCTAACTAGTACTCCCTCCGTTCCTTTATGTAAGGTGTATTATTTTTGGCATGGTGACCAAGGCACGTAATTATAGACATGTTCGGACAAAATTACCCTTGGCAAATTTGTTTGTTAGCGGCAAGTAAATCAGTTACTCCTGGAAAGTAAAAGATACATGCAATAGACAGAGAGATAATTACATTGGGTCGACGCCATATCAGCTTTTGTTTCCATGGGCCATCAACAAAACCTCTCTAGAACAAGAATTTTAGAGACCTTTTAAAATAAATCAGATTAATATTGGCAGTTCATTTATATATTTGGACGGCCAGATATGGAAATACTGTTCGTTTTGTGGCTGTTAGGGTGGTGGGGGAAGCAGGACTGCGTATACTGTGGATAGGACGAGGCCATAGATCATCTGTTTTTCACTTGTTCTTCTGCTAGTCTTCTATGAAGCCTGATAAAATATTCTTTCAATCTTAAAACAACCCCAAATGGGCTAGATGAGTGTTTGGGGACATGGGTCAGAAGTTCTGCCAAGATAGAGAAGAAACTTATCTTGGTTGGAATCTCTGCCCTGTTCTGGCCCATTTGGAAATGCAGAAATGATATTATTTTTCGTGACAAGAAAATCAATGACCCTATGAGGTTGATAAAACTTACATGCAATTGGATCATGCATTTGTCTATTTTGTTGTGGGGGGGGGGGGGAATCCCAGAACGAAGGCTACTGATGTTGGGCGCAAAGCTAATCGAACGAGTAGCAAATGACACGGCTTTTCTTCAGTTTTACAACTTTTTCTTGCTGTCCTTCAAGTTCAAAACCAGGTGTGTTAGGGTTGCGTAGAATATTATGTACAAGGTAGGTTATATTTGGACTCTGAGTTGTATTGTGTTTAGATATGATATGGAGTCGTGTCCTAGTAAGACACTTGTATCCTAGGCCTCTCTTATATAGCGAGGTAGACACACGATGTAACCTATGCCAACATAATAGCACAGGAATGCAGGGAAAGCCGACAGCATGTGCCGGTGTTCAGGGCGACCTGATGCGGTATTGTAGTGGTATCATGAGGAGGGGCGCCCATAGTCAGACCCCGGGGGTGTAGCCATATCGGTGAAACTCGTTAAAAAATCTCGGTGTCATGCTCGTGTGATTGCTTGGTCCTCGGATAATCGACGATATGCCTCGAATTTATTCTAACAAGTGGTATAATGAGCAAGGTTACGAGGAGGCCGTGGATTGTTGATCTAGAGGAAGGTTTGATTTGTTGATCGGTACCGTCTGCACTGGAAGTCACCGTAGAGCAATTGGTGTGCGCAGTTGGGACCGATTGGAAAATATGTCAGAGGAAGGCAATGTCCACAAGTTGTGGAGATGGGATTGTGAGTTGTCAGCAGACGCAGGAGGCAATGCTAGACAGCGTGTGCGACTCGATCGCAAGGTGATGCATTCCAGAGGCGCACGTGGCAATCGACGCTCGACAGGCCAAGCGGCTGAAGCTGAGGCGCGCACGGTGTGGGCTGGGCAAATTTGATAATTTTGACCTGTTGCTGCAATCAATTCACGGAATGAATTGCCCGTGAAACTATTTCACAGCCATGACCTTTTTGTGTAGCGCCTGCCACGACGGCGCTGCACCCTACTGTGCAGCGCCTGGCTCAGAGGCGTTGCACGCCTGTCCATCATGGCAGCCCCCGAGCCCGCACCCGGCCGTGCAGCGCCTTCCAGCTAGGTGCCACACAATGTAATGTGCAGCGCCTCCGAGCCAGGCGCTGCACTATGACTTATCCAGCAGCCGCGCTGGACCCCCACTCCCCCGCTCACACTCTCTCCCACTCTCACCTCGAGCTTAGGCCCCTCTCCCACTCTCTGCCCCTCTCAAATCCTCTCTCAAATCTTACTTATTTGAAGAATTTGTCCGTGGATTTCGAAGTCAAGCCCTCCCTCAAGGTAATCATCTCCGATCCCCTTGTTTTGATCCAAGTAATGTTATCAAATTGCTCAAATGTTGCTAGTTTGGGGAAACCCTATTTTTCTTTGGATCTAGTGATTTGCTTGGAGAAGTGAGATGTATGTTTATGGGTGTTCCTATGGGTGTTCTTGTTGGGGAACGTAGTATTTTAAAATTTCCTACGATCACGCAAGATCTATCTATTAGATGCATAGCAACGAGAGGGGAGAGTGTGTCTACGTACCCTCGTAGACCGGGAGCGGAAGCGTCAAGTGACGCGGTTGATGTTGTCGAACTTCTTCGCGATCCAACCGATCAAGCACCGAACGTACGGCACCTCCGCGTTCAGCACACGTTCAGCTTGATGACGTCCCACGAACTCTTGATCCAGTTGAGCTTCACGGGAGAGTTTCGTCAGCACGACGGCGTGGTGACGGATATGATGTATTCACCGGCGCAGGGCTTCGCCTAAGCACCGCGACGGTATGACCGAGGTGTGTTTCTGTGGAGGGGGGCACCGCACACGGCTGGAACAATTCAACTTGTGTGTCTTTGGGTGCCACCTGCCCCCGTATATAAAGGAGCAAGGGGGGAGGCCGGCCGGCCCTTCTATGGTGCGGCTAGGAGTGCAATCCTACTAGGAATTGGATTGCAATCCTATTCCTAGTAGGAACTACCAAAGAAGGAAGAGAGGGAAAGGAAAAGAAGGAGAGGTGGCGTCCCCCAATCCTAGTCCAACTAGGAACCCTAGGTGGGGCACTGGCCAGCCCCTATGGGCTGCCTCTCTCTTTTCCATAAGGCCCATTATGGACCATCCCCCTTCGTAGGGGGTTCTGGTAACCCCCTCCGGTCAATCCCGTTAAATCCGAAACTTTTCCGGAACACTTCCGGTGTCCGAATATAGTCGTCCAGTATATCAATCTTTATGTCTCGAACATTCCGAGACTCCTCGTCATGTCCGTGATCTCATCCAGGACTCCGAACTACCTTCGGTACATCAAAACTCATAAACTCATAATACCGATCGTCATCATACGTTAAGCGTGCGGACCCTACGGGTTCGAGAACTATGTAGACATGACCGAGACTCATCTCCGGTCAATAACCAATAGCGGAACCTGGATGTTCATATTGGCTCCTACATATTTTACGAAAATCTTTTATCGGTCAAAACCGCATAACAACATACGTTGTTCCTTTTGTCAACGGTATGTTACTTGCCCGAGATTCGATCGTCGGTATCTCTATACCTAGTTCAATCTCGTTACCGACAAGTCTCTTTACTCGTTCCGTAACACATCATCTCGTGACTAACTCATTAGTCTTTTGCTTGCAAGGCTTATTGTGATGTGTGTTACCGAGAGGGCCCAGAGATACCTCTCCGACACTCGGAGTGACAAATCCTAATCTTGATCTATGTCAATACCACGAATACTTTCGGAGACACCTGTAGAGCATCTTTATGATCACCCAGTTACGTTGTGACGTTTGATAGCACACAAGGTGTTCCTACGGTATTCGGGAGTTGCATAATCTCATAGTCATAGGAACATGTATAAGTCATGACGAAAGCAATAGCAGTAAAACTAAACGATCATAGTGCTATGCTAATGGATGGGTCTAGTCCATCACATCATTCTCCTAATGATGTGATCCCGTTGATCAAATGACAACTCATGTCTATGGCTAGGAAACATAACCATCTTTGATCAATGAGCTAGTCTAGTAGAGGCATACTAGGGACAACTGTTTTGTCTATGTATCCACACGTGTACTAAGTTTCCGGTTAATACAATTCTAGCATGAATAAAAGACATTTATCATGATATAAGGAAATACAAATAACATCTTTATTATTGCCTCTAGGGCATATTTCCTTCAGTCTCCCACTTGCACTAGAGTCAATAATCTAGCTCACATCGCCATGTGATTTAATACCGATAGTTCACATCGTTATGTGAATAACACCCATAGTTCACATCGCCATGTGACCAACACCCAAAGAGTTTACTAGAGTCAATAATCTAGTTCACATCGCTATGTGATTAATACCCAAGAGTAATAAGGTGTGATCATGTTTTGCTTGTGAGAGAAGTTTAGTCAACGGGTCTGTCACATTCAGATCCGTATGTATTTCGCAAATTTCTATGTCTACAATGCTCTGCATAAAGCTACTCTAGCTAATTGCTCCCACTTTCAATACGCATCCAGATTGATACTTAGAGTCATCTGGATTTAGTGTCAAAGCTTGCATCGGCGTAACCCTTTACGACGAACTCTTTATCACCTCCATAATCGAGAAACATTTCCTTAGTCATCCAGTTACTAAGGATAATTTTGACCGCTGTACAGTGATCTACTCCTGGATCACTATTGTACCCCCTTGACAAACTCATGGCAAGGTACACAACATGTTTGGTACACAGCATGGCATACTTTATAGAACCTATGGCTGAGGCATAGGGATTGACTTTCATTCTCTCTATATTTTTCTGCCGTGGTCTGGCTTTGAGTCTTACTCAACTTCACACCTTACAAGTCAGGAAAGAACTCCTTCTTTGACTGATCCATTTTGAACTACTTCAAAATCTTATTAAGGTATGTACTTATCGAAAGTCTTATCAAGCGTCTTGATCTATCTCTATAGATCTTGATGCCCAATATGTAAGCAGCTTCACCAAGGTCTTTCTTTGAAAAACTCCTTTCAAACACTCCTTTATGCTTTCCAGAAAATTCTACATCATTTCCGATCGACAATATGTCATTCACATATACTTATCAGAAAGGTTGTAGTGCTCCCACTCACTTCTTGTAAATACAGGCTTCACCGTAAGTCTGTATAAATCTATATGCTTTGATCAACTTATCAAAGCGTATATTCCAACTCTGAGATGCTTGCACCAGTCCATAGATGGATCGCTGGAGCTTGCATACTTTGTTACCACCTTTTGGATCGACAAAACCTTCTGGTTGCATCATATACAACTCTTCTTTGAGATATCCATTCAGGAATGCAGTTTTGACATCCATTTGCCAGATTTCATAATCATAAAATGCGGCAATTGCTAACATGATTCGGACAGACTTAAGCATCGCTACAGGTGAGAAAGTCTCATCGTAGTCAACTCCTTGAACTTGTCGAAAACCTTTCGCAACAAGTCGAGCTTTGTAAACAGTAATATTACCGTCTGCGTCGGTCTTCCTCTTGAAGATCCATTTATTTTCGATGGCCTGCCGATCATCGGGCAAGTCAACCAAAGTCCACACTTTGTTCTCATACATGGATCCCATCTCAGATTTCATGGCTTCAAGCCATTTTGCGGAATCTGGGCTCATCATCGCTTCCTCATAGTTCGTAGGTTCATCATGGTCTAGTAACATGATTTCCAGAACTGGGTTGTCGTACCACTCTGGTGCGGAACGTACTCTGGTTGATCTACGACGTTCAGCAGAAACTTGATCCGAAGTTTCATGATCATCATCATTAACTTCCTCACTGTTTGGTGTAGGAATCACTGGAACAATTTTCTGTGATGTACTACTTTCCATTTCGGGAGAAGGTACAATTACCTCATCAAGTTCTACTTTCCTCCCACTCACTTCTTTCGAGAGAAACTCCTTCTCTAGAAAGGATCCACTCTTAGCAACAAAGACCTTGCCTTCGGATCTGTGATAGAAGGTGTACCCAACAGTTTCTTTTGGGTATCCTATGAAGATTTACTTCTCCAATTTGGGTTCGAGCTTATCATGTTGAAACTTTTTCACATAAGCATCGCAGTCCCAAACTTAAAGAAACGACAACTTAGGTTTCTCGTCAAACCATAGTTCATACGGTGTCATCTCCACGGATTTAGATGGTGCCCTATTTAACGTGAATGTAGCTGTCTCTAATGCATAACCCCAAAAGCGATAGTGGTAGATCGGTAAGAGACATCATCGATCGCACCATATCTAATAAAGTACGGTTATGACGTTCGGACACACCATTACACTGTGGTGTTCCAGGTGGCGTGAGTAGTGAAACTATTTCACATTGTTTTTACTGAAGGCCAAACTCGCTAACTCAAATATTTTACCTCTACGATCATATCGTAGAAATTCTTATTTTCTTGTTACGATGATTCTCCACTCCACTCTGAAATTATTTGAACTTTTCAAATGTTTCAGACTTGTGCTTCATTAAGTAGATATACCCATATCTGCTCAAATCATCAGTGAAGGTCAGAAAATAACGATACCCGCCGCGAGCTTCAACACTCATTGGTCCACATACATCTGTATGTATGATCTCCAACAAATCTGTTGCTCGCTCCATTGTTCCGGAGAACGGAGTTTTAGTCATCTTGCCCATGAGGCATGGTTCGCAAGCACCAAGTGATTCATAATCAAGTGATTCCAAAAGTCCATCACTATGGAGTTTCTTCATGCGCTTTACACCAATATGACCTAAACGGCAGTGCCACAAATAAGTTGCACTATCATTATTAACCTTGCATCTTTTGCCTTCAATATTATGAATATGTGTATCACACGATCGAGATCCAAAAAACCATTTTCATTGGGTGTATGACCATAGAAGGTTTTATTCATGTAAACAGAACAACAATTATTCTCTAACTTACATGAATTACCGTATTGCAATAAACATGATCAAATCATATTCATGCTCATCACAAACACCAAATAACACTTATTTAGGTTCAACACTAATCCCGAAAGTATAGGGAGTGTGTGATGATGATCATATCAATCTTGGAACTACTTCCAATACACATCGTCACTTCATCCTTTAACTAATTTCTGTTCATTATGCAACTCCCATTTCGAGTTACTACTCTTTAGCAACTAAACCAGTATCAAATACCGAGGGGTTGCTATGAACACTAGTAAAATACACATCAATAATCTGTATATCAAATATACCTTTTGTTCACTTTGCCATCCTTCTTATCCGCCAAATATCTAGGGCAGTTCCACTTCTAGTGACCATTTCCTTTGCATTAGAAGCACTTAGTTTCAGGCTTGAGTTTAGCTTTGGGTTTCTTCACGGGAGTGACAACTTGGTTGTCATTCTTCTTGAAGTTCCCCTTCTATCCCTTTGCCCTTTACTTGAAACAAGTGGTCTGGTTAACCATCAACACTTGATGCTTTTTCTTGATTTCTACCTTCGCCGATTTGAGCATCGTGAAGAGCTCGGGAATTACTTTCGTCATCCCTTGCATATTATAGTTCATCACGAAGTTCTACTAACTTGGTGATAGTGTCTAGAGAACTTTGTCAATTACTATCTTATCTGGAAGATTAACTCCCACTTGATTCAAGCAATTGTAGTACCCAGACAATCTGAGCACATGCTCACTGCTTGAGCTATTCTCCTCCATCTTTTAGCTATAGAACTTGTTGGAGACTTCATATCTCTCAACTCGGGTATTTGCTTGAAATATTAACTTCAACTCCTGGAACATCTCATATGGTCCATGACGTTCAAAACGTCTTTGAAGTCCCGATTCTAAGCCGTTAAGCATGGTGCACTAAACTATCAAGTAGTCATCATACCGAGCTTTTGTCAAAACGTTCAGAACGTCTACATCTGCTCCAGCAATAGGTCTGTCACCTAGCGGTGCATCAAGGACATAATTCTTCTGTGCAGCAATGAGGATAATCCTCAGATCACGGAACAATTCCGCATTATTGCTACTAACATCTTTCAACTTAGTTTTCTCTAGGAACATAAAAATAAAAATAAACGGGGAGCAACATCGCGAGCTATTGATCTACAACATAGATATGCTAATACTACCAGGACTAAGTTCATGATAAATTAAAGTTCAATTTAATCATATTAATTTAAAGAACTCCCACTTAGATAGACATCCCTCCGGTCATCTAAGTGATCACGTGATCCAAATTAACTAAACCATGTCCGATCATCACGTGAGATGGAGTAGTTTCAATGGTGAACATCTTATGTTGATCATATCTACTATATGATTCACGCTCGACCTTTCGGTCTCCAGTGTTCCGAGGCCATATCTGCATATGCCAGGCTCGTCAAGTTTAACCCGAGTATTCTGCGTGTGCAAAAACTGGCTTACACCCGTTGTATTTGAACGTAGAGCTTATCACACCCGATCATCACGTGGTGTCTCGGCACGACGAAATTTCGCAACGGTGCATACTCAGGGAGAACACTTATACCTTGAAATTTAGTAAGGGATCAACTTATAATGCTACCGTCGTTCTAAGCAAAATAAGAAGCATAATAAGATAAACATCACATGCAATCAAAATATGTGACATGATATGGCCATCATCATCTTGTGCTTTTGATCTCCATCTCCAAAGCACCTTCATGATCACCTTCGTCACCGGCGCGACACCTTGATCTCCATCGTAGCATCGTTGTCGTCTCGCCAACTATTGCTTCTACGACTATCTCTACCGCTTAGTGATAAAGTAAAGCAATTACATGGCGATTGCATTTCATACAATAAAGCGACAACCATATGGCTCCTGCCAGTTGCCGATAACATTACAAAACATGATCATCTCATACAAAACCGTATAACTCATCATGTCTTGACCATATCACATCACAACATGCCCTGCAAAAACAAGTTAGACGTCCTCTACTTTGTTGTTGCAAGTTTTACGTGGCTGCTACGGGCTTAGCAAGAACCGTTCTTACCTACGCATACAAAACCACAACAATGTTTCGTCAAGTATGTGCTATTTTAACCTTCACAAGGACCGGGCGTAGCCACACTTGATTCAGCTAAAGTGAGAGAGACAGACACCCGCCAGTCACCTTTAAGCAACGAGTGCTCATAACGGTGAAACCAGTCTCGCGTAAGCGTACGCATAATGTCGGTCCGGGCCGCTTCATCTCACAATACAGCCGAAGCAAAGTATGACATGCTGGTAAGCAGTATGACTAGTATCGCCCACAACTCATTGTGTTCTACTCGTGCATATCATCTACGCATAAACCTGGCTCTGATACCACTGTTGGGGAACGTAGTATTTTAAAATTTTCCTACGATCACGCAAGATCTATCTATTAGATGCATAGCAACGAGAGGGGAGAGTGTGTCTACGTACCCTCGTAGACCGGGAGCGGAAGCGTCAAGTGACGCGGTTGATGTTGTCGAACTTCTTCGCGATCCAACTGATCAAGCACCGAACGTACGACACCTCCGCGTTCATCACACGTTCAGCTTGATGACGTCCCACGAGCTCTTGATCCAGTTGAGCTTCACGGGAGAGTTTCGTCAGCACGACGGCGTGGTGACGGATAAGATGTATTCACCGGCGCAGGGCTTCGCCTAAGCACCGCGACGGTATGACCGAGGTGTGTTTCTGTGGAGGGGGGCACCGCACACGGCTGGAACAATTCAACTTGTGTGTCTTTGGGTGCCCCCTGCCCCCGTATATAAAGGAGCAAGGGGGGAGGCCGGCCGGCCCTTCTATGGTGCGGCTAGGAGTGCAATCCTACTAGGAATAGGATTGCAATCCTATTCCTAGTAGGAACTACCAAAGAAGGAAGAGAGGGAAAGGAAAAGAAGGAGAGGTGGCGCCCCCAATCCTAGTCCAACTAGGAACCCTAGGTGGGGCACCGGCCAGACCCTATGGGCTGCCTCTCTCTTTTCCATAAGGCCCATTATGGACCATCCCCCTTCGTAGGGGGTTCCGGTAACCCCCTCCGGTCAATCCCGTTAAATCCGAAACTTTCCCGGAACACTTCCGGTGTCCGAATATAGTCGTCCAATATATCAATCTTTATGTCTCGGACATTCCGAGACTCCTCGTCATGTCCGTGATCTCATCCGGGACTCCGAACTACCTTCGGTACATCAAAACTCATAAACTCATAATACCGATCGTCATCATACGTTAAGCGTGCGGACCCTACAGGTTCGAGAACTATGTAGACATGACCGAGACTCATCTCCGGTCAATAACCAATAGCGGAACCTGGATGTTCATATTGGCTCCTACATATTCTACGAAGATCTTTTATCGGTCAAAACCGCATAACAACATACGTTGTTCCTTTTGTCAATGGTATATTACTTGCCCGAGATTCGATCGTCGGTATCTCTATACCTAGTTCAATCTCGTTACCGACAAGTCTCTTTACTCGTTCCGTAACACATCATCTCGTGACTAACTCATTAGTCTTTTGCTTGCAAGGCTTATTGTGATGTGTGTTACCGAGAGGGCCCAGAGATACCTCTCCGACACTCGGAGTGACAAATCCTAATCTTGATCTATGCCAATACCACGAATACTTTCGGAGACACCTGTAGAGCATCTTTATGATCACCCAGTTACGTTGTGACGTTTGATAGCACACAAGGTGTTCCTACGGTATTCGGGAGTTGCATAATCTCATAGTCATAGGAACATGTATAAGTCATGAAGAAAGCAATAGCAGTAAAACTAAACGATCATAGTGCTATGCTAACGGATGGGTCTAGTCCATCACATCATTCTCCTAATGATGTGATCCCGTTGATCAAATGACAACTCATGTCTATGGCTAGGAAACATAACCATCTTTGATCAATGAGCTAGTCTAGTAGAGGCATACTAGGGACATACTGTTTTGTCTATGTATCCACACGTGTACTAAGTTTCCGGTTAATACAATTCTAGCATGAATAAAAGACATTTATCATGATATAAGGAAATACAAATAACATCTTTATTATTGCCTCTAGGGCATATTTCCTTCAGTTCTTATGGGTGTTCCTATGGGTGTTCTTATGTTGTTGTTAGGGTTAGCTTATGGTCATGGTTAGGGTTATGGTTAGGGTTATGGTTATGGTTATGGTTAGGGTTGTTGTTCTTGGGTGTTCTTATATATATTAGGGTTTCTATTATTTGTTAATCTTTGCATTTAGTACTCATGAAAGCAATGTTACCTTGTGTTCTTGGAATGCTTATAGGGATGCGAAGAACATGTGTGTTTGTTCATCATGGGGACAAAGACGCCTTTTTGAAAGGCAATATTGAACCGGACCCGGATGAGCTTGACATTGTGTTTGATAGTAGTCCTAGCTATGCGGAGCTCTTGCAACAAGTTAGGAAAGAATTGATTTGGATGGACCTTAGTGATATCGTTGAGTTGGAGGGAAGGCATAATGTAGGCTTTGAAATGCACGTCCGTTGGAAGACAATGCGTGTCAACTCGGAGCAACGTTGGG
Source organism: Secale cereale (assembly GCA_902687465.1). Taxonomy (NCBI): domain Eukaryota; kingdom Viridiplantae; phylum Streptophyta; class Magnoliopsida; order Poales; family Poaceae; genus Secale; species Secale cereale. The sequence continues at coordinate 892,118,171 of LR738715.1, forward strand.
TTGCATACAAGGAAACGATGGCCGAATCACTTGACAAGGCTCTTGAGTTATTTGCAACGAAGAAGGTTGATTCAAGTTTGCATTTGGACTTGAACCGGAAACCTTCCCCTTTGGTTCATAGTAGCCCACCACCCTTGAAGCGAGATGAAATTGATGAACCTCTTTTGGTTCATAGTAGGCCACCACCCTTGAAGCGAGATGAAATTGATGAACCTCTTTTGACCCAAGAAGTGCGTCAAACATTGAGTCCGTTTGCAAACAACCAAGATGAAGCTTTGCAAGAGGAAGAGGACAATTATGATTATGCGGACGATGACAATGAAGTTGATCTCCATGACAACAATGTGGGTGATCTCGACAAATATCATTTGCAAGAGACAATGGACCATTCCATTCCTTTTTCCCGTGCATATGCATCAGACTCGGATGAGGATGGTCCCGATGAAGAAGTTGATGCGGAGGGGTTCACGGTGAAGGAGGCCGAAGCTCTCGAGAAGGTATTCCGTCGGGATCATCGGATTACATTGTTCAAGGATATAGTATCTTCAGCACATATAGTATCTTCAGCACTAGCACCAGCATAGAGTTTAACATTACCACCAACATAGAGTTCAACACATATAGTATCTTCAGCACGACAAGTTCGACATTACTACCAACATAGCGTTCGACATTACAAAAAGAGTAAGATGACTAGTTCCTTCCGCACTTGCTGGATCCTCCCCCCCTCTTGACACTAATCTTCTTCACCTTCCTAGGAAGAGGAACCCGCTCCGGCTCAGGCTCCGGCTCCGCCTCGTCATCCTCATCGCCATCCAAATAGTCATCCAAAGCCGCCATCCGCGAGGTTTCGACCGTCCTTTTGCCTTTTTGGGTAAAGTCCTCAGGTGTGTATTTCTTGTATTCCCTCCTAGGCTTTAACTTGATTGCAGAACGAGCCTTGTACTTCCCCAAGACCATATCATCAGGAGCCTATGCATCAACAAAAGTTATGGAAAGACCATGTGTGAGCATGTAGTTAGCAATGCATCAACAATTGGATATATATGCTAATGCCATACCATTGGGTGACCACACCCACATCCTCATCATCCAAAGGACTAGCATCGCTAAAAATGGGATCTGATGGTGTCGCCGACCTAGAACGTTTCGGTGATACATACTCGGGGTCACGACAACCGAAAAGATTAGATAGTCGCCTTAACTTTTGGCCCTGGTGCTGCAACATGAACAAGTGAATGAGACATCGAACGTACCAACACATGTTAAGTGCTAGTTTGAAGGAGATGTGAACCTTAAGAAATGCTCGAAGGGCACCTTCCCCATCGTCTTTGCCAGCCGGGGTTGTTTCCAAAATAGTGTCGGTCTCATCGGCTGCTTTCTTGATCTGGGCACGCTATGAACACAAATGGTATTAACGTGTTAGGCAAGCGAAGATGTAAATAGTGTGAATGGAAAAGAATAAAGGACAAATACCACAAAGTTCATCATTGGGCCTGCAGGGATCACTGAGTTGCCTTTCCGGACTAATGCGTTGTACTCGTGCTGGGCTATATCATCAAATACGGTGGGATCTTCCAGAATCTCCTCAGCATACGCCGGCTTGCATACCTCCACACGGGTTCTTGCAAGGAACCATGTGAGATAGTTGTTGAACGCGATCGGGCAGTGCTCACGAAGCGGGGCTCCTTTGTTGCGCCTAGCTTGATCAACACTATACTGCCACTGCACAACATACTTCATGTGATGCTTGGCCCAGTCCTTGATCTTACGCTGCTTTTTCCTATCCAACCTGGAAGTTAGAAACATACTATTAGAACCATCGATGAGGCCGAGAAGCAGCTAGGTGCTCAAGGTTAGTTATATCTTACGCGTGTAGCATTTGGTCCGTGTCCTCCCACTCCGGCGGGTGTGTCTGGAACAAACCAAACTGGCGGTACACCCGATGTGGCAGGTGAACCTCGACCGCCCAGTTGCATATGAGTGGACACCGCATATGCCAGAGTTCCCTATCCCTAGTGCACATCGGATTCAGCACGAACTCCGTAGGGTTCCCAAAACTCTCTGCACTTCCATACGGTTCCCATTCAACCTGCAAAAGGGGATAAAATGCAAAATTGATATCGAGCTACGATATAAGCATGATAATAACTTATGCAATATCGACTCACCTGCTCAGCCCTGATCGCCTCCATCTCGCTCCAGTAGAGCTTGTACATGAACGATGGATCATCCGTCATCTCATTTAACACATCCCACTTGTAAGTCCAAGTGGGGAGCCATAGTGGGTCGTTTTTCTCGTCCCAAGGCTCGTACTTCACGGTCTTCAGTCCTCCAACCGGCAAACGCTTCCAGCTCCATATGGAAAGAGCGAGCAAACAACCACCGATACCTCCAGATAGCCTGCAACTGGCTTTGTCCAACTGCACATAAAAAAGAACATGATTGAATTAACAGCAAGATCGCATTCATCATGTACCAATGAGGTGAAATATAAACAACTTCATACCTGTTTATACAAGTAAACCAGTCTCGCCGAACCCCAACTCCATTTGCTATCGAAGACGGTCAACGCCTTCAGCCACATCCATGTAGCATTCTTGCATGTGCCATCAGCAAACATAGTCTTGGATATCACATACCACATGTAGACACGAGCATGTGTCTTCACCGTGTCCTCATCAGCCTCCAAAGGGCAAGTACTAAAGTGCGTAGTAATCCAGGTGTAAGGGGCACCGGCTGCGACTCTTTCCTTCTTCTTGCCTTCAACTTCTGGTTCCTGAGGCTTTGGAGGAACCATACCGATAAGGGCATGCATCTTCTCGCGCCACCCATCTGAACCAGTGCTCATACATAAAGGATTACCATCGACAGGAAGACCGGTGATCATTGCTATATCCTGAAGCGTCACCGTCATCTCCCCGGTCCGCAGATGGAAACCGTGTGTCTCAGGCCTCCAGTGATCAATGAGCGCGGTGAGTGCCGGAGCATTGTTGGGTGGCGTCGACCGGCTGACCAACTGAATGAAAGGGAGAAGTCCTGTCTCCCTAACATACGGTGTGTAGCGCTCATCATAGCGCATCCACCCAAGGTTGACTCTGTGAGCCCGAAGCTTCAGAGGTGCAAGCTCCTACAAGCAAAACAAACAAATCATTAAATCTGGGGGTATGTGTTTGAAAAATAACGAAATAATTCACACCGGCAACTTTCATTATTACCCGCTAATCCACCGGCATAGCGTAAGACCGGTGTTGTTTGTCCCAGTGATCATCGAGAAGCCAATCCATCCTAACCATTTGATTTTTTTGAAAAACGGTATTCAACACGATTAACTTTTGAATACACAAAAACAAAACTACGGTTACTACATGCAAAATTTAAAAAAAATGCTTTCTTCTCAAACCATATAAATAACATCATCCTATGAATAGAAAATAACTAAACTAAGCCTACTTCAATACAAATATCTTTTCCATATAACTAATATTCAATTCATCTAACTCATCTAAAATAACATATAATAAAAATCGAACATAATGTAGGTTTCCAACATAGAAGAATTTTTTTTTCAATACATACTAACTACACTAAGGTTACATATATCTTATAAATCATCTACAAATCATAAATCCCACATATGCAAGATTCTAATCTAATCAAAAAAGGATTACACAAATCTTCAAAAAAAGAGAAAATGTATGGATCGAAAGAAGGGGATCGGAGGAGTGTACCTTGTAGGATCGAAGGATGAAGAAATCCACGGACAAAACCCTCAGATCTGAAGTTTTTTGGGGATGCGATTGAGAGAGGGTGAGGATGGGATCCAGCAGCCGCCACAGCCTCCTCTCTTCTCTCTTCTTTAACTGCAATGGGTGGGGATTGGGCCTTCGCGCGGCTGCTGGATAAGTCATAGTGCAGCGCCTGGCTCGGAGGCGCTGCACATTACATTGTGTGCCGCCTAGATGGAAGGCGCTGCACGGCCGGGTGCGGGCCCGGGGGCTGCCACGGTGGACAGGCGTGCAACGCCTCTGAGCCAGGCGCTACACAGTAGGGTGCAGCGCCGTCGTGGCAGGCGCTGCACAAAAAGGTCATGGCTGTGAAGTAGTTTCACTAGAAATTCATTCCGTGAATTGATTGCAGCAACAGGTCAAAATTGTCAAATTTGCCTATGGGCTGGCCCAGCGGGGCTAGCTGGTGCACGTGGTGTGCTGGCGGACCCGCGGAAGGCTGCCTAGGCGCTACGCGGCAGGGCTGCAATGCTGATCCAATCGACTTGGGAGATTTGTTATGGAAACAAAAGGAGGACCAGGTCTCCGTGTACGACACGGACGGAGGCAGCATCAGATCAAATCGAGCAGAAAAAAATTCATTCATACACATCCATCGGGAAGGCTGAGGCGAGGCAAAACCAATTAGCTTAGCATTGGAAGTTGTGCCTGGGAGCTAATACACGTGAGTACATGAAGGATTTTTGGTAGGAATTTGGTGCTCGTGCACCTCCTGTACTTGAGCATGTGTTGGAAGCTTGGTTATTTTTTCGCAGGGTCGGCCTTACAAAGAATCATGGCACCAATGATACCAGGTATGAGGTGGAGAAGTTCGTTGGAACTGGAAACTTTGGATTATGGTAGACAAGGGGTGAAAATTTGTTGGAACGACAGGGATGCTTGAAGGTATTGCGGGAAGTCAATTCAGCTAGGATGGAGTTATGATGTGATGGATAAAAATTCGCCAAAGATGGTTTGGGAGCCTTGAGCGTGTCATGTAGTCGGACTACTTCGTTTGGGTTGGACTGGACAATCTGACGGATGAACGTGAGTCGGTTGGTACAGAAGACGATGGTGGGATTGGCGATGACGACGTAGGAGTGTGATGTTGATGGTGACCGAATTCTGGGCGTGGAAACACGTGGCGCAGGCCCCGAGGGCTTGTGTGGCTTCGACAAGATATTGGCGCAGGGTTGATTCAAGACGGTGCGCACACGAGAGCATGATGTCGACGGGGCGCGAGGGTGGACTGATCATCTACCATGGAGACATGTTGAGGGTGGAGCTGGAGTCTGGAAGACTTCACTCGATGCTGATTGACGGGCTACGGTGTAAGAGTTTAGAGAGTCGAAGCCTATTTCAGCGGGATAAGCGAGTGACACATAATTTGGACTGCAGCCCAATGGTTTGATGGAAGCGTGAAACTCGTCATCGGTCAGTGATGATTGCTGGTACTCTACAGTGGGAGTTGAGTGGCGTGGTTTCGCGACCCTTGAGACTCGACCGGGATAGCGGAGGCTCGACGCGGTAATAGCGGCGAGGCGTGCGGTATGCACGGGCATGCAGACATGCTAGGGCTTTGATGGTCATACATGTGGTGAGACAACTGCGAATTTGACTCGGGGTGACTACAAGCAATGGTGAAATTCCTTCAAGTTTCAGACAGGCGGTCAAGAAAAGGAGCGGTGATGTTGAGTTCAAGTAACTCTTATGTGTGACACCTAATATGTGAGTTGTTCATTTTCACGCAGGTCAGTGACCAGTGTGTGATGGCGTTGGACGGATAGTCTGGAAGTTGGGAGCACAAACTATTGTAACAAGGAACTTAATTTTGCTCGAGTGTTACTGTGGTCGAGGAAAAAAGGAACTACAAGTTGCATGTGGAGTCACATAGAGTCTTTGGAGTAGGAGCAGTACTCTTTCAATAAGCTCAAGTCCAATGTACATGGAAGTTTGACACATGGACGAATTCAGGGTGGTAGAGAATATTCGCCAAGGTGGAGATTGTTAGAATTGTGTCGAACATTGTGTACAAGATAAGTTACAGTTGGACTCTGATTAGTATTGTGTTTAGATAGGATATGGAGTCGTATCTTAGTATGACACTTGTATCCTAGTCCACATTATATAGCGAGGGTAGATACACGATGTAACATAAGCCAACATAATAGCACAGGAACGCAGGGGAAGCCGGCGCCATGTGCCGGTGTCCAGGTCAACCTGATGCGGTATTGTAGCGGTATTTTGGGGAGGAGCGCCCATAGTCACGCCCCGGGAATGTAGCCATATCGATGAATCTCGTTAACAAATCTCAGTGTCTTGCTTGTGTGATTTCTTGATGATGACTTCTCGCCCCTCGTTGGTTACCCCAAGTGGAAGGTTTGAGATGCAGTGTAGCGGAAGTTTTCCCTTGGCAATACCAAGGATCGATTTCCCTGAGACTCCCAGTTTCAACAAGAAGGTGTCAACTGCTAACGGCGCCAGATATTAGCAATGAACGTGGACCTGCACACAGATACAAATAACTTTGCTCCCAACGAGTACAGAGAGGTTGTCAATCCCTCCGGCCTTGTAGTTTACAAAGGATCAAACGCAAGTGATAATAGTGATAGATATTGCCGCAATAGTAAGTAAAAAGCGGAAAGTAAATAGTGGATGTGATCAATGATGGTGATATGGACCGGAGTCTCATGATGTTCACTAGTGATGTCTCTCTCCTAAAAGACGATAAAACAACTATGTGAGGTAAACGAATTACAGTTGGGCAATTGACAGGACCATGTGCGCAAACCAATGCTGACTAAGTTGCAAGAAAGGTAGAGGTTCAAAGCATGGGCGGTACGCCAAGGTAAGTAGACCGAAATCCATCTGCATCTACTACTAATCATCCACCTTAAGATATCTATCCAGAACATCTCGCTGGTATTAAGTTGCGAGTCCCACCCATAGTGTAAACTCAAAGCAACAGACAACTGCATTAAAAGAACTTTGCGTAAAGTAAACATTCCTTGCACCCGCGGGCACAAGCACCGTTGTTTTCCCCCTTGTGGAAACATCACATCCCCTAGACTCATGTTTCTGTCACTCAAGCTAGTCATCGAGGGGCATGAACCCACAATCAAGCATAACGTTCCCTCTTGGAGTCACTACCTAGTACTTGGCCAAAGCAATAAATAACAACGGAGAACATGGAAGAATTACTTACGAACATAAATATAAAAGAGGTGAATCAAATATATTACTCAAACACAATCTGAACATAATCTCATAATCCATCGGATCCCAGCAAACTCATCATAGCAACAACATAAGGATTACATATGTGCCTCGATCCTGTAGGGCAGCTCACGAGGACTAATTAGTGAAGCACAAGAACGGGAGGAGAACATCACATAGCTACTGGTCATGGACCCATGGTCCAAGGAAGACTACTCACAACTCATCCGGGAGGCGTCCATGGTGGTGGAGAAGCTCCCGGTGGTGATCCTCCCCTCCGACAGGGTGCCGGGAAGAGTTCTCCTGGTGCGGAATAGAGATGAGATCGCGAAAAAGGGTTCCCGTCTCGAGGGTTTTGGGAGACGGTCTAAATATATGCCAAAGGGGGGCACTAGACGAGGCTCGGGGGGCCCAGGCGCCCCCCCGGCGCGGCCAGGTGGGGCGCGCCACCAGGGCGCCTGGGGCCCTGGTGGCCCCCCTCTGGCTGTGCTTCGGGTCTCTGGTAGCTTCTGGAACGCTGATTTTTTATATAATTTTTCCGGGATTTTTCTGGCAGTTCTCGTAATGGGAAAACCTGAAATACAAAAACAGCCGAAAACAGAAACTGGCACTGGGGTGCACTGAGTTAATAGGTTAGTCCAAATATGATCAAAAGTGTATGGAAGTGTATAAATATCATAGCAATATCACCCAAAAGAGGCATGGAGCAAGCAGAAATTATAGATACGTTTTGGACGTATCAACATCCCCAAGCTTAATTCCAGCTCGTCCTCGAGTAGGTAAATGATAACAACAATAATATCTGTGGTGACGTGCTATTAACCATATAGGACTTTTTCATAGTCATATGACAAAAGCTTACTGAGACAATGAATCTATAGTAATTAAGTTGCCTCATGAGAAAATCACAAAGAACTGAAAGTTTTACAACATGATACTGAAACATCAAATAGATTTGTAATGAACATGGTGTGCAAATATGATAAAGTGATATCTCGCTTGCCCCCTTTAGTGAAGCAAAACATAAATGCAGGGGCACCTCCAAGGTTTAAGTGATGACTAGATACAATGATTTCAAAATAAACAATATCACAATCATGCAAAAGACAATGCTACTTTGGGACAATGCACATTACACTCAGAATGACAATCATGCTCTCAGTAATTGGTGCTTTTGAAAGAAGGTGGATGTCGGGGGAAACTGTCCACCACGAGCACCTATGGGACCGGAGCCCCTTGTTCGTGCGATAAGGGAGCGGAGGGAGCACAAAGAGCAGATCGTAGTGAGCACGCGGGCAGTTTACCCAGGTTCGGGCCGCGATGGACGCGTAAAACCCTACTCCTGCTTTGTTTGTATTGAGTTGGAGAGCTCAGGAGCTTGAAGAGCTAGCTACCCCGAGCGAAATGAGCGATCTAGGTTCCGAACCCTTTCTACGTTGTGCATGGGCCTCCTTTTATAGCTCAAGGGGTCACCGACAGGTGTCAACGTAGGAGAAAGGGTAAAAATGTAATAGTGGTGGTAGTTGTAACAGTGCGGGAACAGTGGATGAACAGTGCATGAACAATGGTCATCACCTACTTTGACAGTGGGGGACAAGAGCATTTAATGCCCGTCGCCGTCGACCCCAAAAGCGCCCGCCCTTGCGTCTCCGTTTGCCACGGCGATAGCTTTATCACCGTGGAGTGCCACCGTGTCCCCCAGGCTGCACAGCCATTCGCCACGCGTCCCTGGAATGGCCCCAGGGCGACGCGTGGACCGATGAGCTGGAGCGCGGGCACACAGCGCAGCTCCCCCCCGGCAAGCACCTTGCCGGGGTCTTGACCTTGCCGGGCCCGGAAGCTTGCCGGGCTCTGAAGCTTGTCGCTCTCCGGGCCCTGCCGGGGCGCATGCTGCGCCGAGGCGTATCTTCCGAAGCGTGATCTTCTAATCTTCCTGGCAAGCTCCCCTTGCCAGGGCCTTGAGTTGATAATGAAATCTTGAGCCTGGGACGGCCTTCCCGGCAAGCTCCACTTGCCGGGGTCTTGGTTTTCTGTCTTGTATACTTTGTTTTTGAATGGTTTTATATGGAGCAGGAAGGTCTCCGGCAAACACGTGGTGAGCCCCGCCGCGGGAAGCTGCTACTGCCCGTGCACAAGTTGGGGTACTGAGGTACCCCTACCTTAGTACACCGACAGGAGCCCCCGGGCCTGGGCCACACACGGTGCCGAGCGCTGTTGGGCCTGGCCCAAAACAGTGCATGGGCACGCGCGGCCCACGGCACGCCGAATCCACTTCCGCATCCGCCGCGTCCCCCCGTAACGGCACGCGTCGATTGCGGCGTCGTGGGAGGGAACGTGGCCACGTTCTTTTAATGGAAAGAGCGAAACGTCCCCCACTTCCCCATAAAAGCAGAGGAAGCAGGAGCGGTTCCCCTCCTACGCTTTCATTGCTTCTTCTTCCATCTCCAGAAATTCCCCTTTGCGCTCCGCCTCCACACCTCCTCCGCCGTCTTCCGCATCTGCGGCGCCGCCGGACTCTTCGCTCCCCTTCCCTCGCCGCCCCTGCCATGGCCCCGAAGACCGAGAAGGCGAAGGCGGAGAAGGCCAAGAAGGAAAAATCCGAGCAGGCGGCGAGGCTTGCTCTTCTGCGGAAGAGGAATGTCGTCTTCGCGCCGAGGCTCAGCGCGCGGGAGCTCTGGAACAAGTACTACTTGTTCTGGGCCAGGAAGACCAAGGCGCATCCTCGTACCAGAGTCTATCCCGCCGCCGCCAAGGACAATTACCCCGGCGGGTATTTCTTCTTCGCTGCTTTCTTCCACTGCGGCCTTTGTCCTCCCTTTTCTGAATTTTTCTGCGATATCATGAACACCTACAGCCTCCACCTTCTAGACTTCACCCCCAACGCCATCCTCACGATGGCGGTTTTCACACATCTGTGCGAAAACTATATTGGGATCTATCCGAATGTAGCGCTTTTTAGGCATTTCTTCACGCCTAGAGTAGAGGCCGGCGCTCCCCTCTCCGGAGGAATATCTTGGGTCTTCCACTTGAACAAGAAGGAATCCTACCTGCCGGGGGAGCTCCGCGGCAAGTGGGAGGAGTGGCGCGCGGACTGGTGCTGGGTAGTTGAGGACGAGCCGCAACCTTTCACTGCGCCGTGCACAACAGCCATCGTGTGCGGCAGGGACTGGAGTGAGTTGGACTCGGACGACATCAAGCTCAACGTCGCCCTTGTCAGAATTCTTCGTCTCCGGGTAGCTAAGTTGTCCGTCGGAGAGGTAGGAGCAGATTTCCTCCGCCGCCGCATTGCCCCTCTACAGGATAGGAAGAGGCCAGCATGGGAGTACGGCAACGCGGCAGACATAATGAGACTGCGCCCAGGGCTAAACTTCAACTTCACATCGCTGGAGCTGAAGGGGATGGTCCGGGAACTCTTTAAGCACGACCCGGCCCACCCAGAGTGGTTCAGAGCTCCCCGGGGAGTGGTGCCCTTATGCAACAGCACGGCCCGGGATTCCCTTCGCGCCATGATGCCCGCATGTGACTCGCATGGCGTCGACCGCACATGGATTCCGCCCAAGCCAGACGTCATCATGAGCTTCTTCGACAACCTGGTGGAGGTGGCGAAGAACAAGGATGAGATCAAGGGGCTCACTCGGGACACCACTGACCGGGAGATTGCTTATATAGCTTCCCGGGTAGAAGAGGCCGCCGCCGCCGCAGCGGCAGGGGAGTTTGGCTTCACGGTTGAAGAGGCAGAGGCTGCGGAAGCGTCCTGCCAAGCAGAGGAGGCGGAGATCCGCAGGCTGCTGAAGCTTCCGCCCGACGAGCTCGCCGGGGTCCCTTCTTTGAGACACGCCGGGAACCCCGGAGTCGTGACCGAGGCCGCGGCAAGGGGCGAGGTGGCCGGAGGAAACAGAGGCGCCGGAAGGAGCGGTGGCGCCGGAGGGAGCGGAGGCGCCAGAGGGAGCACGGCTGTAGGGCAGGGCGCTGGGCCCAGCGAGCCAGCCGAGGAGGAGGAGGAGGAGGAGGACGCCGGGGCCGACGAGGACTCCGATGGGTCTTTGGGGCTCTACAACGACGACGTCTCCTCGTCATCGGAGACCTCCCCGCCTCGGGCGAGTCCCAGGCGATCTACGCTGAAGCGTCTCCGCAAGGCGACGACGGGGACGAGGGCGCAGGCGCCCCGACAACAACCAGCTCGCCGGGCGGTGCGAGCTACCCGGGGGAGCCAAGCCGCGACGGGAGCGCCCGGCGCGCCAACCGTGCCGGAGGCGCCCCGCACACAGGCTACGGCGGAGGCGCTCCGTACATCAGCGCCAAGCGGAGGAGGGTCTTCGCAGAGTGGAGCGGCTGTTCCGCCCGCTCCCCAGGCCTCGGCGTCCACAGGGGCCGGGTCTTCGCAGCCCCCAGCCCCGGGGACCGCCAAGCGCCCGAGGGAGCCTTCGCCTCCTGCTCCTCGCGCGGAAGCGCCTCAGGTGGCGTTCGACTTCTCCGCCCTGAGCGACAACGACGACGACGAGGAACAGGAGTAAGGACTTGAAGCTTTGTATCTTCCTTGACTTGGTCTTAATTCTTCTTTCGATGATTCTGATTTTTGCTTCTTGCTTTGATTTCAGGACCTTGGCCCAGCGAGCGGCGAAGAAGGCCAAGGTTCCCGTCGTCGAGGTCGAGGACGACTCGCCCGTCGCGGCGACAGGGGACACCCCAGCGACGAGCTTGCCGGACCCAAGCGCTGCTCCGAGGAGCAGCCCCCAGCGGAGCCCCCAACGTAAGTCTGGGTTTGATCTTTCCACTCGTCGGGCGCGCTTGAGGATCTTGTTTATACAAACACCTTGTTGTTCTTGTTTTTGTCTTGATTATCTTGTGCAGAGGTGGAGCCGCAGCTACAGGAGCATCCGGAGACCGCTCCCGAGGAGCCGCAGGCCCCGCCGTCCCCGCCAAGGACGAACTCTCCGGCGAGGGAGAGTGCTCCGCCAAGGGCGGGTACTCCGCCAAGGGCGAGTACCCCGCCAAGGGCGAGCAGCCCGGCGAGGGTGGCCACCCCGCCAAGGGAGAGCTCCCCGGCGAGGGAGCCCGCCGTCGACGAAGTCCGTCAAGGTAAGTTTTGTAATCTTGTCTTCTTGGATTTGTCTTTTTTGGATATTTGCTTGAACTTCTTCTTCTTTTTCTTCTTCTTCTAGATCCTCCTCCCCCAGAACAGATGGAGACGGAAACCATCCTCGTGGAGGAGGGCGCGCAGGGCGACGGCAGCAACGCCCCTGTCGTTGAGGACACGGCGGGAGCCGCCGAGCCGGCTGCGGAGGAGACTGCTCCGGCCGCAGACGAGGCGGCCGGGGAGGGGGACGGCAGCCATACTGCCGGCCCGGAGGCGGCAGGAGCGTCGAGCGCTGCGCCGGCCGCCGACCCCTCCACCGAGAAGGAGCCGTCCGCCTACTACCTTGAGGCCCCCAACGGCGTCTTCATCCAAGTGCCGTGGGGGTCCTCGTCGCGAGCCCCCGAGGAGGGAGAGGCCTTCGACGGGGAGGTCCTCGCCTCCGCGGGGCTGAAGATCATCGAGGCGCCTGGCGGAGGTGACGAGCCAGAGGAGGAGAAGCTGCTTCACCGGCTCCTGGCCCTTTACCGGGCCAGGCAGGCGAAGCTCGAGTCTCGGGAGGCCCTCACCGCCAAGGCCGCCGCTGACATGGAGAAGCGCACGGCGGAGCTCCGCGCCGCCAACCAGGCTGCCCTCTGCGACGTGGCGGAGGAGCGCGAGAGGCTCGCCGGGGAGTACCAGGAGTGGCTCTTGGAGAAGGCCGAGGCCGAGGAGCAGCAGCGACTCGCCGGAGAGGAGCTGTCCCGGCGAGAAGGAGAGCTCACCCAACGGAAGGTCAACCTCGACGCTCACGAGGAAGACCTTACCGCCCGAGAGCAGGCCCTTGGCGGAGAGCTGAAGGAGGCGAAGGCCGTCGCCGCCACAGCAGAGACCGCCAAGAGGGAGCTCGAGGCCAAAGTGGCGCAGCTGGAGGAGTTCCTGAAAGCGAGCGTGGAGAGGGTCACCGCGCTCAACACAGAGCGCGAGAAGGACGCCCACACTAACTCTGAACTCCAGGTGCGTCTCTCCAAGCAGGGCGATGAGCTGAAGGCCGCCAAGGATTCAATTGCAGATCTGGAACTGAAGGTTTCCACATTGAAGGACTCGCTCGACGCCGTCCGGGACCGGGAAACTAAGCTGAAGGACGAGCTCCGCAGGGAGCGAGGCTTGGTGGAGAGCGCCACCATTGCGGCTGAGAACTTCCGCCGGACCGTCGAGGTATGGACTGATGACTTGGTGGCTTCTGCAACTAACATCGACAAGGAGCTGTTGGCGCTGAGGGTTGAGCATCTCATATACTCTCCGGATCCAAACCTCCCCCACAGCGCCAAGCTCAGCCTTTTCTTCAGAGGGATCGCGCCGGCTCTTGCAAATCTTCAGAAAAAGCTTCCCGCGCAACTGGCCGAGGAGTCACGCCAGCTCTGCGCGGGAACCTTGGAGCGCGTTCTGACGAAGATAGTGTACCGCAATCCTGGTATAAATCTCGTGAACGTTCTCCAAAGCTTGCTGGCCGACACGGATATGGAGGCGCTGAAGGCGCAGGTCGCCCACATTATCGCCAAAGTGAACAAGATCTCTAGGATTGAGGGCGACTGCGTAGATTAGGCCTCCTCTTCTTCATCTCTTTTGTTGCTGCATAGTGTGCCATGAACTTATTAGTCATTGCGACAAGTTATCCCTTGTAAGATATTTATCTTATTTTTGATCAATTAGTGCAATGTTATCTCCCTTGTCTTGGTCCTTTACTTTGTATGCTTTTCACCCTACGCTTCCAGGGAGCTTGCCGGCAAGGGCCCTTTGCCGCGAGCGCTGAGTGCTGGACTCTGAGTAGCCTGCTGGCCAAGGTCTTACCGACAAGCAACCTTGTCGCAGCTAGTCGCAACGCACTTAGCTTGTTGAGTGAACTCGAAAACGAAACAAGGGCGCGACACTTGTCGCAGCTCACTTAAGTCGTTGAGCGTACTCGAAAACAAGATAAGGGTGCGGCTAGCCACGGGTAGGTACCTCCGCGCACAGGTTTTCCATACAAAGTGTGATTGTTCAAGGAAGATAACTAAAAATTTAAAAATTTGAACTGCTCAAATTCTGGTAACTTAGCTTTCATATATTGCTTGTTTCTCCGGCAAGGTTTCGCTTTCTTAAACAGCACTTGGTTCCTCTTCCATCTCCTCCC
>LR738715.1:892132483-892161951 GCA_902687465.1 Secale cereale
CCCGGCAAACTTGTGCGCGAGGAACATTCCTTCTGCTTAAGAGGCAAGAAAAAAGAAGAGGGAAACAAGTATATGACCTTTCGGCGTGCTAATGCTTACCGGATACGTATGTTGCACAAGATGCCAAATAACGCATGCAAATAGCGAAGAAAAGCATGGAAAAGGCAAATAGCGCAAAACACGAAAGTTTTACTGATGCACGGGGTCTGCGCCCGGCTTTGTACAAAGGGTTACATGCAACAGCGGCAAAGCTTGTACAAAAGGTGGTTGCTGGAGCGGATCACGGCAACCGCGCCTTATGGGTGAAACTTGCGAAGATGCTCTATGTTCCAGGAGTTGATCACCGGTAAGCCTTCTTCGGTCTCAAGGCGGACAGCGCCGGGCCTTGTGACTTGTCTCACCCGATAAGGGCCTTCCCACTTCGGCGTCAACTTGTTGGAATTCTTGGCGGACTGAACACGCCGAAGAACAAGGTCGCCTTCCTCGAGACTCCTGGCCTTAACCTTGCGGCTATGGTAGCGACGCAAGGGTTGCTGGTATCGAGCAGCTCGTACAGCAGCCTGGAGACGTTCCTCCTCGAGGAGCAATGCAACATCTTGTCGCAGTTGCTCTTGCTCTAGCTCATCATAAGCGAGCACTCGAGGAGATCCGTATACGAGTTCCGTGGGGAGAACTGCCTCTGCTCCATAGACTAGAGCAAAGGGTGTCTGTCCGGTGGCTCGACTTGGTGTCGTTCTGATTGACCAAAGAGCCGCCGGTAGCTCCTCTATCCAGTTTCTTCCGCACTTGCGCAGCCTGTCAAAGGTCCTTGTCTTGAGTCCGCGCAGCACTTCAGCATTTGCCCTCTCCGCTTGACCGTTGCTCCTCGGGTGGGCAACAGAAGCGAAACAGACCTTGGCGCCAAGGTCTTGGACATACTGCATGAAGGTGCGACTAGTGAATTGTGTACCGTTGTCGGTGATGATCCTGTTAGGGATTCCTAAACGGCAAACAATCGACCTGAAGAACCTGACCGCTGACTGTGCTGTCACCTTTCTCACTGGTTCCACTTCTGGCCACTTTGTGAACTTGTCGATTGCGACGTACAAGTACTCAAAGCCCCCGACAGCTCGGGGGAAAGGGCCGAGGATATCGAGCCCCCAGACCGAGAAGGGCCAGGACAAAGGAATCGTCTGGAGAGCTTGAGCTGGCTGATGAATTTGCTTTGCATGAAACTGGCACGCTTCACACTTGGTTACTAGTGCAGTTGCATCTTGGAGGGCTTCTTGCCAGAAGAACCCTTGCCGGAAAGCTTTCCCGGCAAGTGCCCTTGCGCCAACGTGGTGGCCGCATATGCCTCCGTGTATCTCTGCCAACAGCTTCTGTCCATCTTCCCTGGAGATGCACTTCAACCTGACACCATTGAGTCTTCTTCTGTACAGCTCGTTATCTACGAACTGGTACATACTTGACTGCCTGGTTATCTTCTCTATTTCTTCTGGGTCGTCGGGAAGTTCTCCAGTTTGCAGAAAACGAACGATCTGCTGCGCCCATGCCGGAGCCTGGGGGTCAACGGCAAGGACTAAGGGCATGAGGGCCGCTGCGGGAACTTCGGCTTCTACAGCAAGAACCTCTGGTTCTGCCGGAGCGGATGGTCCCCCGGCAAGCTCGCCGGGGAGAGGCTTGTCGGGAACGCTTGCTTCAACTGTACAGATCCGAGGATCTGCAGGAGCAATCTGTTCCTCAGCGTTCTGATCATTGATCTTGGGGACCTTGGCGGCGGTTTCAGGAAGATCCGCCGGCAAGTAGTCGCCGGATACCAACTTTCTCTTCTTGGACTGCCCAAATGATGGTGTAACGGATGGCTGAGTCAGCTTGAGCAAGAAGGTCCCCGGTTCCACAGGTAACTTCATCGCAGCACACTTTGAAAGGCCATCTGCAATATCATTCTGAGCTCTTGGAACGTGCTCCATTTGCAGACCTTCAAAGTGCTCTTCAAGCTTTCTCACTTCATCTACATAAGCTTCCATCAAAGGGCTCTGGTAACTCTTGTTGACTTGCCGGACCACCAACTGAGAATCTCCCCGCACAACTAGCTTTCTGATCCCAAGTTCGGCCGCAATCCTGAGGCCGGCAAGCAAGCCTTCATACTCAGCAGTATTGTTAGTCGCTTGCTCCCTAGGAAAGTGCATCTGGATAACATACTTGAGGTGTTCTCCGGTGGGTGCTATGAGTACCACACCGGCTCCAGCGCCTTGCAGCGAGAAGGCACCATCAAAGTACATTATCCATTCACTTGTCGCTTCTTCTGCGGGTGCACTCGTTTCTGGAACTTCTTCATCGGGTGTCGGGGTCCATTCAGCTATGAATTCTGCCAAAGCTCGGCTCTGGATAGTTGAAGTACTTTCAAACTTGAGTCCGAAGCTCGACAGCTCTAGTGCCAACTCAACAATCCTGCCTGTTGCTTCCGGATTGTGCAATATCTTCTTCAGCGGAAAGCGAGTGACCACTGTTATCTCATGTGCCTGGAAGTAATGGCGCAGCTTTCTCGAGGCCATGAGGAGGCCGAAAAGCAACTTCTGCACCCCAGAGTATCTTGATCTAGCCCCTTGTAAAAGAGAGCTCACAAAATACACTGGGCGCTGCACCATCTTCTTCCGCACTTCTTCTTACTCCTGCGCAGAGTTGTTCTTGTCGGGGCCAGAGCTTGTCGGGGGAGCCCCCTGCTTGTCGCTGGATTCGCTTGCCGGTGGTGCTGATTCCTCGTCGGCCTCTCTCTCCGCTACTAACGCAACACTAACCACCTGGTTGGTTGCCGCTAGGTACAGCAGCAACTTCTCCTGTGGTCTAGGTGCGACAAGTATTGGAGTAGAAGATAGGTACCGTTTCAAGTCTTGCAGTGCTGCCTCCGCTTCCGGAGTCCATTTCATTGGACCTGCCTTCTTCAAAATTTTGAAGAAAGGAAGGGCACGTTCCGCAGACTTTGAAAAGAACCTACTGAGGGCAGCCACACAACCTGCAAGCCTCCTGACATCCTTGACGCGCTTCGGGGCTTCTATCTGCTCGATGGCCTTAATCTTGTCGGGGTTGGTTTCAATCCCCCTCTGTGACACAAAGAACCCGAGAAGCTTGCCGGAGGGGACTCCAAAGACGCACTTCTCGGGGTTCAACTTAAGCTGGATCTTGCGCAGGTTCTCAAATGTCTCTTCCAAATCTTGAATCAGTGTATCCTTGCTCTTGCTCTTCACCACCATGTCATCCATGTAAGCCTCTACATTTCTGTGGATCTGTGGCTCAAAAGCTGTGTATACTACCCTTGCAAAGGTTGAGCCTGCATTCTTCAATCCAAATGGCATGCGTATGAAGCAATACATGCCACACGGAGTGATAAATGCAGTCTTCTCTTCATCTTCCTTGGCCATGAAAATCTGATGGTAGCCTGAATATGCATCAAGGAAAGAGAGCAGCTCACATCCGGCAGTGGAGTCAACGATCTGGTCAATGCGCGGCAAGGGAAATGGATCCTTGGGACATGCTTTATTCACATCAGTGAAGTCTATACACAGTCTCCACTTCCCGTTGGCCTTACGCACGACAACTGGGTTTGCCAACCACGTTGGATGGATCACGCCTCTAACTAGGCCCGCTGCTTCTAGTTTCTTGATTTCTTCGGCAATAAATTCTTGGCGCTCCACGGCTTGCTTTCTGACCTTCTGCTTGACGGGCCGCGCATGAGGACAAACAGCAAGCTTGTGCTCAATTACCTTCCTGGGAACACCGGGGATGTCAGATGGTTGCCAGGCAAACACATCGACATTCGCCCGCAGGAAGGCAACGAGCGCGCTTTCCTATTTGCTGTCAAGTGTGGCACTGATGGTGAAGGTACCACCAGTGCCGTCCTCCTTGGCGGGCACCTTCTTGGTTGCCGGAGGAGCGGCCATCCCCTTCTTACACTTGCCGGTGGAGCTCGATGGAACGTCCTCGACGGCAGCGCAACACTCCGAAGAGGTGCGGTTGCCGGAGTGGACCTAGAGCACTTGCCGGACTTGGTCTTAGTCTTCTTCCCCCTGGGAACTTCAGCGGCAAGTGTATCCTTCTCTGCTGCGGCTGCTGCGTCCCGGTAGATCTTGTCGGCGCAGATAAGCGCGTCTTTCTTGTCGCCATGGACAGTGATGACGCTTATCGGCCCCGGCATCTTGAGCACGTTGTAGGCGTAGTGGGTAGCTGCCATGAACTTGGCGAGGGCGGGACGGCCGAGTATCCCATTATATGGCAATGGGATATCGGCGACGTCGAATGTGATGCGCTCAGTTCTGAAGTTGAGCTCCCCGCCAAAGGTCACCGGCAGAGTTATCTTCCCCTTGGGCTTGCTCCTCCCCGGGTTGATTCCTTGGAAAGAACCGGTCTCTTCGAGCTCGCCATCTGGGATTTGGAGTTTCTTGATCACAGCAGAGGAGATCAAGTTCAGCCCGGCCCCGCCGTCAACCAACATTTTGGTGACCTTGAGGTTGCGGATGGTGGGTGAGACCAGCATCGGCAAGCACCCGACCGCAGTGGTGCGGTCAGGGTGATCCTCAAGGTCAAAAATGATGGGCGTGCTGGACCATTTGAGGAGCCTGCGCGACTCCACGGGTGGCTCTGCTGCATTCACTTCCCGCACCCACTGCTTGAGTTGGCGGTGGGAAGTGTGCAGAGAGGCGCCATCGTCGACGCACAGGACTTCCGTGGCCTTCTGGAACTCCTGCTCGCTGTTATCCTCATCCTCCATGTCATCGTCGTCGTCTTCTTCGTCCTTGTCGCGGCCCCGGGGAGGTCGGTCACCTTGCCGCTGCTTGGCCTTGCCGCGGCGTCCTCCCCGGCCATTGAATGGCCGCTTCTTGCTTGGTTCTCCTCCACCACCTTGGGCCTTCTCCTTGTCGCGCCGCTCGTACTCAGCTTTCTGCTGCTCGACGAGGTATTCGACGCGTTTGCAGTTGGAGAGGTCGTGGCCCTTGGTGCGGTGGATTTTGCAGTATTGCTTGTCGGAGCCGTCCTGCTTGTCGGCTGCCGCTACAGGGGCAGGCTCCTTGCCGGAGCTGCCAGCCTGTGCTTACTTGGCGGGAGCCTCCTTGCCGGACTTCTCGACGACAAGCACTTCCTTCTTGTTCTTCCTTCTGTTGTTCCGCCGCCGGCTCTTCTTTGCCGGGGCGGCGTCGTCGCTGTCGCTTCCCCCTACGCCAGTATCCTCTCCGGGGAGTCTCCTCCCATCTTCGGCGTGTGCGCACTTATCAGCTAGAGCGTAGAGCTCGCTGACATCCCGTATCTTGGTCATGGCCATCTCTTCACGCATGCGGCAGTTACGCACGTTCTGATGGAACGCGCTGATAACCGCGGCAGGGTGGACGTCGGGGATGTTGTGCTGCACACGACTGAAGCGTTGGATGTACTTGCGCAGGGGTTCTCCTTCCTTCTGGGTCAGAATGTGGAGATCGCTCTCCTGGCCGTGGGGTTTGTGGCCGCCCGTGAACGCGCCAACAAACTGGTGGCAAAGATCTGCCCAAGAAGAAATGGAGCCTTCCGGCAAGTGCATAAGCCAAGAACGGACGTTTGGCTTAAGCACTAGGGGGAAGTAGTTTGCCAGTATCTTCTCGTCGCGCCCCCCGGCAGCCTGTACCGCGATGGTGTATATGCAGAGGAACTTCGAGGGGTGCGTCTTGCCGTCGTACTTCTCCGGTACGTCGGGCTTGAAGTTCTTCATGCTGGGCCACTGGACACACCGCAGCTCACGGGTAAACGCAGGGCAACCTGCCGCGTACGGCAAGTCACCTGGTTCACCGGGCGTGTGCGTGTCTACAGCGGTCCCAGCTCTCTGGTCTGATTGTCGCCGAGCTTCTCGGCGGCGCTCGATCGTTGTTCGAGCGTCTTCTTGTCGCCGGTCGTCAAGGACCTGACGCTGGTCCCGACGAGCCCGCGGATCCGACGACGCAGTGGAGTCGTCGTCGACGTTGATCCGGCGGGGAGGCGTCTTCTGCTTCCGCGACGGGGAGTGCACGGTGGTTGCACCCCCGGCGGTCTTGTCGCCGTCGGCCTTCGTCTTCTCGACTTGCCGCGGCCGCGACGTCGCCGGCTGCTGCGGCGTATCGTTGTTGGCGAAGGCGATCAGGCTCTGGATGGTGGCCCTCCAGTCTTCGGCCTTGTCTGCCGCTGGAGGGAAGTCGAGGAGCAGTTGCGCTCTTGCAAGCGCTTCCACTGGAGAGGAGGGGAGCGGTGGCGAGCGGTGCGAGGAGCGGGATAAGCTCCGACTCCTAACGGGGTTAGAAGGAGCAGGGTCCCGCCCCGGCGACCGCGCCTTGCTCGTGCCAGGACGATGGCCCGGAGCATCCCGTGAGCCTCCAGTTTGCCCTTGACCCAGCAAGCGAATGCCACCTCCTATGGCATGGCGTTGCTGAGTTGTCGTTCGTTCAGATGGACGTGGTGCATCCACAGAGACCGAGGCTCGGTCGTCCGTCTTGTCCTTGGATTTGGTGGCGCCGCGAGTTTCCTCGCCGGCGACCACCCTTCCGACGGCGTCTCCCCCGCCCACCGTTGGCTCCGGTGGCGGCGGATGAGACGCAGACGGGCCTGCGACCTCCGAAACCTTCTTCTTCGGGGCCATGCTGTTGTTGCTGAGGAAGCTGAAGTAGCTGGAGAGGTTGATGAAGAATGCGCCCGCGTGAACGCCGGATCAGGTTCGCACAACCTCGACACCCCCTACCTGGCGCGCCAAAGATGTCGGGGGAAACTGTCCACCACGAGCACCTATGGGACCGGAGCCCCTTGTTCGTGCGGTAAGGGAGCGGAGGGAGCACAAAGAGCAGATCGTAGTGAGCACGCGGGCAGTTTACCCAGGTTCGGGCCGCGATGGTCGCGTAAAACCCTACTCCTGCTTTGTTTGTATTGAGTTGGAGAGCTCAGGAGCTTGAAGAGCTAGCTACCCCGAGCGAAATGAGCGATCTAGGTTCCGAACCCTTTCTACGTTGTGCATGGGCCTCCTTTTATAGCTCAAGGGGTCACCGACAGGTGTCAACGTAGGAGAAAGGGTAAAAATGTAATAGTGGTGGTAGTTGTAACAGTGCGGGAACAGTGGATGAACAGTGCATGAACAGTGGTCATCACCTACTTTGACAGTGGGGGACAAGAGCATTTAATGCCCGTCGCCGTCGACCCCAAAAGCGCCCGCCCTTGCGTCTCCGTTTGCCACGGCGATAGCTTTATCACCGTGGAGTGCCACCGTGTCCCCCAGGCTGCACAGCCATTCGCCACGCGTCCCTGGAATGGCCCCAGGGCGACGCGTGGACCGATGAGCTGGAGCGCGGGCACACAGCGCAACCCCCCCCCCCCCGGCAAGCACCTTGCCGGGGTCTTGACCTTGCCGGGCCCGGAAGCTTGCCGGGCTCGGAAGCTTGTCGCTCTCCGGGCCCTGCCGGGGCGCATGCTGCGCCGAGGCGTATCTTCTGAAGCGTGATCTTCTAATCTTCCTGGCAAGCTCCCCTTGCCAGGGCCTTGAGTTGATAATGAAATCTTGAGCCTAGGACGGCCTTCCCGGCAAGCTCCACTTGCCGGGGTCTTGGTTTTCTGTCTTGTATACTTTGTTTTTGAATGGTTTTATATGGAGCAGGAAGGTCTCCGGCAAACACGTGGTGAGCCCCGCCGCGGGAAGCTGCTACTGCCCGTGCACAAGTTGGGGTACTGAGGTACCCCTACCTTAGTACACCGAGAGTGGAGACTCTCGAACCGTGGCTTTTGTTGGCAAGGTTGAAAACCCGTAGTCGGAAACAAAGACAAAACATGTACCAGAGCTCTTGATTTTAAAAACAGAGGTAATAATTATTTTTTTGATTATGCATGTTCCGTCAACGAATGTTAGCAGACAACTCAATCACTTCTTGAGATGGACAAGTTTCGAGGAACGGCTTCCGAATGAGGACGATCACATCCTCTTAATCTCCTTTGTTTATCACTGCCAAAGTTTTCTGATTTCTCATGAACAAAGCGTGAAGGAGGGTTTGTTTGTATATTAATTTTGAGCCGGGCGCACTCAATGCCAGTTCCTTCTCGTACTATGGGTTTGCACATTATACATGCAATCCCGGGGTGAAGCTTGTCCAACTTAAAAAGATCATGAATTAACTACTACTTCCTCATGAACTTAAAACAGAGGCACAAAATAGGAATGCTTTTTCTTTGAATAATTTCGAGATGGTACATGCAAGTCTCCGTTAGGAATGGCAGGTAAATACCATGTAGGAAGGTATGGTGGACTCATATGGCATAACTGGTATAAAGGAATTTGGATGCACAAGAAGTCAGTCCGCTTAGTACAGGTGGAGGTTAGCAAAAGACTGGGAGCGACCAACTAAGAGAGCAATGACGGTCATAATCATGCAGAGTGACAAAGCAACATTGAATCAGGCATGGAAGTTTATATCGCTACTCAGAAACAAAAGATCATCAAGGCTTGACAGACTTTCTTTACAGTCTTAAATATGCGTGTGCATACGCCAAGTCAATCAAAATAAATTCTTTGAAGGAAGATATTACTAAACCATACCACATCATAGGCAAAAAAATCATGTTGGTACTCCAATAACACATTGGGAACCCCCCAGCTATTTGAGACTAACCATAAGAAAACATGAACTACTAAGCGCCATTATGCACGTGGCATCTTTATCATAGACATATCAACCAATGCAACGGAAGCAAACTCTCTTAATAAGATAAATATGATAACTAAAGAGAGTTCAAGCAACCAACTAAACAAAAGCTCTTCAAAAAGATAAGCATGAATACTAAGATCTAAGCATGATAGTAGCTATTAAAAGACAAAGAACACACACAACAAGGATAGACATGAAAATTCTATGTTATGTTCTAGGTAGAAGTGGAGCGTGTTTCTCTCCCACATAAAGAAAGCTGAGTTCCGACTCGTTATGAAAAGATAAAGAAAACTAAAAAGGAAAACTAAAAGCAAGACGCTCCAAGCATAGCACATAACACATGAAGTGATTAAAATATAGTGGAACGAAAGACGAACTGATAATGTTGATGGAGAAGGGGATGCACGGGGGCATCCCCAAGCTTAGACGCTTGAGTCTCCTTGAATATTTCTTGGGGGTGCATGGGGGCATCCCCAAGCTTGAGCGTTTGACACTCCTGGATCTTTTTATCATCTTCCCTTGCACACTTGAAAACTCCCTTCATACATAACTCATCATAATCTGATTAGTGAGGTTAGTACCCATAATAAAATAATTGTTCCTTGCTGGAAATAAAGATATTCTTGAAGGTCTACTGTTTCTCAAGATTGCCAAAAGGTTTTTGCAAAGAAAAAGCAAGCTCTAGGTTTGCAAAATGAAGGAAAGGCAAAACAGGACAGAATCTGTGAAAAACAGAACAGCAGGTAGTAAATGATTTTTCCGTGGCACTTCTGCAACTCTAATCAAAAAACTCAAAACAGATGCACGAAAGACAATTATATAGAGCACGCTGTCGAAAAAATTCAGACCAAAAATATTATCTGGTGATTTTATACGAATTTTTCTATCCAAGGACAGAATCTGTTTCTTGGACAGCACGTCACAACTTTTGAACTTTCTTGCAATCAGAGGCTATACTTGGCACAAAATTGAAAAGCAAAGATACAATGATGATGCTACAGTAGTAAAAACATCAAGACACAACAAAAACAAAATCAAATTTATTAATTGGGCTGCCTCCCAAAAGCGCTTTCTTTTATGCCTTTAAGCTAGGCATAATGCATAGAGATCAAGTCTTATCAAGAGTAAAAGAATAGCTAGCCCGTATAACGGACTCAAAAGGTAACTTAATCTTCTTTCGAGGGAAGTGTTCCATCCCTTTCTTGAGAGGAAACTGGAATTTTATATTCCCCTCTTTCATGTCAATGATAGCACCAACGGTGCGTAGAAAAGGACGTCCCAAAATAATTGGACACGAAGGTTCACATTCAATATCCATAATAGTAAAATCAACGGGAACATAGTTGTCATTGACAATGATAAGAACATCGTCGATCCTCCCCAAAGGTTTCTTTATGGAAGAATCAACGAGACGAACACCAAAAGAACAAGAATCAAAAGGTTTCAATCTAAGCATATCGTATATTCTTTTGGGCATAACAGAGGTACTAGCACCAACATCACATAAAGCATAGCAAGAGAAGTTATTCAACTTAATTTTTATCATAGGATCCCAACCATCTTCTAGCTTTCTAGGTATGGAGGCTTCTACTCTAAGTTTCTCCTCCCTAGCTTTGATAAGAGCATTAGTGATATGCTTTGTGAAGGCAAGGTTAAGCGTGCTAGTGCGGGGATCTCTAGACATCTTGTGAAGGAAATCAATAACTTCGGCAAGAGTGCAATTGTCAAAATCAAGGTCACTACTATCAAGTAAGGTGGTAGTGGTGTCCTTTAGGTTCACTTGTTTGGTAGTTTCTATAGTCATAGCATCACCATTAATAGGTCCATCGGGACCAGGAGTGCATTGGGTGCTAAGAGTTTGGATATCCTCAACAACTTGGATAGTAGCAACAGTGTGGTGGGTAGGAAGGCTCTTAATTCTATCTTCTTCCTCCCTTTCTCTAGCCCATCTCTCTTTAAGTTTAGCCATCATCCTAATATTTTCATTAATTTGCACTTCGATAGCATTAATAGGAGTGACCTTCCTCTCCTCAAGAGGAGAAGTTCTAATTTTAAGCAATTCTACTTCATTGGCTAAATTGTCTACCTTCGAAGAGAGATCACCTAGTTTGTTTTGTTTTTCTTCTACACTATTATTAAAAGCTTTTTGGGTAGTGATGAAATCTTTAAGAATAATCTCTAGTTCAGTAGTGGAGTTCTTGGTGCTAGGATAAGCATTGTTGTTCCCATAAGAATTAGAGGGGAACGGTCTAGGATTGCTACCAAAATTACTCCTATAAGCATTGTTATTAAAATTGTTTCTAGAGATAAAGTTCACATCTACTTGTTCTTGAGCAATCAAAGAATTTAAAGGAACATCACGAGGATCAATAGAAGATTGCTTCGAAAGTGGAGACATGATCAAGTCAACTTTTTCATTTAGGGAGGAAATCTCCTCGACAGAGTTTACCTTCCTACCTGTTGGAGCGCGTTCGGTGTGCCATTGGGAATAGTTGGTCATCATCTCATCGAGAAGCTTCGTGGCAGCACCAAGTGTAGTTTACATAAAGGTTCCTCCCGCGGCCGAATCTAACAAGTTCCGCGAGGTAAAGTTCAAGCCTGCATAAAAAGTTTGGATAACCATCCAAGTAGTCAAACCATGAGTAGGGCAGTTCTTGATAAGAGATTTCATACGTTCCCAAGCTTGGGCAACGTGTTCATTATCCAATTGTTTAAAATTCATTATGTTACTTCTTAGTTGGATAATTTTAGCAGGTGGATAGTATTTTCCAATAAAAGCATCTTTGCACTTGTCCCATGAATCTATGCTATTTCTAGGCAAAGACTGAAACCAAATTTTAGCTCCTCCCCTCAAGGAGAAAGGAAAAAGCTTAAGCTTAACAATATCACCGTCTACTTCTCGGTACTTTTGCATATCACAAAGTTCAACAAAGTTGTTCAAGTGTAAAGCAACATCATCTCCAGCACCGGAGAATTGATCTTTCATAACTAGGTTCAGTAAAGCAGGTTTAATTTCATATGAAGGTGCTGAAGTGGCAGGTGTAGTGATAGGTGTGCAGATAAAGTCATCGTTGTTGTGACTAGTGAAGTCACACAACTTGGTGTTCTCGGTGGAACCCATAGTAGCAAGCAAGCAAGATAACTATTTTTGTGATTTTCGATAAAAGATACTCCCTCCGTCCGGGAATACATGTCATCAAAATAAATAAAAGGGGATGTATCTAGATGTATTTTAGTTCTAGATACATCCTTTTTGTCCATTTTGATGACAAGTATTTACGGACGGAGGGAGTACTAAAGCAAAAAACTGAAAGGTAAACTAACAAGACTAAAAAGCAAAGGTAAAAGATAGCGTGCAACTCCCCTATCCTGAAGAGTGGAGTCCCCGGCAACGGCGCCAGAAAACTTTGATTGATGGCTTCTCGCCCCTCGTTGGTTACCCCAAGTGGAAGGTTTGAGATGCAGTGTAGCGGAAGTTTTCCCTTGGCAATACCAAGGATCGATTTCCCTGAGACTCCCAGTTTCAACAAGAAGGTGTCAACTGCTAACGGCGCCAGATATTAGCAATCAACGTGGACCTGCACACAGATACAAATAACTTTGCTCCCAATGAGTACAGAGAGGTTGTCAATCCCTCCGGCCTTGTAGTTTACAAAGGATCAAACGCAAGTGATAATAGTGATAGATATTGCTGCAATAGTAAGTAAAAAGAGGAAAGTAAATAGTGGATGTGATCAATGATGGTGATATGGACCGGAGTCTCATGATGTTCACTAGTGATGTCTCTCTCCCAAAAGACGATAAAACAGCTATGTGAGGTAAACGAATTACAGCTGGGCAATTGACAGGAACATGTGCGCAAACCAATGCTGACTAAGTTGCAAGAAAGATAGAGGTTCAAAGCATGGGCGGTACGCCAAGGTAAGTAGACCGAAATCCATCTGCATCTACTACTAATCATCCACCTTGAGATATCTATCCAGGAACATCTCGCTGGTATTAAGTTGCGAGTCCCACCCATAGTGTAAACTCAAAGCAACAGACAACTGCATTAAAAGAACTTTGCGTAAAGTAAACAATCCTTGCACCCGCGGGCACAAGCACCGTTGTTTTCCCCCTTGTGGCAACAGCACATCCCCTTGACTCATGTTTCTGTCACTCAAGCTAGTCATCGAGGGGCATGAACCCACAATCAAGCATAACGTTCCCTCTTGGAGTCACTACCTACTACTTGGCCAAAGCAATAAATAACAACGGAGAACATGCAAGAATTACTTACGAACATAAATATAAAAGTGGTGAATCAAATATATTACTCAAACACAATCTAAACATTATCTCATAATCCATCGGATCCCAGCAAACTCATCATAGCAACTGAAGGAAATATGCCCTAGAGGCAATAATAAAGATGTTATTTGTATTTCCTTATATCATGATAAATGTCATTTATTCATGCTAGAATTGTATTAAGCGGAAACTTGATACATGTGTGAATACATATACAAAATAGTATGTCCCTAGTATGCCTCTACTAGACTAGCTCATTGATCAAAGATGGCTATGTTTCCTAGCCATAGACATGAGTTGTCATTTGATCAACGGGATCACATCATTATGAGAATGATGTGATGGACTAGACCCATCCGTTAGCATAGCACTATGATCATTTAGTTTTACTGCTATTGCTTTCTTCATGACTTATACATGTTCCTATGACTATGAGATTATGCAACTCCCAAATACGGTAGGAACACCTTGTGTGCTGTCAAATGTCACAACGTAACTGGGTGATCATAAAGATGCTCTACAGTTGTCTCCGAAAGTATTCGTGGTGTTGGCATAGATCAAGACTAGGATTTGTCACTCCGAGTGTCGGAGAGGTATCTCTGGGCCCTCTCGGTAACACACATCATAATAAGCCTTGCAAGCAAAAGACTAATGAGTTAGTCATGAGATGATGTATTACGGAACGAGTAAAGAGACTTGCCGGTAACGAGATTGAACTAGGTATAGAGATACCGACGATCGAATCTCGGGCAAGTAACATACCGATGATAAAAGGAACAACGTATGTTGTTATGCGGTTTGATCGATAAAGATCTTCGTAGAATATGTAGGAGCCAATATGAGCATCTAGGTTCCGCTATTGGTTATTGACCGGAGATGAGTCTCGGTCATGTCTACATAGTTCTCGAACCCGTAGGGTCCGCACGCTTAACGTTTGATGACGATCAATATTATGAGTTTATGAGTTTTGATGTACCGAAGGTAGTTCGGAGTCCCAGATGAGATCACGGACATGACGAGGAGTCTCAGAATGTCCGAGACATAAAGATTGATATATTGGACGACTATATTCGGACACCGGAAGTGTTCTGGAAAGTTTCAGAATTTACCGGAGTGCCGAGGGGGTTACAAGAACCCCCCGGGGGAATGATGGGCCCTGGTGGGCCATAGGGGAGAGAGAGAGCAGCAGCCAGGAGGTGGCGCGCCCCTCCCTAGGGACAGTCCGAATAGGACTAGGGGAGGAGGGTGCGGCCCCTCTTTCCCTCTCCCTCTCCCTCTCCTTCCTTCCCCCTCTCCTTCTTGGTGGACTGCTACTAGGAATAGGATTGCAATCCTATTCCTAGTAGGATTGCCTCTCTAGCCGCACCATAGAGGGTCGGCCGGCCTCCCCCCTTGCTCCTTTATATACGGGGGCAGGGGGGCACCCAAAGACACACAAGTTGAATTGTTTTAGCTGTGTGCGGTGCCCCCCTCCACAGAAACACACCTCAGTCATACCGTTGCAGTGCTTAGGCGAAGCCCTGCGCCGGTAGATACATCATATCCGTCACCACGCCGTCGTCCTGACGAAACTCTCCCGTGAAGCTCAACTGGATCAAGAGCTCGTGGGACGTCATCAAGCTGAACGTGTGCTGAACGCGGAGGTGCCGTACGTTCGGTACTTGATCGGTTGGATCACGAAGAAGTTCGATTACATCAACCGCGTCACTTGACGCTTCCGCTCCCGGTCTACGAGGGTACATAGACACACTCTCCCTTCTCGTTGCTATGCATCTAGTAGATAGATCTTGCGTGATCGTAGGAAAATTTTAAAATACTACGTTCCCCAACAGTGGCATCATGAGCCAGGTCTATGCGTAGATGATATGCACGAGTAGAACACAATGAGTTGTGGGCGATACTAGTCATACTGCTTACCAGCATGTCATACTTTGCTTCGGCGGTATTGTGAGATGAAGCGGCCCGGACCGACATTACGCGTACGCTTACGCGAGACTGGTTTCACCGTTATGAGCACTCGTTGCTTAAAGGTGACTGGCGGGTGTCTTTCTCTCTCACTTTAGCTGAATCAAGTGTGGCTACGCCCGGTCCTTGTGAAGGTTAAAACAGCACATACTTGACGAAACATCATTGTGGTTTTTGTATGCGTAGGTAAGAACGGTTCTTGCTAAGCCCGTAGCAGCCACGTAAAACTTGCAACAAAAAAGTAGAGGATGTCTAACTTGTTTTTGCAGGGCATGTTGTGATGTGATATGGTCAAGACATGATGAGATATATGGTTTTGTATGAGATGATCATGTTTTGTAATGTTATCGGCAACTGGCAGGAGCCATATGGTTGTCGCTTTATTGTATGAAATGCAATCGCCATGTAATTGCTTTACTTTATCACTAAGCGGTAGCGATAGTCGTAGAAGCAATAGTTGGCGAGACGACAATGATGCTACGATGGAGATCAAGGTGTCGCGCCGATGACGAAGGTGATCATGACGGTGCTTTGGATATGGAGATCAAAAGCACAAGATGATGATGGCCATATCATGTCACATATTTTGATTGCATGTGATGTTTATCTTATTATGCTTATTATTTTGCTTAGAACGACGGTAGCATTATAAGATGATCCCTTACTAAATTTCAAGGTATAAGTGCTCTCCCTGAGTATGCACCATTGCGAAAGTTCGTCGTGCCGAGACACCACGTGATGATCGGGTGTGATAAGCTCTACATTCAAATACAACGGGTGTAAGCCAGTTTTGCACACGCGGAATACTCGGATTAAACTTGACGAGCCTAGCATATGCAGATAAGGCCTCGGAACACTGGAGACCGAAAGGACGAGCGTGAATCATATAGTAGATATGATCAACATAAGATGTTCACCATTGAAACTACTCCATCTCACGTGATGATCGGACATGGTTTAGTTGATTTGGATCACGTGATCATTTAGATGACCAGAGGGATGTCTATCTAAGTGGGAGTTATTTAAGTAATTTGATTAAATTGAACTTTAATTTATCATGAACTTAGTCCTGATAGTTTTTGCATATCTATGTTGTTGTAGATCGATGGCCCGTGTTACCGTTCCTCTGAATTTTAATGCATTCCTAGAGAAAGCTAAGTTGAAAGATGATGGTAGCAATTACACGGACTGGGTCCGTAACTTGAGGATTATCCTCATTGATGCACAGAAGAATTATGTCCTTGAAGCACCGCTAGGTGACAAGCCCCCTCCCGCTAATGTAGACGCTTTGAACGTCTGGCAGACGCGGTCTCATGACTACACGATAGTTCAGTGTGCCATGCTTTACGTCTTAGAACCGGGACTTCAACGACGTTTTGAACGTCATGGACCATATGAGATGTTCCAAGAGTTGAAGTTAATATTTCAAGCAAATGCCCAGATTGAGAAATATGAGATTTCCAATAAGTTCTACAGCTGCAAGATGGAGGAGAATAGTTCTATCAGTGAACACTTGCTCAGAATGTCTGGGTACTACAATCATATGACTCAACTTGGTTGAAAAGTTGACGAGGATAGTGTTATTGATAGAGTTCTTCAATCACTGCCACCAAGCTATAAAGGCTTCGTGATGAACTATAATATGCAAGGGATGCAAAAGACAATTCCCGAGCTCTTCGCTATGCTCAAGGCTGCGGAGGTAGAAATCAAAAAGGAGCATCAAGTGTTGATGGTTAACAAGACCACTAGTTTCAAGGAAAAGGGCAAGGGAAAGAAGGGGAACTTCAAGAAGAATAGCAAGACAGTTGCTACTCCCGCGAAGAAACCCAAGTCTGGAGCCAAGCCTGAAACTGAGTGCTTCTACTGCAAAGGGACTGGACACTAGAAGCGGAACCGCCCCAAGTATTTGGCGGATAAGAAGGATGGCAAGGTGAATATAGGTATATGTGATATACATGTTATTGATGTGTACCTTACTAATTCTCGTAGTAGTACCTGGGTATTTGATACCGGTTCGGTTGCTAATATTTGTAACTCGAAACAGGGACTACGGATTAAATGAAGATTGGCTAAGGACCAGGTGACGATGCGCGTGGGAAATGGTTCCAAAGTCGATGTGATCGCCGTCGGCACGCTACCTCTACATCTACCTTCGGGATTAGTTTTAGACTTAAATAATTGTTATTTGGTGCCAGCGTTGAGCATGAACATTATATCCGGATCTTGTTTGTTGTGAGACGGTTATTCATTTAAATCAGAGAATAATGGTTGTTCTATTTTTATGAATAATATCTTTTATGGTCATGCACCCTTGAAGAGTGGTCTATTCTTATTGGATCTCGATTGTAGTGATACACATATTCATAATATTGAAGCCAAAAGATGCAAGGTTAATAATGATAGTGCAACTTATTTGTGGCACTGCCGTTTAGGTCATATTGGTGTAAAGCGCATGAAGAAACTCCATAGTGATGGACTTTTGGAATCACTTGATTATGAATCACTTGGTGCTTCCGAACCATGCCTCATGGGCAAGATGACTAAAACTTCGTTCTCCGGAACTATGGAGCGAGCAACAGATTTGTTGGAAATCATACATACTGATGTATGTGGACCAATGAGTGTTGAAGCTCGCGGCGGGTATCGTTATTTTCTGACCTTCACTAATGATTTAAGCAGATATGGGTATATCTACTTAATGAAGCACAAGTCTGAAACATTTGAAAAGTTCAAAGAATTTCAGAGTGAAGTAGAGAATCATCGTAACAAGAAAATAAAGTTTCTACGATCTGATCGTGGAGGAGAATATTTGAGTTACGAGTTTGGTCTTCATTTGAAACAATGTGGAATAGTTTCACAATTCACGCCACCCGGAACACCACAGCGTAATGGTGTGTCCGAACGTCGTAACCGTACTTTATTGGATATGGTGCGATCTATGATGTCTCTTACCGATTTACCACTATCGTTTTGGGGTTATGCTTTAGAGACGGCTGCATTCACGTTAAATAGGGCACCATCTAAATCCGTTGAGACGACACCTTATGAACTATGGTTTGACAAGAAACCT
Organism: Secale cereale; assembly: GCA_902687465.1. Classification (NCBI taxonomy): domain Eukaryota; kingdom Viridiplantae; phylum Streptophyta; class Magnoliopsida; order Poales; family Poaceae; genus Secale; species Secale cereale. The sequence goes on from LR738715.1 coordinate 892,150,466, forward strand.
AAGTTATCGTCTCTTAAAGTTTGGGGCTGCGATGCTGATGTGAAAAAGCTTCAACCTGATAAGCTCGAATCCAAATCGGAGAAATGTGTCTTCATAGGATACCCAAAAGAGACTGTTGGGTACAGCTTCTATCACATATCCGAAGGCAAGATATTCGTTGCTAAGAATGGATCCTTTTTAGAGAAGGAGTTTCTCTCGAAAGAAGTGACTGGGAGGAAAGTACAACTTGATGAGGTAATTGTACCTTCTCCTGAATTGGAAAGTAGTACATCACAGAAAATTGTTCCAGTGATTCCTACACCAATCAGTGAGGAAGCTAATGATGATGATCATGAAACTTCAGATCAAGTTTCTGCTGAACGTCGTAGATCAACCAGAGTACGTTCCGCACCAGAGTGGTACGGCAACCCAGTTCTGGAAGTCATGTTACTAGACCATGATGAACCTACGAACTATGAGGAAGCGATGATGAGCCCAGATTCCGCAAAATTGCTTGAGGCCATGAAATCTGAGATGGGACCCATGTATGAGAACAAAGTGTGGACTTTGGTTGACTTGCCCGATGATCGGCAAGCCATCGAAAATAAATGGATCTTCAAGAGGAAGACCGACGCAGACGGTAATGTTACTGTTTACAAAGCTCGACTTGTTGCGAAAGGGTTTCGACAAGTACAAGGAGTTGACTACGACGAGACTTTCTCACCTGTAGCGATGCTTAAGTCTGTCTGAATCATGTTAGCAATTGCCGCATTTTATGATTATGAAATCTGGCAAATGGATGTCAAAACTGCATTCCTAAATGGATATCTCAAAGAAGAGTTGTATATGATGCAACCAGAAGGTTTTGTCGATCCAAAAGGTGCTAACAAAGTATGCAAGCTCCAGCGATCCATCTATGGACTGGTGCAAGCATCTCGGAGTTGGAATATACGCTTTGATGAGGTAATCAAAGCATATGGTTTTATACAGACTTTTGGAGAAGCCTGTATTTACAAGAAAGTGAGTGGGAGCTCTGTAGCATTTCTAATATTATATGTTGATGACATATTGTTGATTGGAAATGATATAGAATTTCTGGATAGCATAAAAGGATACTTGAATAAGAGTTTTTCAATGAAAGACCTCGGTGAAGCTGCTTATATATTAGGCATCAAAATCTATAGAGATAGATCAGGACGCTTAATTGGACTTTCACAAAGCACATACCTTGATACAGTTTTGAAGAAGTTCAAAATGGATCAGTCAAAGAAAGGGTTCTTGCCTGTGTTACAAGGTATGAAGTTGAGTAAGACTCAATGCCCGGCCACTGCAGAAGATAGAGAGAAAATGAAAATCATTCCCTATGCCTCAGCCATAGGATCTATCATGTATGCAATGCTGCATACCAGACCTGATGTGTGCCTTGCTATAAGTCTAGCAGGGAGGTACCAAAGTAATCCAGGAGTGGATCACTGGACAGCGGTCAAGAACATCCTGAAATACCTGAAAAGGACGAAGGATATGTTTCTCGTATATGGAGGTGACAAAGAGCTCGTCGTAAATGGTTACGTCGATTCTAGCTTTGACACTGATCCGGATGACTCTAAGTCACAAAACGGATATGTATTTTTATTGAACGGTGGAGCTGTCAGTTGGTGCAGTTCCAAGCAGAGCGTCGTGGCGGGATCTACGTGTGAAGCGGAATACATAGCTGCTTCGGAAGCAACAAATGAAGGATTCTGGATGAAGGAGTTCATATCCGATCTAGGTGTAATACCTAGTGCATCGGGTCCAATGAAAATCTTTTGTGACAAAACTGGAGCAATAGGCTTGGCGAAGGAATCCAGGTTTCACAAGAGAACAAAGCACATCAAAAGACACTTCAATTCTATCCGGGATCTGGTCAAGGAGGGAGACATAGAGATTTGCAAGATACATACGGATCTGAATGTTGAAGACCCGTTGACTAAGCCTCTTCCACGGGCAAAACATGATCAGCACCAGGACTCCATGGGTGTGAGGATCATCACTTTGTAATCTAGATTATTGACTCTAGTTCAAGTGGCAGACTGAAGGAAATATGCCCTAGAGGCAATAATAAAGATGTTATTTGTATTTCCTTATATCATGATAAATGTCATTTATTCATGCTAGAATTGTATTAACCGGAAACTTGATACATGTGTGAATACATAGACAAAATAGTATGTCCCTAGTATGCCTCTACTAGACTAGCTCATTGATCAAACATGGCTATGTTTCCTAGCCATAGACATGAGTTGTCATTTGATTAACGGGATCACATCATTATGAGAATGATGTGATGGACTAGACCCATCCGTTAGCATAGCACTATGATCGTTTAGTTTTACTGCTATTGCTTTCTTCATGACTTATACATGTTCCTATGACTATGAGATTATGCAACTCCCGAATACCGTAGGAACACCTTGTGTGCTATCAAACGTCACAACGTAACTGGGTGATCATAAAGATGCTCTACAGTTGTCTCCGAAAGTATTCGTGGTGTTGGCATAGATCAAGACTAGGATTTGTCACTCCGAGTGTCGTAGAGGTATCTCTGGGCCCTCTCGGTAACACACATCATAATAAGCCTTTCAAGCAAAATACTAATGAGTTAGTCGCGAGATGATGTACTACGGAACGAGTAAAGAGACTTGCCGGTAACAAGATTGAACTAGGTATAGAGATACCGACGATCGAATCTCGGGCAAGTAACATACCGATGATAAAAGGAACAACGTATGTTGTTATGCGGTTTGACCGATAAAGATCTTCGTAGAATATGTAGGAGCTAATATGAGCATCCAGGTTCCGCTATTGGTTATTGACCGGAGATGAGTCTCGGTCATGTCTACATAGTTCTCGAACCCGTAGGGTCCGCACGCTTAACGTTTGATGACGATCAGTATTATGAGTTTATGAGTTTTGATGTACCGAAGGTAGTTCGGAGTCCCAGATGAGATCACGGACATGAAGAGGAGTCTCAGAATGTCCGAGGCATAAAGATTGATATATTGGACGACTATATTCGGACACCGGAAGTGTTCTGGAAAGTTTCGGAATTTACCGGAGTGCCGAGGGGGTTACCAGAACCCCCCGGGGGAATGATGGGCCCTGGTGTGCCATAGGGGAGAGAGAGAGCAGCAGCCAGGTGGTGGCGCGCCCCTCCCTAGGGGCAGTCCGAATAGGACTAGGGGAGGGGGGCGCGGCCCCTCTTTCCCTCTCCCTCTCCCTCTCCTTCCTTCCCCCTCTCCTTCTTGGTGGACTCCTACAAGGAATAGGATTGCAATCCTACTCCTAGAAGGATTGCCTCTCTAGCCGCACCATAGAGGGTCGGCCGGCCTCCCCCTTGCTCCTTTATATACGGGGGCAGGGGGGCAGCCAAAGACACACAAGTTGAATTGTTCTAGCCGTGTGCGGTGCCCCCCTCCACAGAAACACACCTCAGTCATACCGTTGCAGTGCTTAGGCGATGCCCTGCGCCGGTAGATACATCATATCCGTCACCACGCCGTCGTGCTGACGAAACTCTCCCGTGATGCTCAACTGGATCAAGAGCTCGTGGGACATCATCAAGCTGAACGTGTGCTGAACGCGGAGGTGCCGTACGTTTGGTACTTGATCGGTTGGATCATGAAGAAGTTCGACTACATCAACCGCGTCACTTGACGCTTCCGCTCCCGGTCTACGAGGGTACGTAGACACACTCTCCCCTCTCGTTGCTATGCATCTAGTAGATAGATCTTGCGTGATCGTAGGAAAATTTTAAAATACTACGTTCCCCAACAGCAACAGCATAAGGATTACATATGTGCCTCGATCAGGTAGGGCAGCTCACGAGGACTAATTAGTGAAGCACAAGAACGGGAGGAGAACATCACATAGCTACTAGTCATGGACCCATGGTCCAAGGGAGACTACTCACAACTCATCCGGGAGGCATCCATGGTGGTGGAGAAGCTCCCGGTGGTGATCCTCCCCTCTGGCAGGGTGCCGGGAAGAGTTCTCCTGGTGCTCCCGATCTTGGATGCGGCGGCGGCGGCGGAACAGAGATGAGATCGCGAAAAAGGGTTCCCATCTCGAGGGTTTTGGGAGACGGTCTAAATATATGCCAAAGGGGGGCACCAGACGAGGCTCGGGGGGCCCAGGCGCCCCCCCGGCGCGGCCAGGGGGGGCCGCGCCACCAGGGCGCCTGGGGCCCTGGTGGCCCCCCTCCGGCTGTGCTTCGGGTGCCTGGTAGCTTCTGGAACGCTGATTTTTTATATAATTTTTCCGGGATTTTTCTGGCAGTTCTCGTAATGGGAAAACCTGAAATACAAAAACAGCCGAAAACAGAAACTGGCACTGGGGTGCACTGAGTTAATAGGTTAGTGCAAATATGATCAAAAGTGTATGGAAGTGTATAAATATCATAGCAATATCACCCAAAAGAGGCATGGAGCAAGCAGAAATTATAGATACGTTTTGGACGTATCACTTGATCCTCGGATGATCAACGGTATGCCTAGAATTTATTCTAACAAGTGGCTGAATGTTTCTTGGATCAGTTTATAAACCCACTTGAGCCCTATTGCTCTATGTCCCGGTGGAAGCTCAACCAGATCCCAAGTCTGGTTCTCCTCTATTATATTGCTCCCAGTTCTGCTTTCATAGCATCCACCCAAGCCTTGTCCTCTTTTGCCTCCTGGGCTGAGCTAGGTTCATCCATCCCCACCAAGCACGAAATAGGCAACTCGGTCGGTCTCATGAGCTTCCTCTCCGAGTTATTCTATCAGCTGGTACCTTGGTGGGCCTTCTGTACTCTATGCTCCTCCGCTTGCTCACCATGCAGCAGTCGCAGATCCTCTCTGCATGCTCTATGCTCGGAACCCTTTCCACCATTCCTCCCCGTGCTAAAGCACGTAGGGCATGGAAGCTAATGTGCAATAGCGTGCGTGCCAGAGCCATGGCTCTTCCCCTGTCTTCAACGGTAGGCTCTCAGGCGCCGTGTGCTCAATGTTAACGACATATAACTGATGGCTTCTCGCCCCTCGTTGGTTACCCCAAGTGGAAGGTTTGAGATGCAGTGTAGCGGAAGTTTTCCCTTGGCAATACCAAGGATCGATTTCCCCGAGACTCCCAGTTTCAACAAGAAGGTGTAAACTGCTACGGCGCAAGATATTAGCAATCAACGTGGACCTGCACACAGATACAAATAACTTTGCTCCCAACGAGTACAGAGAGGTTTTCAATCCCTCCGGCCTTGTAGTTTACAAAGGATCAAACGCAAGTGATAATAGTGATAGATGTAATTGCAATAGTAAGTAAAAGCGGAAAGTAAATAGCGGATGTGATCAATGATGGTAATATGGACCGGAGTCTCATGATGTTCACTAGTGATGTCTCTCTCCCAAAAGACAATAAAACAGCTATGTGAGGTAAACGAATTACAGCTGGGCAATTAACAGGACCATGTGCGCAAACCAATGCTGACTACATTGCAAGAAAGGTTGAGGTTCAAAGCATGGGCGGTACGCCGAGGTAAGTAGACCGAAATCCATCTGCATCTACTACTAATCATCCACCTTGAGATATCTATCCAGAACATCTCGCTGGTATTAAGTTGCGAGTCCCACCCATAGTGTAAACTCAAAGCAACAGACAACTGCATTAAAAGAACTTTGCGTAAAGTAAACAATCCTTGCACCCGCGGGCACAAGCACCGTTGTTTTCCCCCTTGTGGCAACAGCACATCCCCTTGACTCATGTTTCTGTCACTCAAGCTAGTCATCGAGGGGCATGAACCCACAATCAAGCATAACGTTCCCTCTTGGAGTCACTACCTACAACTTGGCCAAAGCAATAAATAACAACGGAGAACATGCAAGAATTACTTACGAACATAAATATAAAAGTGGTGAATCAAATATATTACTCAAACACAATCTGAACATAATCTCATAATCCATCGGATCCCAGGAAACTCATCATAGCAACAGCATAAGGATTACATATGTGCCTCGATCATGTAGGGCAGCTCACGAGGACTAATTAGTGAAGCACAAGAACGGGAGGAGAACATCACATAGCTACTGGTCATGGACCCATGGTCCAAGGGAGACTACTCACAACTCATCCGGGAGGCGTCCATGGTGGTGGAGAAGCTCCCGGTGGTGATCCTCCCCTCCGGCAGGGTGCCGGGAAGAGTTCTCCTGGTGCTCCCGATCTTGGAAGCGGCGGCGGCGGCGGAACAGAGATGAGATCGCGAAAAAGAGTTCCTGTCTCGAGGGTTTCGGGAGACGCTTTAAATATATGCCAAAGGGGGGCATCAGCAGAGCCTCGGGGGGCCCACGCGCCCCCCCGGCGCGGCCCGGGGGGGCGCGCCGACAGGGCGCCTGGAGCCCTGGTGCCCCCCCCCGGCTGTACTTCGGGCGCCCGGTAGTTTCTGGAACGCTGATTTTTTATATAATTTTTCTGGATTTTTTCTGGCAGTTCTCGTAATGTGAAAACCTGAAATATAAAAACAGCCGAAAACAGAAACTGGCACTGGGGTGCACTGAGTTAATAGGTTAGTCCAGATATGATCAAAAGTGTATGGAAGTGTATAAATATCATAGCAATGTCACCCAAAAGAGGCATGGAGCAAGCAGAAATTATAGATACGTTTTGGACGTATCAACATCCCCAAGCTTAATTCCTGCTCGTCCTCGAGTAGGTAAATGATAACAAGAATAATTTCTGTGGTGACATGCTATTAACCATATAGGACTTTTTCATGGTCATATGACAAAATCTTAATGAGACAATGAATCTGTAGTAATTAAGTTGCCTCATGACAAAATCACAAAGAACTGAAAGTTTTATAATATGATATTGAAACATCAAATAGATTTGTAATGAACATGATGTGCAAATATGATAAAGTGATATCTCGCTTGCCCCCTTTAGTGAAGCAAAACATAAATGCAGGGGCACCTCCCAGGTTTAAGTGATGACTAGATACAATGATTTCAAAATAAACAATATCACAATCATGCAAAATACAATGCTACTTTGGGACAATGCACATTACACTCAGAATGACAATCATGCTCTCAGTAGTTGGTGCTTTAAAAAGAAGGTGGAGACTCTCGAACCGTGGCTTTTGTTGGCAAGGTTGAAAACCCGTAATCGGAAACAAAGACAAAACATGTACCAGAGCTCTTCCTTTTAAAACAGAGGTAATAATTTTTTTAGATCATGCATGTTTCGTCAATGAATGCTAGCAGACAACTCAATCACTTCTTTAGATGGACAAGTTTCGAGGAACGGCTCCCGAATGAGGACGTTCACATCCTCTTAATCTCCTTTGTTTATCACAGCCAAAGTTTTCTGATTTCTCATGAACAAAGCGTGAAGGAGGGTTTGTTTGTTATGTTAATTTTGAGCCGGGCGCACTCAATGCCAGTTCCTTCTCGTATTATGGGTTTGCACATTATACATGCAATCCCGGGGTAAAGCTTGTCCAACTTAAAAAGATTATGAATTAACTACTACTTCCTCATGGACTTACAACAGATGCACAAAATAGGAATGCTTTTTCTTTGAATAATTTCGAGGTGGTACATGCAAGTCTCCGTTAGGAATGGCAGGTAAATACCATGTAGGAAGGTATGGTGGACTCATATGGCATAATTGGATTAAAAGGATGTGGATGCACAAGCAGTCAGTCCGCTTAGTACAGGCGAGGGTTAGCAAAAGACTGGGAGCGACCAACTAAGAGAGCAATGACGGTCATAATCATGCATAGCGACAAAGCAACATTGAATCAGGCATGGAAGTTATATCGCTACTCAGAAACAAAAGATCATCAAGGCTTGACAGACTTTCTTTACAGTCTTAAATATGCGCGAGCATACGCCAAGTCAATCAAAATAAATACTTTGAAGGAAGATATTACTAAACCATACCACATCATAGGCAAACAAACCATGTTGGTACTCCAATAACACATTGGGAAACCCCAGCTATTTGAGACTAACCATAAGAAAACATGAACTACTAAGCGCCATTATGCACGTAGCATCTTTATCATAGACATATCAACCAATGCAACGGAAGCAAACTCTCTTAATAAGATAAGCATGATAACTAAAGAGAGTTCAAGCAACCAACTAAACAAAATCTCTTTGAAAAGATAAGCATGAAAGTTAAGAGCTAAACATGATAGTAGCTATTAAAAGACAAAGAACACACACAGCAAGGATAGACATGAAAATTCTATGTTATGTTCTAGGTAGAACTGGAGCATGTTTCTCTCCCACATAAAGAAAGCTGAGTTCCGACTCATTATGAAAAGCTAAAGAAAACTAAAAAGCAAGACGCTCCAAGCATAGCACATAACACATGAAGTGATTAAAATATAGTGGAACGAAAGACGAACTGATAATGTTGATGGAGAAGGGGATGCACGGGGGCATCCCCAAGCTTAGACGCTTGAGTCTCCTTGAATATTTCTTGGGGGTGCATGGGGGCATCCCCAAGCTTGAGCGTTTGACACTCCTGAATCTTTTTATCATCTTCCCTCGCACACATGAAAACTCCCTTCATACATAACTCATCATAATCTGATTAGCGAGGTTAGTACCGATAATAAAATAATTGTACCTTGCTGGAAATAAAGATATTCTTGAAGGTCAACTGTTTGTCAAGATTGCCAAAAGGTTTTTGCAAAGAAAAAGCAAGCTCTAGGTTTGCAAAACGAAGGAAAGGCAAAACAGGACAGAATCTGTGAAAAACAGAACAGCAGGTAGTAAATGATTTGTTCGTGGCACTTCTGCAACTCTAATCAAAAAACTCAAAACAGATGCACGAAAGACAATTATATAGAGCACGCTGTCAAAAAAATTCAGACCAAAAAGATGATCTGGTGATTTTATACGAATTTTTATATCCAAGGACAGAATCTGTTTCCTGGACAGCACCTCACAACTTTTGAACTTTCTAGCAATCAGAGGCTATACTTGGCACAAAATTGAAAAGCAAAGATACAATGATGATGCTACAGTAGTAAAAACATCAAGACACAACAAAAACAAAATAAATTTATTCATTGGGCTGCCTCCCAAAAGCGCTTTCTTTTATGCCTTTAAGCTAGGCATAATGCATAGAGGTCAAGTTGTATCAATTGGACCATCATCAAGATCATCAAAAAGCTCTTCAATAATACAACTAGTCTTAAGAGGACTTTCAAATAAAGGCCTCATAGAGATACTTCTACGGAGAAGACCAAAAGGATAAAAGTCAAGGGAAGATTCATTTATAAATTCATCAAAGAGAGGTGTTTCTTCCAAAGTCTTTACAGTTTCAACCCCTTTGGCAATAGATGGATTACTTTTAGAACGGGGAGCCTTTGGAACGTGAACGAACTTAGGCTCCCTCTTTGCCGGAGTTTCTACCTTTTTGGTTTTGATTGAGGAGAAAGTAGTTCCTAGAGTATCAAAGATTTCCTCAATCTTGTCTATCCTAGAAGAGTCCAAGTCATGGAATTTGACGGTCTCCAAAGTTTTGAAAATTTTATGCATGGAGCTATCAAGCCTATTCAAATTCCCTTGGATCTTACGATCCAACTCATTTATCTTATTAATGCTTGGCATCTCTAGCTCTATTTTTTCAAGTTTTTTCATAATGTGAGCTAGGGTGATGTCCTCTTGAATGCTAACAACAGGGGGATTCCCAACAAGATTTTCAATAATACTAAGAGACTCCCAAATTGGGGCTTCTAGGAAATTCCCATTGATAGCAGTATCTAGAATAAACCTATTCCAAGAAGTTATTCCAACATAAAAAATTCTAAGCAGGATAGTAGTAGGTTGCTTCTTGGTTGCTCTTTTTCGAGAATCATTAATTCTATACAGAGCATCTTTCAGACTTTCCCCACCTCTTTGTTTAAAGGTGAGAACTTCTGCCTCGTCAAAGACAAAAGGACCCGACATAATGACAACTAAAGAATGAGATAACTATTTTTGTGATTTTCGATAAAAGATACTAAAGCAAAACTGAAAGGTAAACTAACAAGACTAAAAAGCAAAAGGTAAAAGATAACGTGCAACTCCCCTATCCTGAAGAGTGGAGTCCCCGGCAACGGCGCCAGAAAACTTTGCTTGATGGCTTCTCGCCCCTCGATGGTTACCCCAAGTGGAAGGTTTGAGATGCAGTGTAGCGGAAGTTTTCCCTTAGCAATACCAAGGATCGATTTCCCTGAGACTACCAGTTTCAACAAGAAGGTGTCAACTGCTACGGCGCCAGATATTAGCAATCAACGTGGACCTGCACACAGATACAAATAACATTGCTCCCAACGAGTACAGAGAGGTTGTCAATCCCTCCGGCCTTGTAGTTTACAAAGGATCAAACGCAAGTGATAATAGTGATAGATGTAATTGCAATAGTAAGTAAAAGCGGAAATTAAATAGCGGATGTGATCAATGATGGTAATATGGACCGGAGTCTCATGATGTTTACTAGTGATGTCTCTCTCCCAAAAGACGATAAAACAGCTATGTGAGGTAAACGAATTACAGCTGGGCAATTGACAGGACCATGTGCGCAAACCAATGCTGACTACATTGCAAGAAAGGTTGAGGTTCAAAGCATGGGCGGTACGCCGAGGTAAGTAGACCGAAATCCATCTGCATCTACTACTAATCATCCACCTTGAGATATCTATCCAGAACATCTCGCTGTTATTAAGTTGCGAGTCCCACCCATAGTGTAAACTCAAAGCAACAGACAACTGCATTAAAAGAACTTTGCGTAAAGTAAACTATCCTTGCACCCGCGGGCACAAGCACCGTTGTTTTCCCCCTTGTGGCAACATCACATCCCTAGACTCATGTTTCTGTCACTCAAGCTAGTCATCGAGGGGCATGAACCCACAATCAAGCATAACGTTCCCTCTTGGAGTCACTACCTACTACTTGGCCAAAGCAATAAATAACAATGGAGAACATGCAAGAATTACTTACGAACATAAATATAAAAGAGGTGAATCAAATATATTACTCAAACACAATCTGAACATAATCTCATAATCCATCGGATCCCAGCAAACTCATCATAGCAACAGCATAAGGATTACATATGTGCCTCGATCATGTAGGGCAGCTCACGAGGACTAATTAGTGAAGCACAAGAACGGGAGGAGAACATCACATAGCTACTGGTCATGGACCCATGGTCCAAGGGAGACTACTCACAACTCATCCGGGAAGCGTCCATGGTGGTGGAGAAGCTCCCGGTGGTGATCCTCCCCTCCGGCAGGGTGCCGGGAAGAGTTCTCCTGGTGCTCCCGATCTTGGAAGCGGCGGCGGCGGCGGAACAGAGATGAGATCGCGAAACAGAGTTCCCGTCTCGAGGGTTTCGGGAGACGCTTTAAATATATGCCAAAGGGGGGCATCAGCGGAGCCTCGGGGGGCCCAGGCGCCCCCCCGGCGCAGCCCAGGGGGGGGGGCGCCGCCAGGGCG
>LR738715.1:892162066-892181484 GCA_902687465.1 Secale cereale
CCCGGCTGTACTTCGGGCGCCCGGTAGTTTCTGGAACGCTGATTTTTTTATATAATTTTTCTGGATTTTTTCTGGCAGTTCTCGTAACGTGAAAACCTGAAATACAAAAACAGCCGAAAACAGAAACTGGCACTGGGGTGCACTGAGTTAATAGGTTAGTCCAAATATGATCAAAATTGTATGGAAGTGTATAAATATCATAGCAATATCACCCAAAAGAGGCATGGAGCAAGCAGAAATTATAGATATGTTTTCGACGTATCAATAACCTGTTTGCTGACCTTCTCATCTTGCCTAGCACTTTTCTTTCTCTGTGACGCAGTACCATTAAGCCTTCATTGGATGAATACTTGCAACCATTTTCATCGAGCTGATCCAAACTTACGATGTTGATCTTGAGCCTAGGGATACAGTACACTTCTCTCAAGACACGGTGCTCTCCACCGTGTGCCTGTTAAAATAGGTCTACCTTGTCATGTTCTCGGTACATGTATTTTGTACATATGTGAACTGTATTTGAAGATCATTATATATACTAGCAAAAATGCCCATGCGTTGCAATGGGAGAAACAAATCCTTTTACACGTCCCTACTGACCCATCTGCATTACCACTTCTTCCCTTCGCCGTCATTGTTGATGGTGGTCTTGTTGTGCGAATATTCATAACGAACATGATCAATCCAAAGACGATGAGCTTGATCATCATACTCGAGCATGCTGTTTTGAGGGTTTTGACATGGAAAAATTCATAAGGATGTTTTCTGGACGAAGTGCCGCCGTCTCGAGGCGGAACCTTGTTGGAACCAATCTAGGGCTCCGGCGGAGCTGTTCTGTCGGGGAAACTTCCCTCCGGGAGGGGGAAATCGTCGCCATCGTCATCACCAACAACTCTCCCATCTTGGCGAGGGTTATCTCCATCAACATCTTCACCAACACCATCTCCTCTCAAACCCTAGTTCATCTCTTGTATCCAATCTTTGTATCAAAACCTCAGATTGGTACCTGTGGGTTGCTAGTAGTGTTGATTACTCCTTGTAGTTGATGCTAGTTGGTTTATCCGGAGGAAGATCATAAGTTCAGATCCATTATGCATATTAATACCTCTCTGATTATGAACATGAATATGATTTGTGAGTAGTTACGTTTGTTCCTGAGGACATGTGAGAAGTCTTGCTATAAGTAGTCATGTGAATTTGGTATTCGTTCGATATTTTGATAAGATGTATGTTGTCTTTCCTCTAGTGGTTTCATGTGAACGTCGACTACATGACACTTCACCATTGTTTGGACATAGAGGAAGGCATTGGGATGTAATAATTAGATGATGGGTTGCTAGAGTGACACAAGTTTGAACCCTAGTTTATGCGTTGCTTCGTAAGGGGCTGATTTGGATCCATATGTTTCATGCTATGGTTAGGTTTACCTCAATACTTCTTTTGTAGTTGCGGATGCTTGCAATAGAGGTTAATCATAAGTGGGATGCTTGTCCAAGTAAGGGCATCACCCAAGCACTGGTCCACCCACATACCAAATTATCAAAGTAACAAACGCGAATCATATGAGCGTTATGAAAACTAGCTTGACGATAATTCCCATGTGTCCTCGGGAGCGTTTTCCTTTATATAAGAATTTGTCCAGGCATGTCCTTTGCTACAAAAAGGATTGGGCCATCTTGTTGCACCTTATTTACTTTTACCACTTGTTACTTGTTACCAATTACCTTATCACAAAACTATCTGTTACCGATAATTTCAGTGCTTGGAGCGAATACCTTACTGAAAACTGCCTATCATTTCCTTCTGCTCCTCGTTGGGTTCGACACTCTTACTTATCAAAAGGACTACGATAGATCCCCTACACTTGTGGATTATCAAGCCGGCATGGAACAATCACGCAGCATAATCCGGCATGAGATAACCTTGGGCAAAGTCAGCAATTTCATAGATTTGTTATCATAGGAAAGGCCTACCAAGTCATATTTAATTATAGGAGAAGACATATTGCTATCAATATCAAGCACAGTAAAATCCACGGGTACATATTTTCTATTAGCAAGAATAAGCAGATCATTTATTCTACCCAAGGGTTTCTTAATAGTGGAATCCACTAGATGCAAGTTAAGGGAACTTTCATTGATATTGGTAAGGCCTAGGATATCACATAAAGATTTTGGTATATTGGAAATGCTAGCACCAAATCACATAAAGCATTACATTCAGAAATTTAATCTTTACTTTAATAGTTGGTTCCAATTCATCATATAATTTCCTACGTATTGAAACCTCCAACTCCAACTTTAAACCTCCAACTCCAACTTTTCTTAATGAGCTGTCATCATAGCTTCTATAATATATCTAGTAAAATCTTTATTTTGTTCATAGGTACTGGGTTAATTTATCATGGATTTCAACAAGGTAACCCAAAGTTGTGGTCACATCAATATTTAAACTCTTGACCTCTCCAAACCTACTATTATCATTTTTATCATTAAGATCATCACCCTCCGAACAGTTGGGACGCGGTCTAGCTAAAGTTCACTCATCTCCAATCCCTTTTTCAACAAGTTTTATATTACAAAACAAAGATTCAATGGGTGAGACACCAACCATTTTAATATATTCATCTGATTACGGTAAAAATCAGGCGGAATAGCCTTTTCTAGGAATTCTCGGTTAGCTCTCAACTTAGCAGTTGTCTCATTAGTTTCATTAATTGAGAAATAGATAGATTTCATAGATTCTTTAGTATCATGCTCCGGTGCCAAAAATTTAGATTTAAGAGTTTCCACATCATGAGCAATTCTATCCATGTTCCTAGCCATATCATCAACTTTATTCAATTTTTCTTCTACCATGGCATTAAAAATCTTTCGAGAATTAATGGATTCTTTAATATCGTTCTCAATATCCATATGTATCCTATTATTATTATTATTATTATTATTATTATTATTAAAAATCTTTTTAGAATTACCATAACTATTAGAGGAATTTTCAGGATATGCAATAGGATTAAAATTACCTCTATAAGTGTTGTTAATGAAATTATTTCTAGAGACAAAATTCACATCAACAACATAATTATTTTGCTCAATCAAAGTAGATAATGGCACATCATTAGGATCAACGTGAGCATTTTTATGAGCAACCAATTTCATAGAGCAATGATTATATCACTCAAAGTAGTAATTTCTTTAACATAATTTACCTTCTTAATAGTTGATGCTCCTTTAGTGTGCCATTGGAAGTAATTTGCCATTATATTATCTAGGAGTTTTGTAGCTTCTCCCAATGTAATTTCCATAAAATTACCACCTGTAGCAGTGTCTATTTTTTTTGTAGAAACAAAGTTTAGTTCCGCATAGAAATTTTGTATAATCATCTATAAGCTTAAAACCATGAGTGGTGCATTTTTATCATTAATTTTATTCTCTACCAAGATTGTGCAACATGCCTATGCTCAAATTGTTTAAAATTCTTAATTTGATTTCTAAGTGAAATAATTTTAGTGGGATGAAAATACTTGGCAATAAAACACTACTAAGGAAAAGCCTAGCAGTAGTGCGGGTTTTAGGTGTATCAGTAGCGCGGGTACCTGCGCTACTGATACAACGCTACAGCTAACCTATACCAGTAGCACTCTCCCACACGTGCTACTGCTATAGCTGGTTAGCAGCAGCTTGAAAGCTCTACTGCTAATAGCTACAGCGCTGTAATGTAGACCGCGCTACTTGTAGGAGCGCACTGCTGCTAATTTCGTTTCCCTCACTGCTGGTAGTTTATTTGTTTCAGATTTTTTTTCATATTTGTTTTGTATTTAAACAGGCTGTATACAATACTCTTTAGTATATCATACACATACAAATGTAATCATAGCATATACATACAAATAGTCTCATCAAATCATGTAATCATCATCCAGTAGAAAGTGATATCTCGTCATCATCTCGAAAATAGCGATACAAGTCTTGAATACTTGCAACTACTTCGTCATCCATCTAAACAATGATATACACGAGAGAACCTAAACTAACTACTGGTTGTCTTATTCTCCTGGGCCTGACACTCCGGCCACTCGTCGTATATATATAGTCCTAGCGTAGCACCTATTCGCCATCGATTATCTATGAACATGCATCGTCACATGAGTCCATTATATGCAACATCTATAGTTGAGCAACAGAAAGAGACACACTTTGCAAAAATAGAAGCAACATATCATAAGAATAAATAACAAAGTTCATCATACCGAAAATGCCCTAACTAGAGTGACATTCGCTAGTTGAGGAGGACGGTTTAATTACATCACAAATAAAGTTTCGTCGTGCATAACTCAAAGTTGCGCCATAGAGACAGTATGGACTAAACAGACACATTGTCATATATCGTCAATCACTCGATCGGGTCGTGCCATCCATCCAAATCAGGGAGATAGTCCCCGAACTTAGTGAAAGGCTCAGGTCGAGACGCTGAGCGGCTACGCGTGTTCGGACGTCTTTCCGCGACATTTGACCTTCTTCGTAGAACAACCCGTTTTTTTTCGAGGACCTCCTTCATGATGGTTTTTTCGAGGGCAAGTTCACGCTGGATGTTATAGAACTCAGCTCAGAGTCGGTGATCCGGGATATCTCCTAGTGTCTTTGCCCATTGCAGAATATGGGCATCGCCGGATGTAGGTGACATGCGAAGTCTCTGGCGATCCCGTCTGTACTCCAACATGAAGTGGAGGACATAGGATCCATCACTGAGGCTATTCAATTAATTATATACCTAATAAAACAAACAATGACATTAAAGGACCTATGTTTTGCAGGAACATTGATTCATTCCCGGTGCGGGAAATCCCGGGCACTCGATATTGAAGGAAATATGCCCTAGAGGCAATAATAAAGATGTTATTTGTATTTCCTTATATCATGATAAATGTCTTTTATTCATGCTAGAATTGTATTAACCGGAAACTTAGTACATGTGTGGATACATAGACAAAACAGTACGTCCCTAGTATGCCTCTACTAGACTAGCTCATTGATCAAAGATGGTTATGTTTCCTAGCCATAGACATGAGTTGTCATTTGATCAACGGGATCACATCATTAGGAGAATGATGTGATGGACAAGACCCATCCGTTAGCATAGCATTATGATCGTTTAGTTTTACTGCTATTGCTTTCTTCATGACTTATACATGTTCCTATGACTATGAAATTATGCAACTCCCGAATACCGTAGGAACACCTTGTGTGCTATCAAACGTCACAACGTAACTGGGTGATCATAAAGATGCTCTACAGGTGTCTCCGAAAGTATTCGTGGTGTTGGCATAGATCAAGATTAGGATTTGTCACTCCGAGTGTCGGAGAGGTATCTCTGGGCCCTCTTGGTAACACACATCACAATAAGCCTTGCAAGCAAAAGACTAATGAGTTAGTCACGAGATGATGTGTTACGGAACGAGTAAAGAGACTTGCCGGTAACGAGATTGAACTAGGTATAGAGATACCGACGATCGAATCTCGGGCAAGTAACATACCGATGACAAAAGGAACAACATATGTTGTTATGCGGTTTGACCGATAAAAAGATCTTCGTAGAATATGTAGGAGCCAATATGAACATCCAGGTTCCGCTATTGGTTATTGACCGGAGATGAGTCTTGGTCATGTCTACATAGTTCTCGAACCCGTAGGGTCCGCACGCTTAACGTTTGATGACGATCGGTATTATGAGTTTATGAGTTTTGATGTACCGAAGGTAGTTAGGAGTCCCAGATGAGATCACGGACATGATGAGGAGTCTCGGAATGTCCGAGACATAAAGATTGATATATTGGACAACTATATTCGGACACCGGAAGTGTCCCGGAAAAGTTTCGGATTTCACTGGATTGCCGGAGGGGGTTACTGGAACTCCCTACGAGGGGGGATGGTCCATAGTGGGCCTTTACGAAAGGAGAGAGGCAGCCCATAGAGGCTGGCCGGCGCCCCACCTAGGGATCCTAGTTGGACTAGGATTGGGGGGGCGCCACCTCTCCCTCTTTTCCTTTCCCTCTCTTCCTTCTTGATGGACTCCTACTAGGAATAGGATTGCAATCCTATTCCTAGTAGGATTGCCCTAGCCGCACCATAGGAGGCCGGCCGGCCCTCCCCTCTTGCTCCTTTATATACGGGGGCAGGGGGGCACCCAAAGAGACACAAGTTGAATTGTTCCAGCCGTGTGCGGTGCCCCCCTCCACAGAAACACACCTCGGTCATACCATCGCAGTACTTAGGAGAAGCCCTGCGCCGGTAGATACATCATATCCGTCACCACGCCGTCGTGCTGACGAAACTCTCCCGTGAAGCTCAACTGGATCAAGAGCTCGTGGGACATCATCAAGCTGAACGTGTGCTGAACACGGAGGTGCCGTATGTTCGGTACTTGATCGGTTGAATCGCCAAGAAGTTCGACTACATCAACCGCGTCACTTGACGCTTCCGCTTCCGGTCTACAAGGGTACGTAGACACACTCTTCCCTCTCGTTGCTATGCATCTGGTAGATAGATCTTGCGTGATCGTAGGAAAATTTTAAAATACTACGTTCCCCAACAGTGGCATCATGAGCCAGGTCTATGCGTAGATGATATGCACGAGTAGAACACAATGAGTTGTGGGCGATACTAGTCATACTGCTTACCAGCATGTCATACTTTGCTTCGGCGGTATTGTGAGATGAAGCGGCCCGGACCGACATTATGCGTACGGTTACGCGAGACTGGTTTCACCGTTAGGAGCACTCGTTGCTTAAAGGTGACTGGCGGGTGTCTGTCTCTCTCACTTTAGCTGAAACAAGTGTGGCTACGCCCGGTCCTTGTGAAGGTTAAAACAGCACATACTTGATGAAACATCGTTGTGGTTTTGTATGCGTAGGCAACAACGGTTCTTGCTAAGCCCGTAGCAGCCACGTAAAACTTGCAACAACAAAGTAGAGGACGTCTAACTTGTTTTTGCAGGGCATGTTGTGATGTGATATGGTCAAGACATGATGAGTTATACGGTTTTGTATGAGATGATCATGTTTTGTAATGTTATCGGCAACTGGCAGGAGCCATATGGTTGTCGCTTTATTGTATGAAATGCAATCGCCATGTAATTGCTTTACTTTATCACTAAGCGGTAGCGATAGTCGTAGAAGCAATAGTTGGCGAGACGACAACGATGCTACGATGGAGATCATGGTGTCGCGCCGGTGACGAAGGTGATCATGACGGTGCTTTGGAGATGGAGATCAAAAGCACAAGATGATGATGGCCATATCATGTCACATATTTTGATTGCATGTGATGTTTATCTTATTATGCTTCTTATTTTGCTTAGAACGACGGTAGCATTATAAGATGATCCCTTACTAAATTTCAAGGTATAAGTGTTCTCCCTGAGTATGCACCGTTGCGAAAGTTCGTCGTGCCAAGACACCACGTGATGATCGGGTGTGATAAGCTCTACGTTCAAATACAACGGGTGTAAGCCAGTTTTGCACACGCAGAATACTCGGGTTAAACTTGACGAGCCTGGCATATTCAGATATGGCCTCGGAACACTGGAGAACGAAAGGTCGGGCGTGAATCATATAGTAGATATGATCAACATAAGATGTTCACCATTGAAACTACTCCATCTCACGTGATGATCGGACATGGTTTAGTTGATTTCGATCACGTGATCATTTGGATGACCGGAGGGATGTCTATCTAAGTGGGAGTTCTTTAATTAATATGATTAAATTGAACTTTAACTTATCATGAACTTAGTCCTGATAGTTTTTGCATATCTATGTTGTTGTAGATCAATGGCCCGTGCTACCGTTCCTTTGAATTTTAATGCATTCCTAGAGAAAGCTAAGTTGAAAGATGATGGTAGCAATTACACGGACTGGGTCCGTAACTTGAGGATTATCCTCATTGCTGCACAGAAGAATTATGTCCTTGAAGCACCGCTAGGTGACAAGCCCCCTCCCGCTAATGTAGACGCTTTAAACGTCTGGCAGTCGCGGTCTGATGACTACACGATAGTTCAGTGTGCCATGCTTTACGGCTTAGAACCGGGATTTCAACGAAGTTTTGAACGTCATGGACCATATGAGATGTTCCAGGAGTTGAAGTTAATATTTCAAGCAAATGCCCAGTTTGAGAAATATGAGATTTCCAATAAGTTCTACAGCTGCAAGATGGAGGAGAATAGTTCTATCAGTGAACACTTACTCAGAATGTCTGGGTACTACAATCATATGACTCAACTTGGTTGCAAAGTTGACGAGGATAGTGTTATTGATAGAGTTCTTCAATCACTGCCATCAAGCTATAAAAGCTTCGTGATGAACTATAATATGCAAGGGATGCAAAAGACAATTCCTGAGCTCTTCGCAATGCTTAAGGCTGCGGAGGTAGAAATCAAAAAGGAGCATCAAGTGTTGATGGTTAACAAGACCACTAGTTTCAAGAAAAAGGGCAAGGGAAAGAAGGGGAACTTCAAGAAGAATAGCAAAACAGTTGCTACTTCCACGAAGAAACCCAAGTCTGGAGCCAAGCCTGAAACTGAGTGCTTCTACTGCAAGGGGACTGGACACTGGAAGCAGAACTGCCCCAAGTATTTGGCGGATAAGAAGGATGGCAAGGTGAACAAAGGTATATGTGATATACATGTTATTGATGTGTACCTTACTAAATGCTCGTAGTAGTACCTGGGTATTTGATACCGGTTCAGTTGCTAATATTTGTAACTCGAAACAGGGACTACGGATTAAATGAAGATTGGCTAAGGACGAGGTGACGATGCGTGTGGGAAATGGTTCCAAAGTCGATGTGATCGCCGTCGGCACGCTACCTCTACATCTACCTTCGGGATTAGTTTTAGACCTAAATAATTGTTATTTGGTGCCAGCATTGAGCATGAACATTATATCTGGATCTTGTTTGTTGCGAGACGGTTATTCATTTAAATCAGAGAATAATGGTTGTTCTATTTTTATGAATAATATCTTTTATGGTCATGCACCCTTGAAGAGTGGTCTATTCTTATTGGATCTCGATTGTAGTGCACATATTCTTAATATTGAAACCAAAAGATGCAAGGTTAATAATGATAGTGCAACTTATTTGTGGCACTGCCGTTTAGGTCATATTGGTGTAAAACGCATGAAGAAACTCCATAGTGATGGACTTTTAGAATCACTTGATTATGAATCACTTGGTGCTTGCGAACCATGCCTCATGGGCAAGATGACTAAAACTCCGTTCTCTGGAACTATGGAGCGAGCAACAGATTTATTGGAAATCATACATACTGATGTATGTGGGCCAATGAGTGTTGAAGCTCGCGGCGGGTATCGTTATTTTCTAACCTTCACTGATGATTTGAGCAGACATGGGTATATCTACTTAATGAAGCACAAGTCTGAAACATTTGAAAAGTTCAAAGAATTTCAGAGTGAAGTAGAGAATCATCGTAACAAGAAAATAAAGTTTCTACGATCTGATCGTGGAGGAGAATATTTGAGTTACGAGTTTGGTCTTCATTTGAAACAATGTGGAATACTTTCACTACTCACGCCACCCGGAACACCACAGCGTAATGGTGTGTTCGAACGTCGTAACCGTACTTTATTGGATATGGTGCGATCTATGATGTCTCTTACCGATTTACCACTATCGTTTTGGGGTTATGCTTTAGAGACAGCTGCATTCACGTTAAATAGGGCACCATCTAAATCCGTTGATACGACACCTTATGAATTATGGTTTGGCAAGAAACCAAAGTTGTCGTTTCTTAAAGTTTGGGGCTGCGATGCTTATGTGAAAAAGCTTCAACCTGATAAGCTCGAGCCCAAGTCGGAGAAATGTGTCTTCATAGGATACCCAAAAGAGACCGTTGGGTACACCTTCTATCACAGATCCGAAGGCAAGATATTCGTTGCTAAGAATGGATCGTTTCTAGAGAAGGAGTTTCTCTTGAAAGAAGTGAGTGGAAGGAAAGTAGAACTTGATGAGGTAATTGTACCTTCTCCTGAATTGGAAAGTAGTACATCACAGAAAATTGTTCCAGTGATTCCTACACCAATCAGTGAGGAAGTTAATGATGATGATCATGAAACTTCAGATCAAGTTTCTGCTGAAAGTCGTAGATCAACCAGAGTACGTTCCGCACCAGAGTGGTACGGCAACCCAGTTCTGGAAATCATGTTACTAGACCATGATGAACCTACGAACTATGAAGAAGCGATGATGAGCCCATATTCCGCAAAATGGCTTGAGGCCATGAAATCTGAGATGGGATCCATGTATGAGAACAAAGTATGGACTTTGGTTGACTTGCCCGATGATCGGCAGGCCATCGAAAATAAATGGATCTTCAAGAGGAAGACCGACGCAGACGGTAATGTTACTGTTTACAGAGCTCGACTTGTTGCGAAAGGGTTTCGACAAGTTCAAGGAGTTGACTACGATGAGACTTTCTCACCTGTAGCGATGCTTAAGTCTGTCCCAATCATGTTAGCAATTGCCGCATTTTATGATTATGAGATCTGGCAAATGGATATCAAAACTGCATTCCTGAACGGATATCTCAAAGAAGAGTTGTATATGATGCAACCAGAAGGTTTTGTCGATCCGAAAGGTGCTAACAAAGTGTGCAAGCTCCAGTGATCCATCTATGGACTGGTGCAAGCATCTCGGAGTTGGAATATACGCTTTGATGAGGTGATCAAAGCTTATGGTTTTATACAGACTTTTGGAGAAGCCTGTATTTACAAGAAAGTGAGTGGGAGCTCTGTAGCATTTCTAATATTATATGTGGATGACATATTGCTGATTGGAAATGATATAGAATTTCTGGATAGCATAAAAGGATACTTGAATAAGAGTTTTTCAATGAAAGACCTCGGTGAAGCTGCTTATATAGTAGGAATCAAAATCTATAGAGATAGATCAAGATGCTTAATTGGACTTTCACAAAGCACATACCTTGATAAGATTTTGAAGAAGTTCAAAATGGATCAGTCAAAGAAAGGGTTCTTGCCTGTATTACAAGGTATGAAGTTGAGTAAGACTCAATGCCCGACCACTACAGAAGATAGAGAGAAAATGAAAGTCATTCCCTATGCCTCAGCCATAGGATCTATCATGTATGCAATGCTGTGTACCAGACCTGATGTGTGCCTTGCTATAAGTTTAGAAGGGAGGTACCAAAGTAATCCAGGAGTGGATCACTGGACAGCGGTCAAGAACATCCTGAAATACCTGAAAAGGACTAAGGATATGTTTCTCGTGTATGGAGGTGACAAAGAGCTCGTCGTAAACGGTTACGTCGATTCTAGCTTTGACACTGATCCGGATGACTCTAAGTCACAAACCGGATATGTATTTTTATTGAACGGTGGAGCTATCAGTTGGTGCAGTTCCAAGCAGAGCGTCGTGGCGGGATCTACGTGTGAAGTCGAATACATAGCTGCTTCGGAAGCAGCAAATGAAGGAGTCTGGATGAAGGAGTTCATATCCGATCTAGGTGTTATACCTAGTGCATCGGGTCCAATGAAAATCTTTCGTGACAACACTGGAGCAATAGCCTTGGCGAAGGAATCCAGGTTTCACAAGAGAACAAAGCACATCAAAAGACGCTTCAATACCATTCGCGATCTAGTCAAGGAGGGAGACATAAAGATTTGCAAAATACATACGGATTTGAATGTTGCAGACCCGTTGACTAAACCTCTTCCACAGGCAAAACATGATCAGCACCAGGACTCCATGGGTGTGAGGATCATCACTTTGTAATCTAGATTATTGACTCTAGTTCAAGTGGGAGACTGAAGGAAATATGCCCTAGAGGCAATAATAAAGATGTTATTTGTATTTCCTTATATCATGATAAATGTCTTTTATTCATGCTAGAATTGTATTAACCGGAAACTTAGTACATGTGTGGATACATAGACAAAACAGTACGTCCCTAGTATGCCTCTACTAGACTAGCTCATTGATCAAAGATGGTTATGTTTCCTAGCCATAGACATGAGTTGTCATTTGATCAACGTGATCACATCATTAGGAGAATGATGTGATGGACAGGACCCATCCGTTAGCATAGCATTATGATCGTTTAGCTTTACTGCTATTGCTTTCTTCATGACTTATACATGTTCCTATGACTATGAGATTATGCAACTCCCGAATACCGTAGGAACACCTTGTGTGCTATCAAACGTCACAACGTAACTGGGTGATCATAAAGATGCTCTACAGGTGTCTCCGAAAGTATTCGTGGTGTTGGCATAGATCAAGATTAGGATTTGTCACTCCGAGTGTCGGAGAGGTATCTCTGGGCCCTCTCGGTAACACACATCACAATAAACCTTGCAAGCAAAAGACTAATGAGTTAGTCACGAGATGATGTGTTACGGAACGAGTAAAGAGACTTGCCGGTAACGAGATTGAACTAGGTATAGAGATACCGACGATCGAATCTCGGGCAAGTAACATACCGATGACAAAAGGAACAACGTATGTTGTTATGCGGTTTGACCGATAAAAAGATCTTCGTAGAATATGTAGGAGCCAATATGAACATCCAGGTTCCGCTATTGGTTATTGACCCGAGATGAGTCTCGGTCATGTCTACATAGTTCTCGAACCCGTAGGGTCCGCACGCTTAACGTTTGATGACTATCGGTATTATGAGTTTATGAGTTTTGATGTACCGAAGGTAGTTTGGAGTCCCGGATGAGACCACGGACATGACGAGGAGTCTTGGAATGTCCGAGACATAAATAGTGATATATTGGACGACTATATTCGGACAACGGAAGTGTTCCGGAAAAGTTTCGGATTTAACTGGATTGCCGGAGGGGGTTACCGGAACCCCCTACGAGGGGGGATGGTCCATAGTGGGCCTTGAGGAAAGGAGAGAGGCAGCCCATAGAGGCTGGCCGGCGCCCCACCTAGGGATCCTAGTTGGACTAGGATTGGGAGGGCGCCACCTCTCCCTCTTTTCCTTTCCCTCTCTTCCTTCTTGATGGAGTCCTACTAGGAATAGGATTGCAATCCTATTCCTAGTAGGATTGCCCTAGCCGCACCATAGGAGGCCGGTCGGCCCTCCCCTCTTGCTCCTTTATATACGGGGGCAGGGGGCACCCAAAGAGACACAAGTTGAATTGTTCCAGCCGTGTGCGGTGCCCCCCTCCACAGAAACACACCTCGGTCATACCATCGCAGTACTTAGGAGAAGCCCTGCGCCGGTAGATATATCATATCCGCCACCACACCGTCGTGCTGACGAAACTCTCCCGTGAAGCTCAACTAGATCAAGACCTCGTGGGACGTCATCAAGCTGAACGTGTGCTGAACACGGAGGTGCCGTACGTTCGGTACTTGATTGGTTGAATCGCGAAGAAGTTCGACTACATCAACCGCGTCACTTGACGCTTCCGCTTCCGGTCTACGAGGGTACGTAGACACACTCTTCCCTCTCGTTGCTATGCATCTGGTAGATAGATCTTGCGTGATCGTAGGAAAATTTTAAAATACTACGTTCCCCAACAGATATGTCCTAGTTTGTAGAACAAGTCATGCCGAAATTCACAGAAATTTCGGCATGACCTTTGCTAAAAAGTGGACAAATCGAGCACGTGAAATTTGCTGGAACGGAAATGAATCAACATTCCGGCAAAACATAGGCCTGTCGGCTTCATTCCCTAGAAACAACAAAAGGCCACTTGGGCACAATCGAACCACTTCAATGAAAAGATGTAACATGACCAGTTCAATGAAAAGATATAATCAACAATAATGGAATATGCAAATGAACATCAATGACATATATCATATAACATCAATTCTATTTTTTATTTTTAGCTAAATGCTTGTTAATTAATCTAACGAACCAACTGAATCTTATTAACCTACCTAGTTAACCTAGTTAGTTAACCTAGCTAGTTAACCTAGTTTTCCTAGATATTTAACCTAATTAAACTAGTTAACCTAGCTAGTTCTCTGTCAAAGCCCTAACTAAAATTTTGCACTAACTTAGATAATTAACCTAATTAAACAAGTTAACCTAGCTATTTCTTTGTCAAAGCCCTAACTAATTGTTTCACTAACATAGATAATTAACCTAACTAAACTACTTATCCTAGGCAGTTCTTTGTCAAAGCCCTAACAATTTTTTTGCACTAACCTAGATAATTAACCTAATTAAACTAGTTAAACTAGTTAAACTAGCTAGTTCACTGTCAAAGCCCTAACTAAAATTTTGCACTAATCTAGATAATTAACCTAAGTAAACTAGTTAACCTAGCTAGCTAGTTTCTTGTAAAATGTTTGTGCTATGCATGAGGGAGAGAGGAGGGGTGGGGGCTTACAGAGGATGGCTCCGGTGGTGGCAAGGGAGGGGCAGTGGTGGCGAGGGAGGCAGGGGCATCTCCGGTGATGGCGAGGGAGGCAGTGCTAGCGAGGGAGGCAGGGGCGTCGAGGGTAGCTCCGGTGGCGGTGAGGGCGGCTCCGATAGCGTTGATGGGGCCACGCGGCTCCTGTGGCATTGGGGGCAGCTCCGGTGGCGTCGACGGCGCGCAGCTCTGGTGGCTCCGGGGGCGTCGACGTCGGCAGGAGACGGCGGCGAAGTAGGGCGATGGCGAAGTGGGGAGACGACGGCGAAGTGGGGCAAGGGATTTGGGGGAGAAGAGTGGTGGTACAGGGGGAGGGAAACCGCGCGGGGGTTAAGTCAAATGTAGCGGTAGCGCTGGTAGGAAAAAAACGGTATAGCTAAGTTAGATATAGCGCTTTTTATAAAACACGCTACTGCTATAGCTATTTAATTATTTTCCTTTTCTTTTCTTATTTCCTTTTCCCTTTCTATGGCATGGGTCTAAAACGCGCGCTGCTACTATATTATCTATAGCGCCTGTTATGAACAGACGCTACTGCTATGCATTTCTCCTTTATTTTTATTTTTCTTTACATTTTATTTTTTTCCTTCCTCCTTTTTCTATTTATTTCATTTCCATTTACTTTTCTATTTGTTTTTCATTTTATTTTCTTTTCATTAGCAGCAGTGCTTTTCCATGAAAACACGCCGCTACAATAAACCTAGCGGTAGTGCGCTTTCCCGAAGATCGCTGTAGTTTTTTTAGTTTTAGTGATAGAATGTAGTTTTTTTAGTAAGAACTAGTTTATTTTTAGTAAAACTAGTTTATTTTTATTTATAGTAAGTGCTTATTAGTTGAACTAGGTGAATTAATAGGACTAGTTTATTCTTTTAGTTCAAGCAATTATTCCTGCATCGACGTCGGCGATGCCTATCCCGCATCCTCGTCGTCGACTCAATGGAGGCATGCTTGATCAGAGGGGTCATGTTCGGGACTGGGCTCCGCCGGGCTGGTACTAGGAGGTGCTTCCTTCCGGGGGCGCAACTTGGTGAGGAGCCAACCCGTTGTTGACCCGAACCTTCTTTGGTGGCGGGCGCACGGGCTAGTGACGGTGTGGAGGCTTGAGGACCCCGCGCTGTATTAATTAATTAGTGATGCTATATGTATGATACTATTCGAGATGTACTATTGATAATATTTCGCGATTTAGTTTTGCTTATTGAATGCTCAAGCTGGAGTCGAACGAAATCTCCATGTCAATATGAGTCCTATAATTAAGATATTTTGAAATGTTTTTGTTTATATTTTCAACCATTGTATTTTGGCATGACTTGTGCTACAATATGTAGGAAATGTCGTCATCTGACAATGACGATAGGATCCCGGCGTGCGACTGGTGTGGCAACGACCGGGGTTAGTGCGAAAGGCCACACCTGGTAGACGATCGATGCTTCAGTGTTAAGCTCGATGAGGCCTTCGATTTTGAGACGGTATGCAACACGATAACTCTTGTTTGGTAATTAAGCATGACTTATGCCTTCTTTTCAACGTGTAATTTTCGTCTCTTACAATTCGACTAGCTTATCTCATGCCAACGTGTAATTTTCGTCTTTTACAATTCGACTAGCTTATCTCATGCCATACAAGATGCTATGTCTTGTTGCATCTGGATTTCGAAGATCATGAAAGTATGGAGACAGAGAAAATTCATCTCAGGACCCATCATGATTATGATTTTCTTGTAAAGCTATACAATTCGGAGAGCGTAACCCATTTTGGTTGCTCGAAATGGAGAGCACTGTGCAAGGCATATGATTTTCAGGAGGGCATGTATGTCACCTTTGACCTTGGTGATGATGACGATGGCATGTGGGTCCTTGTTGATACGCTTCCAGTTCTACCTCTATGTGAGTTTCTCAAACATATTTATTAAGTAATTTATATTGTTTATTTCAAAATAATTGACAGCTTATTTCCATTCTTCAAGAAATGTACGAAAGATGGTAGACAGAACCCACTACACTGATGGTGCAGAATTAACTTGTCAGAAGAAAAATCATCTTGTCTCATTACTTTGTTATTTTGAGCGTTACAATTCCTATTCTAAAACTCCTGCACATTATGGTCAATACGTGACACTAATGCACGTGTCGAACTACGGTAACATCCATGGAGATGTCATGGTAAGATTTATGGCCGATCATCTTTTGCATAAATTCTTCTAAAACTAAACTACATTACTAACTACGAACTTATTACTATATTTTCAACAGAAAATCCCTTCGGATTATGTGCCTCATCTAATGTTTTAGAAAGGTCACCTCAATGTTATGAGCTTATTACCATACTAGTCAGGTCATCATCCTACACATAACTGTCCATACCGGATTTGTAAATCCAATGAAGTCATGACAATCAAAGATTGGAAGAAATGCATGGTCAGTCGTACGGAGCTACATGGAAGCGACATTAAGCGAAAGCCAAGAATTGGAGATAGGATAATCTGCATTCTCCAAAATGGAGAGTCAGGGCCTATCTTGTTTTATGCTATTTCACCTTAGAGAGGATGTACTTAATTAAGTCTGGCTACTTATGATCATGTGCTAAAAAGTTGTTAAATGACTATGATGATGATGATGAGTAGGACTTGTTATTATGACAACGAGTAGAAGTTGTGAGATGACGATGATGCTGACTACGACGATGATGATTTATTATTAATTATGATGATGCATTGTTATATGAGCGTGCATGGAGATAAGAGAGGACATTTCTCTCTATTAGCTATCTAACACAATATATGAAACCCCTAAATTTACCCTACAAAACCCCCAAACCCCCTTCCCCTTTCAGAAATAAAAACAAAAACCCTAGCCCCATGAACTGTTGACGCGTGGAAGCTTATTTGTCCCGGTTGGTTTTACCAACCAGGACAAAAGGTCCCCCTGCCTGCGCAAGCCGCAATTGCCACGTAGAGGCCCATCTGTCCCGGTTTGTATAAGAACCGGGACTAATGGTCTAGGGCATTTGTATCTACCGTTTAGTCCCGGTTCCCCAACCGGGACAAATGGCCCTTTTTGCACCAGTGGCAGGATCTGCGATGGAAACACCTGAGAGTAAGTACTATTACCTAGCTAGTTCCGTGCATCTCCCGTTGATTCTAGCTACTTTCATCAATGCCATTTATAATGCTTCATTATCAGTTTGATTGACCTCTATTTCTCGTAAAGTTCTTGTGGCAGGAAACCGAGAATAATTACTGTGGATACTACGTCTGCGAGTTCATCTACAACGCGACGGACAAGAATAGGCGGGGCTACTCTAAAAGACAATATGAAGTGCGTAAGCAAAAATATCCACAATTTTATTTTATTACCATCATTTCTGTTGATTTTCATTCATATATATGTATTGAACCCCTTCTTCAAATTAGATGTGGCAGATGCGGGATGAACTCCTACCACAAGATCGTATGCGAGTAATTCAAGAGGAATTGGCATGTAAATATAATACCTATAGGTTATATGTAGTGGTAGATTAGAATAAAGTTTGTAAATTAATTTCTATCGGTCACATGCAATATGTTGCGACGGAAGGGAAAAAAGGCCAATTAACACTCTATATAAGTATTAAATGCATGTAAATACTACCTCAAATATTACAAGATGTAAATATTACCACACATGCATGTTTACCTGAATTATATCAAGTAACAATTGTTTTGGAAATAATTGGCTAACAAACAGTTGCAAGCAACTTGGGTATATAAAGCATAAACATAGAAATCCAGCCGCACAAATGCGCGGGTTACTCCGCTAGATAAGATCAGATCATAGATAAGAATTTGGAACAATGGGCAGCCAACAGTAGCGATTAAGAAGCACCAAGACCAGATCATAGCTGAGAAATTGGAACGCTGGGAAGCTAACAGTAGAGATTAAGAAGAACCAGTGTGAGGAGGAGGGGGTCGGTTACAGGTTATGTCCGGCTGATCACCATTGGGCAGAATCATTTCCTCCTCACTGCTGCACACTTCAGAACTGAACGCCTTCTCTTTGCCGCATCCCCGGAGAGAACTTTAACTTTCCCATCATGCAAACATCAACTCATTAGATAAACGTAGCAATATCGTCTTTATTTTGGTGGAAGAAGACAGTTGAATTGCTACGTTAACAAAATAACAAAGATGCAACTCCCAAAGCAAGATCGTCCAGAAGTACCTGTCTGTAGACACTGAAACAGGCAAGATGATATGATGAAACTGGACATGATTTTCCAGATCTTATAGTCGAAAACAGGCCGTTGAGGAGAGGGCAGCTTCAGACAGAAATTCTTGCTGTAGTCATCGCCGTTGTCGGATCAGTGTACAGGGGAGGACATGAGATGAAAAGTACGTCAGTACCTCGATACGCCACCAGCACAAACTTGCATGGGATTCGTCCTCATACAACATGGCATAACCTTCAGCCGTGACGGCGTGAGATCATGGCAACCAAATGAAGTCATAAGTTTCCAAGGCTGGTCTGTCAATTTTCTTTTTGAAAAAAGTGTCCAGTAAATACACGTTTCTTCTTTTGAGTTATCCATCAAATGCACGTGCCTGTCATGATTGGATTGATCCACGTGAAACATTATGTCAAAGAGGCCAACAGATTTTTCACAATACGAAGATTGAACAGCTATGATTGCTTAATTTATGTCGGCCAATATCTTCTGATTAACACGGGATTTTCTAGTATATTTTACTTTTTCTGGTTAACCCATAATTTACTTCTTGTATAGAGCAATTTTAACGTGCTCTCTCCTACCCCCTCCTAATAAGGTAAGAATTAATCAAACCAACTACTTAATGGAGTCGACGAGTCATATTTATTTTATTCTTTTATTAATTCTCATGTGAAAGGAGAGGTCAGAGGGAGTATTTTTAAAAACTTCTTTAGTTTAACGATAGCGGCGCGACGGATGACATGCCGCCACCCGCCACACATGAATATGACAAGGACAACCGCCGAGACCGCGGGGGGGG
>LR738715.1:892186306-892202712 GCA_902687465.1 Secale cereale
CCCCCCCCCCCCCCAAAGTATGGTCTTCGTTGCGGTTGATTTTGTTCTTCATGTCATAGTAGTGAAGGACGATCAGCCTGCCGACAACATCAGCCAAAGAGTCAAATTTCTTTTTCTTGCATGGGTCTCTTCATTCCATCGGAATATCAATGTAGTTGTTGGGGTTGATCTCCAAACCAGATAGTTGAAGCTTGTTTTGTTTCCTTCAATGGCGAATCCGACGATGGTATACTCATCATTCATGAGGAAATTGTCCAGTTCCATTGGCATGCAAGTTGTTTGTATAGACTAAATATAGTGAAACTTTACCAGTTATAGAGTACCACCCAATGTTTTTTTATTTTCAGAACTGAACTGCAATATGAAACAATGAATCTGTTGCAGTAAGTAGTTGCTAATACTTTTTACAACATGACTAGTAAATCTCATAATAGATTCCAGAAACAAATGCATGTTTGTTGTCTTGAATTGAAATTCATACATGATTCAGATAGATTCGACTATGATCTTTTTATCTCCAAATTCATACAGGATCGAAAGTAGGTAGTAATAGTACAATTTTCTATTGTTCAGGCAGATACTTTGTACTTAGTAACATAAAATGAAACTATGTGTATTCCTAGATATCACTTAATTCAAGAATTAAACACATGAGTTACATCGAGCCAACCAAAATTTGTCGATGAATTCCTATGCCATGCTTTAAAAATGAGAACCCAAGTTTATATAAAGGCACTTGCGATGAAGAAAATTAAAAATCCATATTGACAACCAAGAGTACAAATTGATAATTACTGCCACCTGTCTTTAGCCGCAGAGATGTGGTAGACAAGGCACTCTTGTTCTACGCATAGCTAGACCACTGTTGCCCGTTGTGGCTTCACTTAGTGTATGTACGCGACATTAATGCCGACTAGTTTGATGGGCATTCCGCTGAGCTTCCTCATGGGCGTGGACAACATCTTGTCCACGTCTCGACCCTTGCTTGTGCAAACGACGTGGACCTTGTGGTTGCCATGGAGCTCGACGTCGTGGAGCTCCCTAGTGTACGTGTGGTGCTGCTTCTACAGAGGTGCATCTGCATGGCTCTCCTATGCTCTCTCGCGTTTATTTTGGAGACAGAGGTTAGTGAAAGGAAGTGGGGAGAAGAAGCAACAATTGGTTTTTTGGGGATGAAGCAGTTATAATTTTGCTCTTTTTATGGTGGTTTGTTCCAGGACGTGTTAGTGATGGAGGGGTTAGAAGCGTGGTGGGGTTGTGGTTACAGTTATGTGGAAAATACAGAGATGTTCTACGATGTGGAGGCTGTGTTAGTGCGTTCAAAATCCGCCTTATTTTTTCGTGACAACTTCAGATAGGAACGCAACTATCAGAAATGAGATGATTGTGTTTTTGGTGAATTTTCTTACTAAGTGCATGATGGGCCTCTAACCCCTCATTGGTTACCCCAAGTGGAAGGTTTAAGATGCAGTGTTGTGGAAGTTTTTCCCTTAGCAAAGATGCCAAGGATCGAATCCCCAGAGACTCCTAGGTTCAACAAGTAGGTGTCAACTGCTAACAGCGCTAGATATTAGCAATCAACGTGGACCTGCACACAGATACAAATAACTTTGCTCCCAGCGAGTACAGAGAGGTTGTCAATCCCTCCGGCCTTGTAGTTCACAAAGGATTAAAAGCAGATGATAGTAGTGATAGATAGTGTTTGCAATAGTAAATAATAACGAAAAGTAAATAGCGGGTGTGATCGATGATGGTAATATGGAACGAAGTCTCATGATGTTCACTAGTGATGTCTCTCTCCCAAAAGACGATAAAACAGCTATGTGAGGTAAACAAATTACAGCTGGGCAATTGACAGGACCACGAACGCAAACCAATGCTGACTACATTGCAAGAAAGGTTGAGGTTCAAAGCATGGGCGGTACGCCAAAGTAAGTAGACCGAAATCCATCAATATCTACTACTAATCATCCACCTTGAGATATCTATCCAGAACATCTCGCTGGTATTAAGTTGCGAGTCCCACCCATAGTGTAAACTCAAAGCAACAGACAACTGCATTAAAAGAATTTTGCGTAAAGTAAACAATCCTTGCACCCGCGGGCACAAGCACCGATGTTTTCCCCCTTGTGGCAACAGCACATCCCCTAGACTCATATTTCTGTCACTGAAGCTAGTCATCGAGGGGCATGAACCCACAATCAAGCATAACGTTCCCTCTTGGAGTCACTACCTACTACTTGGCCAAAGCAATAAATAACAACGGAGAACATGCAAGAATTACTTATGAACATAAATATAAAAGAGGTGAATCAAATATATTACTCAAGATCAATCTGAACATAATCTCATAATCCATCGGATCCCAGCAAACTCAACATAGCAACAGCATAAGGATTACATATGTGCCTTGATCATGTAGGGCAGCTCACGAGGACTAATTAGTGAAGCACAAGAACGGGAGGAGAACATCACATAGCTACTGGTCATGGACTCATGGTCCAAGGGAGACTACTCACGAGTCATCCGGGAGGCGTCCATTGTCGGTGTACTAAGGTAGGGGTACCTCAGTACCCCAACTTGTGCACGGGCAGTTGCAGCTTCCCGCGGCAGGGTTTACTGCGTGCTCGCCGGAGACCTTCCTGCTCCCTATTAAACCATTCAAAAACAAAGTATACAAGACATAAGACCGAGACCCCGGCAAGAGGAGCTTGCCGGGAAGGCCGTACCAGGCTCAAGACTGCCCCACTAACACAAGACCCTGGCAAGAGGAGCTTGCCAGGAAGATTAGAAGACACGCCTCGGCGCTACATGCGCCCCGGCAAGGGCCCGGGGAGCGGCAAGCTCCCGGGCCCGGCAAGATCAAGGCCCCGGCAAGGTGCTTGCCGGGGAGGCTGCGCTGTGTGCCCGCGCTCCAGCTCATCGGCCCACGCGTCGCCCTGGGACCTATCCAGGGACGCGTGGCGGATGGCTGTGCAGCCTGGGGTACACGGTGGCACTCCACGGTGATGGATCCATCGCCGTGGCAGACGGAGACGCCAGGGCGGGAGCTTTTGGGGTCGACGGCGACGGGCATTGAATGCCCTTGTCCCCCACTGTTAAAGTAGGTATAGACCACTGTTCTGTACTGTAGCTCCACTGTTCCCACACTGTTATAACCACCACCTCTTTTACGTTTTACCCCTTTCTCCTACGTTGACACCTGTCGGTGACCCCTTGCACTATAAAAGGAGGCCCATGCACAACGTGGAGGGGGTTCGGAACCTAGATCACTCTCGCGCTTGGTGTAGCTGCTTCTTCAAGCTCCCGAGCGCTCAAACTCAATACACAACCAAGCAGGAGTAGGGTTTTACGCGTCTACCGCGGCCCGAACCTGGGTAAAACTGCCCGCGTGCTCGCTACGATCTGCTCTTCGTGCTCCCTCCGCCCTCGTACCGCACAGACAAGGGGCTCCGGTCCCATAGGTGTTCGTGGCGGACAGTTTCCCCCGACATCTTTGGCGCGCCAGGTAGGGGGCGTCGAGGTTGTGCGAACCTGATCCGGCGTTCGCGCGGGCGCATTCTTCATCAACCTCTCCAGCTTCATCAGCAACTTCATCAGCGACAACTCCATGGCCCCGAAGAAGAAGGCTTCGGAGGTCGGAGGCCCGTCTGCGTCTCACCCGCCGCCACCAGATCCAACGGTGGGCGGGGGAGATGCCGTCGGAAGGGTGGCCGCCGGTGAGGACACTCACGGCGCCTCCAGATCCAAGAACAGGACGGACGACCGAACCTCGGTCTCCGTGGACGCGCCGCGTCCATCTCAGCACACGACGACCCAGCAGCGCCATACCACGGGAGGTGGTATCCGCTTGCTGGGGCAAGGCCAAACCGGAGGCTCGCGGGACGCCCCGGACCCCCGTCCGGGCACAAGCAAAGCGAAGGCGCCGGCGCGGGACCCCGCTCCTTCTAACGTTGTTAGAAGTCCGAGCGTATCCCGCTCCTCGCACCGCTCGCCCGCGTTCCCTTCCACTCCAGCAGAAGCGCTCGCAAGGGCGCAACTGCTCCTCGACTTTCCTCCAGCGGCCGACAAGGCCGAAGAATGGAGGGCCACCATCCGGAGCCTGATAGACTTCGCCAACAACGATTCTCCGCAGCAGCCGTCGACCTCGCGGCCGCGGCAAGCTGAGAAGACGAAGCCTGACGGCAACAAGACTGCCGGGGGTGCGACAAGCGTGCACTCCCCGCCGCAGAAGCAGAAGACGCCGCCCCGCCGGAACAACGCCGACGACGGCTCCACAGCCTCGTCGGACCCGAAGGCCCGTCGGGACCAGCGCCAAGTCCTCGACGACCGGCGAGAAGAAGCCGCTCGAACCACAATCGAGCGCCGTCGAGAAGCTCGGCGACAATCAGACAAGAGAGCTGGGAACACTGTCGACGCGCACGCGCCCGGTGAGCCAGGCGACTTGCCGTACGCGGCAGGCTGCCCTGCGTTCACCCGCGAGCTGCGGCGCGTCCAGTGGCCCAGCATGAAGAATTTTAAGCCCGACGTACCGGAGAAGTACGACGGCAAGACGCACCCCTCGGAATTCCTCAGCGTCTATACCATCGCAGTGCAAGCTGCCGGGGGGCGCGACGAGAAGATCTTGGCTAATTACTTCCCGCTCGTGCTAAAGCCGAACGTCCGTTCGTGGCTCATGCACTTGCCGGAAGGTTCCATCTCTTCTTGGGCCGACCTCTGCCACCAGTTTGTTGGCGCCTTCACCGGCGGCCACAAACCCCATGGCCAGGAGAGCGATCTCCACATCTTGGCCCAGAAGGAAGGCGAGACCCTGCGCAAGTATATCCAACGCTTCAGCCGGGTGCAGCACAACATCCCTGACGTTCACCCTGCCGCGGTTATCAGCGCGTTCCATCAGAACGTGCGTAACCGTCGCATGCGTGAAGAGATGGCGATGACGAAGATTCGGGAAGTCAGCGAGCTCTACGCTCTTGCTGACAAGTGCGCACGCGCGGAAGAGGGGAGGAGACTCCCCGGGGAGGATACTGGCGCAGGAGGAAGCGACAGCGACGACGCCGCCCCGGCAAAGAAGAGCCGGCGGCGGAACAACAGAAGGAAGGGCAAGAAAGAGGTGCTTGCCGTCGAGAAGTCCGGCAAGGAGGCCCCCGCCAAGCAAGCGCAGGCTGGCGGCTCCGGCAAGGAGCCTGCCCCTGCAGCGGCGGCCGACAAGCCGGGTAGCTCCGACAAGCAATACTGTAAGATCCACCGCACCAAGGGTCACGATCTCTCCAA
Source organism: Secale cereale (assembly GCA_902687465.1). Taxonomy (NCBI): domain Eukaryota; kingdom Viridiplantae; phylum Streptophyta; class Magnoliopsida; order Poales; family Poaceae; genus Secale; species Secale cereale. The sequence goes on from LR738715.1 coordinate 892,191,578, forward strand.
CTGCAAACGCGTCGAATATCTCGTTGAGCAGCAGAAAGCTGAGTACGAGAGGCGCGACAAGGAGAAGGCCCAAGGTGGCGGGGAGGAGCCCAGCAAGAAGCGGCCGTTCAACGGCCGGGGAGGGCGCCGCGGCAAGGCTAAGCAGCGGCAAGGAGATCGACCTCCCCGGGGCCGCGACAACGACGAAGAAGATGACGACGAAGACATGGAGGACGAGGAGAACAGCGAGCAGGAGTTCCAGAAGGCCAAGGAGGTCCTGTGCGTCGACGGTGGCGCCTCCCTGCATACCTCCCACCGCCAACTCAAGCAGTGGGTGCGTGAGGTAAATGCAGCGGAGCCGCCCGTGGAGTCGCGCAGGCTCCTCAAATGGTCCAGCATGCCCATCGTTTTTGATCTTGAGGATCACCCTGACCGCACCACTGCGGTCGGGTGCTTGCCGATGCTGGTTTCTCCCACCATCCGCAACCTCAAGGTCACCAAAATGTTGGTTGACGGCGGGGCCGGGCTGAACTTGATCTCCTCTGCTGTGATCAAGAAACTCCAGATTCAAGATGGCGAGCTCGAAGAGACCGGTTCATTCCAAGGAATCAACCCGGGAAGGAGCAAGCCCAAGGGAAAGATCACTCTGCCGGTGACCTTTGGCGGGGAGCTCAACTTCAGGACTGAACGCATCACCTTCGACGTCGCCAATATTCCATTGCCCTACAATGGAATACTTGGCCGTCCTGCCCTCGCCAAATTCATGGCAGCTTCCCATTATGCCTACAACGTGTTGAAGATGCCGGGGCCGATAAGCGTCATCACGGTCCATAGCAACAAGAAGGATGCGCTTATTTGCGCCGACAAGATCTACCGGGATGCGGCAGCTGCGGCCGAGAAGGATACTCTTGCCGCTGAAGCTCCCGGGGGGAAGAAGACGAAGACCAAGTCCGGCAAGTGCTCTGGGACCCACTCCGGCAACTGCACCTCTTCGGAGTGCTGCGCTGCCGCCGAGGACGTTCCATCGAGCTCCACCGGCAAGAGTAAGAAAGGAATGGCTGCTCCTCCGGCAACCAAGAAAGTGTCCGCAAAGGAGGACGGCACTGGTGGTACCTTCACCATCAGTGCCACCCTTGACAGCAAATAGGAAAGCGCGCTCGTTGCCTTCCTGCGGGCGAATGTCGATGTGTTTGCCTGGCAACCATCTGACATCCCCGGCGTTCCCAGGAAGGTGATTGAGCACAAGCTTGCTGTCTGTCCTCATGCGCGGCCCATCAAGCAGAAAGTGAGGAAGCAAGCCGTGGAGCGCCAAGAGTTCATCAACGAAGAAATCAAGAAGCTAGAGGCAGCAGGCCTAGTTAGAGGTGTGATCCATCCGACGTGGTTGGCAAACCCAGTCGTCGTGCGCAAGGCCAACGGGAAGTGGAGACTGTGTATAGACTTCACCGATGTCAATAAAGCATGTCCCAAGGATCCATTCCCTTTGCCGCGCATTGACCAGATCGTTGACTCCACTGCCGGATGTGAGCTACTCTGTTTTCTTGATGCATACTCAGGCTATCATCAGATCTTTATGGCCAAAGAGGATGAAGAGAAGACTGCATTTATCACTCCATGCGGCACCTATTGCTTTATTCGCATGCCGTTCGGATTGAAGAATGCAGGCTCAACCTTTGCAAGGGTAGTATACACTGCTTTTGAGCCACAGATCCACAGAAATGTAGAAGCTTACATGGATGACATCGTGGTGAAGAGCAAGAGCAAGGAAACCCTGATTCAAGACTTGGAAGAAACGTTTCAGAACCTGCGCAGAATACAACTCAAGTTGAACCCCGAGAAGTGCGTCTTTGGAGTCCCCTCCGGCAAGCTTCTCGGGTTCTTTGTATCGCAGAGGGGGATTGAAGCCAACCCCGACAAGATTAAAGCCATTGAGCAAATAGAGGCCCCGAAGCGCGTCAAGGATGTCAGGAGGCTTGCAGGTTGTGTGGCCGCCCTTAGTAGGTTCATTTCAAAGTCTGCAGAACGCGCCCTACCTTTCTTCAAAATCTTGAAGAAGGCAGGTCCCATGAAGTGGACTCCGGAAGCGGAGGCGGCGCTGCAGGATTTGAAACGGTACCTGTCCTCCACTCCAATACTTGTCGCACCTAGACCACAGGAAAAGTTGTTGCTATACTTAGCAGCAACCAACCAGGTGGTTAGTGCTGCGTTAGTAGCGGAGAGGGAGTCCGACGAGGAGTCAGCACCACCGGCAAGCGAATCCAGCGACAAGCAGGGGGCTGTCCCGACAAGCTCTGGTCCCGACAAGGAAGACTCTGCGCAGGAACAGGATGAGGTGCGGAAGAAGATGGTGCAGCGCCCAGTGTATTTTGTAAGTTCCCTTCTCCAGGGGGCTAGATCAAGATACTCTGGTGTGCAAAAATTGCTTTTCGGCCTCCTCATGGCCTCGAGAAAGCTGCGCCATTACTTCCAAGCCCATGAGATAACAGTGGTCACTCGCTTTCCGCTGAAGAGGATATTGCACAACCCAGAAGCAACAGGCAGGATCGTTGAGTGGGCACTGGAGCTGTCGAGCTTTGGACTCAAGTTTGAAAGTACTTCGACCATACAGAGCCGAGCTTTGGCAGAATTCATAGCTGAATGGACCCCAACGCCTGAAGAAGAAGTCCAAGAAACAAGTGCACCCGTGCAAGAAGCGACAAGTGAATGGGTAATGTATTTTGACGGTGCCTTCTCGCTGCAAGGCGCCGGTGCTGGCGTGGTACTCATCGCGCCCACCGGAGAGCACCTCAAATATGTTATCCAGATGCACTTTCCCAGGGAGCAAGCAACGAACAACACTGCTGAATATGAAGGCTTGCTTGCCGGCCTCAGGATTGCGGCCGAACTTGGGATCAGGAAGCTGATTGTGCGGGGAGATTCTCAGTTGGTGGTCCGGCAAGTTAACAAGAGCTATCAGAGCCCTTTGATGGAAGCTTATGTCGATGAAGTGAGGAAACTTGAGGAGCACTTTGAAGGTCTGCAGATGGAGCACGTCCCGAGAGCTCAAAATGAAATTGCAGACGGCCTTTCAAAGTGCGCTTCGATGAAGTTACCTGTGGAACCAGGGACCTTCTTGCTCAAGCTGACTCAGCCATCCGTTACACCATCAATTGGGCAGTCCAAGAAGAGAAAGTTGGTCTCCGGCGACTACTTGCCGGCGGATCTTCCTGAAGCCGCCGCCAAGGTCCCCAAGATCAACAACCAGAACGCTGAGGAACAGTTTGCTCCTGCAAGTCCTCGGGCTTGTACAGTTGAAGCAAGCGTTCCCGGCAAGCCTCGCCCCGGCGAGCTTGCCGGGGGACCGTCAGCTCCGGCAGGACCAGAGGTCCTTGCCGTAGAAGCTGAGGTTCCCGCAGCGGCCCTCGAGCCTTTAGTCCTTGCCGTCGAGCCCCAGGCTCCGGCATGGGCGCAGCAGATCGTCCGTTTTCTGCAAACTGGAGAACTTCCCAATGACCCTCAAGAGATAGAGAAGATAACCAGGCAGTCAAGTATGTATCAGTTCGTGGATAATGAGCTGTACAGAAGAAGACTCAATGGTGTCAAACTGAAGTGCATCTCCAGAGAAGATGGACAGAAGCTGTTGGCAGAAATACACGGAGGCATATGCGGCCACCACATTGGCGCAAGGGCGCTTGCCGGGAAAGCTTTCCGGCAAGGGTTCTTTTGGCAAGAAGCCCTCCAAGACGCAACTGCACTAGTAACCAAGTGTGAAGCGTGCCAATTCCATGCAAAGCAAATCCATCAGCCAGCTCAAGCTCTCCAAACAATCCCTTTGTCATGGCCCTTCTCGGTCTGGGGGCTCGATATCCTCGGCCCTTTCCCTCGTGCTGTCGGGGGCTTTGAGTACTTGTACGTTGCAATCGACAAGTTCACAAAGTGGCCAGAAGTGGAGCCAGTGAGGAAGGTGACAGCACAGTCAGCAGTCAGGTTCTTCAGGTCGACTGTTTGCCGTTTCGGGATCCCTAACAGGATCATCACCGACAACGGTACGCAATTCACTAGTCGCACCTTCATGCAGTACGTCCAAGACCTTGGCGCCAAGGTCTGTTTCGCTTCTGTTGCTCACCCAAGGAGCAACGGTCAAGCGGAGAGGGCAAATGCTGAAGTGCTGCGCGGACTCAAGACGAGGACCTTTGACAGGCTGCGCGAGTGTGGAAGAAATTGGATAGAGGAGCTACCGGCGGCTCTTTGGTCAATCAGAACGACACCAAGTCGAGCCACCGGACAGACACCTTTTGCTCTAGTCTATGGAGCAGAGGCAGTTCTCCCCACGGAACTCGTATACGGATCTCCTCGAGTACTCGCTTATGATGAGCTCGAGCAAGAGCAACTGCGGCAAGATGACGCATTGCTCCTCGAGGAGGGACGTCTCCAGGCTGCTGTACGAGCTGCTCGATACCAGCAAGCTTTGCGCCGCTATCATAGCCGCAAAGTCAAGGCCAGGAGTCTCGAGGAAGGCGACCTTGTTCTTCGGCGTGTTCAGTCCGCCAAGAATTCCAACAAGTTGACGCCGAAGTGGGAAGGCCCTTATCGGGTGAGACAAGTTACGAGGCCCGGCGCTGTCCGCCTCGAGACCGAAGAAGGCTTACCGGTGAGCAACTCCTGGAACATAGAGCATCTTCGCAAGTTTCACCCCTAAGGCGCGGTTGCCGTGATCCGCTCCGGCAACCACCTTTTGTACAAGCTTTGCCGCTGTTGCATGTAACCCTTTGTACAAAGCCGGGCGCAGACCCCGTGCATCAGTAAAGTTTTTGTGTTTTTCGCACCGATTGCCTTTTGCATGCTTCTTTTTGCTATTTGCATGTTCCGTTTGGCATTTGGTGCAACACTCAGATATACGGTAAGCACTATTACGCCGAAAGGCCATATGCTTGTTTCCCTCTCCCTTTTCTTTCCTCTTAAACAGAAGGAACGTTCCTCGCGCACAAGTTTGCCGGGGGGGAAGGAGGTGGAGGAGGAACCAAGTGCTGTTCAAGAAAGAGAAGCCTTACCGGAAAGCAAACAATATAAGCAAGCAACATATGAAAGATAAGTTGTTAGAATTTGACCAGTTCAAATTTTAAATTTTAGTTGTCTTCCTTGAACGATCACATTTTGTATGGAAAACCTGTGCGCGGAGGAACCTACCCGTAGCTTGCCGCACCCTTATCTTGTTTTCGAGTTCACTCAACGATTTAAGTGAGCTGCGACAAGTGTCGCGCCCTTGCCTCGTTTCCGAGTACGCTCAGCAAGCTAAGTGCGTTGCGACTAGCTGCGGCAAGGTTGCTTGCCGGCGAAGACCTTGGCCAGCAGGCTGCTCAGAGTCCAGCACTCAGCGCTCGCGGCAAAGGCCCCTTGCCGGCAAGCTCCCCGGGAGCGTAGGGTGAAAAACATACAAAGTCAAGGATTAAGACAAGGAAGATGACATTGCACTGGTTGATCAAAATAAAGTAAATATCTTACAAAGGATAACTTGTCGCAATGGACTAATAAGTTCATGACATAATGTGCAGCAACAAAAAGATAAAGATAATGGAGCCCTAATCTACGCGGTCGCCCTCCTTCCTGCCGAGCCTAGCCACCTTGGCGATGATGTGGCCGACCTGCTCCTTCAGGGCCTCCGTGTCTGCATCAGCCGGCAAGCTGCGAAGAACGTTGGTGAGATTGATCCCCGGGTTGCGGTACACGATCTTCGTCAGCACCCGCTCCAGAGTTCCCGCGCAGAGCAGGCGCGACTCCTCGGCCAGCTGCGCGGGGATGCGGTTCCGGAGACCTGCAAGGGCCGGCGCGATCCCTCTGAAGAAGAGGCTGAGCTTTGCGCTGTGCGGGAGATCCGGATCCGGCGAGTAGATGAGATGTTCGACCTTCAGCGCCAGCAGCTCCTGGTCAATGTTGGACGCAGAAGAAACCAAGTCTTCGGTCCATACCTCGATGGTCTGGCGGAAGAGCTCGGATGCCTTGTTGACGCTGTCCACCAAGGTCCGCTCCTTGCGGAGCTCCTCCTTCAGCTTGTTCTCCTGAGCCCGGGCAGCGTCGAGCGAATCCTTGAGAGTGGTGACCTTCAGTTCCAAGTCCTCGATGGAGTCCTTGGCGGCCTTCAACTCGTCGCCCCTCTTGGAGAGACTCACCTGAAGCTCGGAGTTTGTGTGAGCGTCCTTCTCGCGCTCCAAGATGAGCGCGGCAACCTTCTCTGCGCTCACCTTCAGTGCCTTCTCCAGCTGCTCAACCTTGGCGGCGAGCTCCTTCTTGGCGTCTTCCGCGGCAACCGCGGCGGCTTTCGCCTCCTTCAGCTCCCCGCCAAGGGCTGCCTCGCGAGCGGCAAGGTCCTCCTCGTGGGAGTCGAGCTCGACCTTCCGCTGCGCGAGCTCTCCCTCTCGCCGGGACATCTCCACCCCGGCGAGCCGCTGCTGTTCTTCAGCTTCAGCCTTCTCGAGCACCCACTCCTGGTACTCGCCGGCGAGACGCTCACGCTCCTCCGTCACCTCGCGGAGGGCTGCCTGGTTGGCGGCGCTGAGCTCCGCCGCGCGCTTCTCCATTTCTGCGGCGGCCTTGGCGGCAAGGGCCTCCCGGGAGGCGAGCTTCGCCTGCCTGGCCCGGTAAAGGGCCAGGAGCTGGTGGAGCAACCTCTCCTCCTCGGGCCCCTCACTCCCGCCGGGCGCCTCGACGATTTTCAGGCCTGCGGAGGCGAGGACTTCTCCGTCGAACGCCTCGCCCTCCGCGGGAGCTCGTGATGAAGACCCCCAAGGCATCTGGATGAAGACGCCGTTGGGGGCCTCAAGATAGTACCCCTGCTCCTTGCTGGCGGAGGGGTCGGCGGCCGGTGCAGCATCCGATCCTCCCGCCACCTCCGGGTCGGCGGTGCGATCGCCGTCCCCCTCCCCAGCCGCTGCGTCCGCAGCCGGGGCAGTCTCCTGCGCGGCCGGCTCGGCGGCCTCGGCCATCTCCTCGACGACAGGAGCGTCGCCGCCGCCGCCCTGCGCGCCCTCCTCCTCAAGGATGATAACCTCCGTCTCCATGGGCTCGGGGGGAGGAAGATCTAAAAAGAAGAAGAAGGAAAAGAAGTTCAAGACTCAAGCAAATATCCAAAAAAGAGGCAAAGCCAAGAAAGCAAATCACAAGACATACCTTGGCGGACGTCCTCAACGGCGGGCTCCCTCGCCGGGGAGCTCAGCCTTGGCGGAGTGGCCGCCCTCGCCGGGCTGCTTGCCCTTGGCGGGGTACTCTGCCTTGGCGGAGTACCCGCCCTTGGCGGAGCACTCTCCCTTGCCGGAGAGTTCTGCCTTGGCGGGGACGGCGGGGCCCGCGGCTCCTCTACGACGGTCTCCGGGCGCTCTTCCCGCTGTGGCTCCACCTCTGCACAGAACAAGACAAGAAACATCAAGATATGAAGACAAAACCAAATCCTCAGGCGTACCCCGACAAGCGAAAAGAGTAAACCCCAGACTTACGCTGGGGGCTGCGCCGGGGGCTGCGCTGGGGGCTGCTCCTCGGAGCAGCGCTCGGGTCCGGCAGGCTCGGCTCCGGCACACCCCCTGTTGCCGCAGCTGCTGAGTCTTCCGCGACCTCGACCTCGGGCGCCTTGGCCTTCTTCGCCGCGCGATGGGCCAGGGTCCTAAAATCAGAGCAATGAACAGAGTCAGCATCAACAAAAAACCAAGACAAAAATCAAGAAGATGTAAGGTCTTGGATCCTTACTCCTGGTCCTCCTCGTCGTCCTCGCTCAGGGCGGAGAAATCATACTCCACCGTGGGCGCGTCGGCGCGAGGAGCGGAAGACGAAGACTCCCTCGCGCGCTTGGTGTTCACCGGGGCTGGGGGCTGCGAAGACCCAGCCCCTGTGGTAGCCGGCGCCCGAGGAGCGGGCGGAGCCGCTGCTCCGCTCCGAGAAGACCCTTGCCGGCTCGGCGCCGGCCTGCGAGGCGCCTCCGTCGTGGTCCGCGCGCGGGCCGCCTCCGCTGTGGCTGGTGCGCCGGACGGCCTTGGCGCGGCTTGGCTCCCCCGGGGAGCTGCCCGGCGAGCTGGCTGTTGCCGGGGCGCCTGCGCCCTCTCCCCCGTCGCCGTCTTGCGGAGACGCTTCGCCGGGGACTGCCTTGGGCTTGCCGGGGGCGGGGAGCTCTCCGATGAGGAGAGGTCGTCGGCGTAGAGCTCTGTGGATCCGCCGGAGTCCTCGGCCTCCTCCTCCTCCTCCTCTTCCCCGGCCGGCTCACTGGGCCCAGTGTCCTGCGCTGCGGCCCCCTTTCCCTTGGCGCCTCCGCCCCTCGCGGCGCCTCTGCTCCCTCCGGCGGTACCCTCCATTGCCGCGGCCTCGGCCGCGATCCCGTGGATCCCGGAGTGCCTCAGCGAGGGGACCCCGGCGAGCGCGTCGGGAGGAAGCTGCAGCAATCTGCGGATCTCCGCCTCCTCCGCCTGGGTGGACGCGTCCGCAATTTCCGCCTCTTCAGGCGTGAATCCAAAAATTCCTGCCGCCGCGGCTACGGCGGCCTCTTCAGCCCGGGAAGCTATGTAGGCGATCTCCTGGTCGGTGGTGTCCCGCGTGTGCTCCTTGAGGTCGTTCTTATTCTTCGCCACCTCTGCGAGGTTGTCGTAGAAGTTGAGGACGTCGATAGGCTTGGGAGCGATCCACGTGCGGTCCACGCCGTGCGAGTCACACATGGGCATCATGGCGAGGATGCGGTCCCTGACGATGTTGTTGCAGAGCGGCACCACTTCCCGGGGAGTCCTGAACCACTCGGGGTGTGCCGGGTCGTACTTGAAGAGTTCCCGGACCATCCCCCTCAGCTCCAGCGTGGTGAAGTTGAAGTTGAGCCCGGGGCGCAGCCTCATTATGTCTGCCGGGCCGCCGTACTCCCAGGCCGGCCTCTTCCGGTCTTGGAGAGGGGCGATGCGCCGGCGGAGGAAATCTGCGCCCACCTCAGCAACCGACAGCTTGGCCATCCGAAGACGAAGAATCCGGACGAGGGCGATGTCGAGCTTGATGTCGTCCGAATCTAGCTCACTCCAGTCCCTGCCGCGCACGATGGGCGTTGTGCGCGGCGCGGTGAAGGCTTGCGGCTGGTCTTCGACGATCCAGCACCACTCCGCTCGCCATTCCTCCCACTTGCCGCGGAGCTCCCCCGGCAAGTACGCACCCTTTTTATTCAGACGGAAAACCCAAGAAATTCCTCCGGAGAGGGGGGCATCGGCCTCGGCTCTAGGAGTGAAGAAGTGCCTAAAAAGCGCTACATTTGGGTGTACTCCTATGAAGTTTTCGCACATGTGTGCGAAAACAGCCATGGTGAGGATGGCGTTGGGGGTGAAATCAAGCAGATGGAGGCCGTATGTGTTCATAATGTCGCAGAAGAAGTTTGAGAAAGGAGGACAGAGACCACAATGAAAGAAGGCAGCAAAGAAGTAGTACCCGCCGGGATAGCTGTCCTTGGCGGCGGCCGGATATGCTCGCGTGCGGGGATGCGCGTCGGTTTCCTTGGCCCAGAACAAGTAATACTTGTTCCAGAGCTCCCGCACGCCGAGCTTCGGCGGAAAGACGAGGTGCTTCTTCCGGTACGCGATGAGCTTCGCCGCTTGCTCCGATTTCTCCCTCTTGGACTTCTCCGCCTTCGCCTTGTCGGTCTTTGGGGCCATGGCGGACGCGGCGGAAGGAGGGGAACGAAGAGCTCGGCGGCGGCGGAGATGTGGAGGCAGAGCGCAAGAGAGAATCTTTGGAGGAGGAAGACGATGCAATGAAAGCGCAACGAGGGGAACCGCGCCCGCTTCCTCTGCTTTTATGGGGGAGTGAGGGGCGTTTCGCCCTTTCCATTAAGAGATCGTGGGCACGTCCCATCCCACGGCGCCGCGATCGACGCGTGCCGTTACAGTGGGGTGCGGCGGATACGGAAGTGGATTCGGCGCGCCGCGGGCCGCGGGTGCCCGTGCACTGTTTTGGGCCTGGTCCAACAGCGCTCGGCACCGTGTGTGGCCCAGGCCCGGGGGCTCCTGTCGGTGTACTAAGGTAGGGGTACCTCAGTACCCCAACTTGTGCACGGGCAGTTGCAGCTTCCCGCGGCAGGGTTTACTGCGTGCTCGCCGGAGACCTTCCTGCTCCCTATTAAACCATTCAAAAACAAAGTATACAAGACATAAGACCGAGACCCCGGCAAGAGGAGCTTGCCGGGAAGGCCGTACCAGGCTCAAGACTGCCCCACTAACACAAGACCCTGGCAAGAGGAGCTTGCCAGGAAGATTAGAAGACACGCCTCGGCGCTACATGCGCCCCGGCAAGGGCCCGGGGAGCGGCAAGCTCCCGGGCCCGGCAAGATCAAGGCCCCGGCAAGGTGCTTGCCGGGGAGGCTGCGCTGTGTGCCCGCGCTCCAGCTCATCGGCCCACGCGTCGCCCTGGGACCTATCCAGGGACGCGTGGCGGATGGCTGTGCAGCCTGGGGTACACGGTGGCACTCCACGGTGATGGATCCATCGCCGTGGCAGACGGAGACGCCAGGGCGGGAGCTTTTGGGGTCGACGGCGACGGGCATTGAATGCCCTTGTCCCCCACTGTTAAAGTAGGTATAGACCACTGTTTTGTACTGTAGCTCCACTGTTCCCACACTGTTACAACCACCACCTCTTTTACGTTTTTACCCCTTTCTCCTACGTTGACACCTGTCGGTGACCCCTTGCACTATAAAAGGAGGCCCATGCACAACGTGGAGGGGGTTCGGAACCTAGATCACTCTCGCGCTTGGTGTAGCTGCTTCTTCAAGCTCCCGAGCGCTCAAACTCAATACACAACCAAGCAGGAGTAGGGTTTTACGCGTCTACCGCGGCCCGAACCTGGGTAAAACTGCCCGCGTGCTCGCTACGATCTGCTCTTCGTGCTCCCTCCGCCCTCGTACCGCACAGACAAGGGGCTCCGGTCCCATAGGTATTCGTGGCGGACAGTTTCCCCCGACATCCATGGTGGTGGAGAAGCTCCCGGTGCTGATCCTCCCCTCCGGCAGGGTGCCGGGAAGAGTTCTCCTGGTGCTCCCGATCTTGGAAGCGGTGGCGGCGGCGGAACAGAGATGGGATCGCGAAAAGAGTTCCTTTTCTGAGGGTTTCGGAGGACGCTTTAAATATATGCCAAAGGGGGGCATCGGGGAAGCTTCGGGGGGCCCAGGCGCCCCC
>LR738715.1:892202802-892227188 GCA_902687465.1 Secale cereale
CCCCCCGACTGTCCTTCGGACGCACGGTAGTTTCCGGAACGCTGATTTTTTATATAATTTTTCTGGATTTTTTCTGGCAGTTCTCGTAACATGAAAACCTGAAATACAAAAACAGCCGAAAACAGAAACTGACACTGGGGTGCACTGGATTAGTAAGTTAGTCCAAATATGATCAAAAGTGTATGGAAGTGTATTAATACCATGGCAATATCACCCAAAAGTGGCATGGAGCAAGCAGAAATTATAGATACGTTTTGGACGTATCAACATCCCCAAGCTTAATTCCTGCTCGTCCTCGAGTAGGTAAATGATAACAAGAATAATTTCTGTGGTGACATGCTATTAACCATATAGGACTTTTTCATAGTCATATGACAAAAGCTTACTGAGACAATGAATCTATAGTAATTAAGTTGCCTCACGAGAAAATCACAAATGACTGAAAGTTTTACAACATGAAACTTAAACATCAAAAATATTTGCAATGAACATGATGTGCAAATATGATAAAGTAATATCTAGCTTGCCCCCTTTAGTGATGCAAAACATAAATGCAGGGGCACCTTCAAGGTTTAAGTGATGACTAGATACAATGATTTCAAAATAAACGATATCACAATCATGCAAAAGACAATGCTACTTTGGGACAATGCACATTACACTCAGAATGACAATCATGCTCTCAGTAGTTGGTGCTTTAAAAAGGAGGTGGAGACTCAACATAAAACTAAAAGAATGGTTATGTGCTAGAGCTTTTTTTTTAAACATAGAAGCAATTTTGTCAACGGTAGTAGTACTTCATATGTGTCATGCATAAGACATCCTATAAGTTGCAAGCCTCATGCATCGGATACCAATAGTGCTCGCACCTTGTCCTAATTAGCTCGGATTTCCATGGGTTATCATTGCATTACATATGTTTCAACCAAGTGTCACAAAGGGGTACCTCTATGCCACCTGTACAAAGGTCCAAGGAGATAAATCGCATTTGATTTCTCGTTTTTGAGGACATCCATACCGGCACAACAGAGAAAATAGATGATGGACTCCTCTTTAATGCATAAGCATATTCTCATAAGAGATCAAGGATTAACGTCCAAGCAAAAACTTCCACCATGATACATGGCTTTGGTTGGCGGCCCAATGTTCTTCTCTAACAGTATGCATATTCATACAACTCACGGCAAATCACCCTTACTTCAGACAAGATTAACATGCATAGCAACTCACATGATATTCAACAAAAGTGTGACAGTTGATGGCGTCCCCAGAAACATGGTTACCGCTCAGCAAGCAACTTATAAGAAATAAGATACATAGGCAACATATTCTTTACCACAATAGCTTTTAAGCTACTTTCCCATGAGCTATGTATTGCAAAGTTAGTTTGCTTAGTACAGGTGGAGGTTAGCAAAAAACTGGGAGCGACCAACTAAGAGAGCAATGACGGTCATAATCATGCAGAGCGACAAAGCAATATTGAATCAGGCATGGTAGTTATATCCCTACTCAGAAATAAAAGATCATCAAGGCTTGACAGACTTTCTTTACAGTCTTAAATATGCGTGAGCATACGCCAAGTCAATCAAAATAAATTCTCGAAGGAAGATATTACTAAACCATACCACATCATAGGCAAACAAACCATGTTGGTACTCCAATAACACATTGGGAACCCCCCAGCTATTTGAGATTAACCATAAGAAAACCTGAACTACTAAGCACCATTATGCATGTAGCATCTTTATCATAGACACATTAACCAATGCAACGGAAGCAAACTCTCTTAATAAGGTGAGCATGATAATTAAAGAGAGTTCAAGCAACCAACTAGACAAAAGCTCTTTGGAAAGATAAACATGAATACTAAGAGCAGAGCATGATAGTAGCTATTAAAAGACAAAGAACACACACAGCATAGATAGACATGAAAATTCTATGTGATGTTCTAGGTAGAGGTGGAGCGTGTTTCTCTCCCACATAAATAATGCTGAGTTCCGACTCGTTATGAAAAACTAAAAAGAAAACTAAAAGCAAGACGCTCCAAGTATAGCACATAACACATGAAGTGATAAAAATATAGTGGAACGAAAGACGAACTGATAATGTTGATGGAGAAGGGGATGCACGGGGGCATCCCCAAGCTTAGACGCTTGAGTCTCCTTGAATATTTCTTGGGGGTGCATGGGGGCATCCCCAAGCTTGAGCGCTTGACACTCCTGAATCTTTTTTATCATCTTCCCTCGCACACTTGAAAACACCCTTCATACATAACTCATCATAATCTGATTAGCGAGGTTAGTACCCTTAATAAAATAATTATACCTTGCTGGAAATAAAGATATTCTTGAAGTTCTACTGTTTCTCAAGATTGCCAAAAGGTTTTTGCAAAGAAAAAGCAAGCTCTTTATTTGCAAAGTGAAGGAAAGGCAAAACAGGACAGAATCTGTGAAAAACAGAACAACAGGTAGTAATTGATCTGTTCGGGATACTTCTGCAACTCAAATCAAAAAAACTCAGAACAGACGGACGAAAGAAAATTAAATAGAGAACGCTGTCGAAAAAATTCAGACCAAAAAGATTTCCTGGTGATTTTATACGATTTTTTTCTATCCAAGGACAGAATCTGTTTCCTGGACAGCACCTCACGACTTTTGAACTTTCTAGCAATCAGAGGCTATACTTGGCACAAATATGAAAAGTAAAGATACAATGATGATGCTACAGCAGTAAACAACATCAAGACACAACAAAAACAAAAAAAAATATTCATGTGGGCTGCCTCCCAAAAGCGCTTTCTTTTATGCCTTTAAGCTAGGCATAATGCATAGAGGAATCAATAACCATCATAATAATCGGAGTTATAAATTGCTTCAAATCGTTCCTCAACAAGTTCATTCTTCTTCCTTCTAGGAAAGGGGTACACACCTTTTGCCTTCCCGCGTAAGCGAATTTTTCCCTTACCTATATCAATGAAGCCTTTAACTGCTCGGAGGAAGTCCCTTCCAAGCACTATATTTCCTTGGTTTGGCTCCACGATGAAGAAATCAATCATTGCAATCCCTTTAAGGAATTTAACTGGCACGTCTTTTATTCTTCCCTGGATTTCAGAAATATCTCCGTTAGTGTGTTCATGATAAGATGGTAATCTATCCATGTTAAATTTTAAAGAATCATGAACAATTTTTCGCATAGTAGAAACCACAGATCCAATATCACAATAAGCAAGGAAGTCTTGATTAGAGATGCTAATCCTAACAAAAGGCTCCCAATCATTGTCTATTTCCAAAATATCTCTCTTATTGGGTTCGGGTTTCTCTACCTTCATTAAGTCTAGAGCATCCATTCTCTTCTCAATAGTAGCAAGTCTATCTATGACAGTATCAAAGTTATGATCATAAACAAAGTAACTAGATAGACCATGTATAATTTCAAGAGCTCTAGCTTCGTCACACTCTAGGAAATCTCCTTCAGCTATAATATCAAGAGAGTGTTTACACCACTTACAAAGACCATGGTAAAAATTTCTAAGTACAATTTTTATAGGTATCCAAGGCATAATTCTCCTATGTGCATCAGAAATTCTGTCCCATGCCTTCTTCATATTTTCTCCATCCCTTTGATGGAAATCTAAAACTTATGATTCCCTCAAAGCACCAAATCCTAACATGCTTGACTAAACAGAAAGGACTACTAGCAAATAATTAATTTTTTTGTGATTTTCGATAAAAAGGTATTAAAGCAAGAACTGAAAGGTAAACTAACAAGACTAAAAAGCAAAGGTAAAAGATAGCGTGCAACTCCCCTATCCTGAAGAGTGGAGTCCCCGGCAACGGCGCCAGAAAAACTCCTTGATGGGCCTCTAACCCCTCGTTGGTTACCCCAAGTGGAAGGTGTAAGATGCAGTGTTGTGGAAGTTTTTCCCTTAGAAAAGATGCCAAGGATCGAATCCCCAAAGACTCCTAGGTTCAACAAGTAGGTGTCAACTGCTAACGGCGCCAGATATTAGCAATCAACGTGGACCTGCACACAGATACAAATAACTTTGCTCCCAACGAGTACAGAGAGGTTGTCAATCCCTCCGGCCTTGTAGTTCACAAAGGATTAAAAGCAGATGATAGTAGTGATAGATAGTGTTTGCAATAATAAATAATAACGAAAAGTAAATAGCGGGTGTGATCGATGATGGTAATATGGACCGGAGTCTCATGATGTTCACTAGTGATGTCTCTCTCCCAAAAGACGATAAAACAACTATGTGAGGTAAACAAATTACAGCTGGGCAATTGACAGGACCACGAACGCAAACCAATGCTGACTACATTGCAAGAAAGGTTGAGGTTCAAAGCATGGGCGGTACGCCAAAGTAAGTAGACCGAAATCCATCAATATCTACTACTAATCATCCACCTTGAGATATCTATCCAGAACATCTCGCTGGTATTAAGTTGCGAGTCCCACCCATAGTGTAAACTCAAAGCAACAGACAACTGCATTAAAAGAACTTTGCGTAAAGTAAAAAACCCTTGCACCCGCGGGCACAAGCACCGTTGTTTTCCCCCTTGTGGCAATAGCACATCCCCTAGACTCATGTTTCTGTCACTCAAGCTAGTCATCGAGGGGCATGAACCCACAATCAAGCATAATGTTCCCTCTTGGAGTCACTACCTACTACTTGGCCAAAGCAATAAATAACAACGGAGAACATGCAAGAATTACTTATGAACATAAATATAAAAGAGGTGAATCAAATATATTACTCAAGATCAATCTGAACATAATCTCATAATCCATCGGATCCCAGCAAACTCAACATAGCAACAGCATAAGGATTACATATGTGCCTCGATCATGTAGGGCAGCTCACGAGGACTAATTAGTGAAGCACAAGAACGGGAGGAGAACATCACATAGCTACTGGTCATGGACTCATGGTCCAAGGGAGACTACTCACGAGTCATCCGGGAGGCGTCCATGGTGGTGGAGAAGCTCCCGGTGGTGATCCTCCCCTCCGGCAGGGTGCCGGGAAGAGTTCTCCTGGTGCTCCCGATCTTGGAAGCGGCGGCGGCGGCGAAACAGAGATGGGATCGCGAAAAGAGTTCCTTTTCTGAGGGTTTCGGAGGACGCTTTAAATATATGACAAAGGGGGGCATCGGGGAAGCTTCGGGGGGCCCAGGCGCCCCCCCGGCGCGGCCCAGGGGGGGGGGGCGCCGCCAGGGCGCCTGGGGCCCTGGTGCCCCCCCCCCCCCCCCGGCTGTCCTTCGGACGCACGGTAGTTTCCAGAACGCTGCTTTTTTATATAATTTTTCTGGATTTTTCCTGGCAATTCTCGTAACGTGAAAACCTAAAATGCAAAAACAGCCGAAAACAGATTCTGGCACTGGGGTGCACTGGATTAGTAAGTTAGTCCAAATATGATCAAAAGTGTATGGAAGTGTATGAATATCATAGCAATATCACCCAAAAGTGGCATGTAGCAAGCAGAAATTATAGATACGTTTTGGACGTATCAGTGCACTGCTTGGATATCATGATAGAATTGCCTATGTCTGTTAATTGTACTGCATGCAACTGATTTTATTCTTCATATATTGTATTAGATCAGATCTCAAGATTTATACAGATGTAAGCACACAGCTTTTTTGATGGAGTGCATTTATATTTTCTTATTTTTATAGATGATAGTTATACAATTTTTGTGGCGGTGGAGGGTTGTGTGTAGGGGTACCGGACTCTTTGCTTAAATAACCGGGCTACATTCTTCATTGTAACTGAACTATAATGTAGTAGAAAGGGAACTGTATTCCAATACATCCTGCTTCAACACGACGAACTTCATTGTTGTAGGCCACGGACTGGATTTGTATGTTGACTTGTGGCTTCCTGTATTTATTTATGAGAGCAAATTCTAGTTTCTCGCAATGCCCACACACATTTTTTGTTGTGGTTATTCATTTTAAAAACTTTTAAATTTTTCTTTCTATTTTATTTTATTGTATTTTTATTTTTGTAGTCACTATTTTATTTTAGACGGTTGTGGTATTTTAACCACTGTCACGTGTTGGGCCTGTGTTGGGGAGCGAAGAAGCATTGAACCCAAGTAGGTCCACCGACACGGCAGATTCGCGGTGCGTTGTGTGTACGCGCCAAGGTTTAGTCCCACCTCGCACGCCGAGAGCGCCTGCGACCAGTTTATAAGCTCGGGGGAGGCAACCCTTTCGAACTCCTCTAGTTATTGATTGGGCGCTTATACACGACGCTCGTTGCACTATTCCCCCTGATCTGTGGGCCCCTGTGTGCCGGGTCACACGCATCGTGGCTCAGTACGAACTCGCCTACATATAACTGTGGGGGCAGACTTAGTACGACAATGGCTGGAGCCTGGTTGTACCTGGGCGGTCAATATTTTTTTATTTTCATACTACAAGTATTTTTTTACACTACATGTAGTTGTGTATTTCGTATGCACTATTTTTACTACTGGTCCAATGTTGCGCACTGCACCGCACTGCGTGTACGAAGTCTATGTCTTGTGCACAGCACGAAAGTGCATGCACTTTCTCTTGTGCTTCATTTAAGCATGTACTGCATCGCATGTATACACCTTGTGCACTGCCTGATATTACTTTTGTGTACTGTCATCTTTGTTTAGAATCGTTTACCAATTATACTTTTTGAGAAATGAGTTGGGTTTAGTTGCAGTCAAAGTACACCTTATGTTGGTCTTCCTTTTTCTTCGTAACATAAGTTTTATTAATTTTCCTTCATTCTTTGTAAAATAAGTTTTATTAACTCTCATTTAATTTTCACTTTTATTTTCTCCATGGCTAGACCTTTTGCATTTCTCTTCTATATATTTAGGCCAACTTCTAACCTTCCCTTGCAGTTCATTTCCTCTGTACCCGCAACATCTCTCCTTCCTCCAACCTCCCTTTCTTTCTTTTCATTTTCTAGGGTTTTTGCGATGGCTCCAGGCCCCTGCGTGAACCTCTCCTGCTGTGGCCATGGTTGTGGTGTGCTGACGCACTGCGATTGCTCAGCTTGCTCGCAAGCTCGTCGTTATCGCTGGGGGAGGGCAAGGTCTTGTGCCGAGCTGGGCGAGCGGAGCATCTTGCATATGGCATAGTTTCCACGGAGGGATTGGATCTGTACCATATCAACGTCGTTGCATTCTATTCCGCCATGAGTCGTCGTGGCCTTAGACGCACAATTCCTTTTGTCCATCAGCTTACGCCCACATACGTGGAGACTCACTACTAGATGGTAATTTTCGTTTGATCTGATTTTTTATTTTTGACTTTTATTATTTTGTATAATTCCATACTAGTCTGAACTTCTATTACTTTAGGAGCGCACTACTTTTGTTTATTGAAGTGTACTGCACGGTGTTCTTATATCTTATTTTTATTTTTTCCTTTTATGTATGGAGCTCGTGTTTGTTTGTATGTACTATGATCCTCCATGAATATAGAGTTCATACTACATGGTTACAAGATGTGAACAGCATGGGTATGAGATAGACACTACTAGTTTGCACAATTTTTCCAATTTATGAAGTATCCATGCTATTATATTATCCATCTTAGATGTTTTATATACATTTATATGCTATTTTATAAGATTTTTGGGACTGGTCTATTAACCTACAGCCCAGTGCCAGCTTTTGTTTTTTCTTTGTTTTTTACTTTTACATAAAAGGAATGCCAAACGGAGTACAATTGACGTTCCAATTTTTGAAGATTTTTTATGAACCAAAAGAGTCCCGGGATGTCCACGAGGGTAGGGGGCGCGCCCACCCCCCTAGGCATGGGCCCCTATCTCGTGGACGACTCGCAGACCCCCTGGACATGAGACCGATGCCAAAAATTCCTATAAATACAGAAACCTCCAAAAATTAACCTAGATCGGAAGTTCCGCTGCCGCAAGCCTCTGTAACCATGAGAAATCAATCTAGGCCCTCTCTGGGACCCTACCGGAGGGGGCCATCATCACCGGAGGCCATGGAGGAGGATATCGGAGGGGCCATCGTCGCCATGAAGGCCAAAGACCAGAGGGAGAACCTCTCCCCATCTAGGGGGGGAGGCCATGGAGGAGGAAGCACAAGGGGGAGAACCTCTCCTCCTCTCTCTCGGTGGCGCCAGAGTGCCATCGGGAGGGGAATCATTGCCGCAGTGATCGTCTTCATCAACATCACCATCCTCATCTCTTTTACGCGGTCCACTCTCGCCCACCCCCCTGTAATCCCTACTTGAACATGGTGCTTTATGCCACATATTAAGATCTAATGATGTGTTGCCATCCTATGATGTTTTGAGTAGATATCCTTTGTCTTTGGGTTGATTGATGATCTAGATTGGTACGAGTTGTATGTTTTATTTTGGTGCTGTTCTATGGTGCCCTCCGCGTCGCGCAAGCGTGAGGGATTCCCGCTGTAGGGTGTTACAATACGTTCATGATTCGCTTATAGTTGGTTGCTTGAGTGATAGAAGCATAAACCCGAGTAAGGGGATTGTTGCGTATGGGATAAAGGGGACTTGATGCTTTAATGCTATGGTTGGGTTTTACCTTAATGATCTTTAGTAGTTGCGGATGCTTGCTAGAGTTCCAATCATAAGTGAATATGATCCAAGAAGAGAAAGTATGTTAGCTTATGCCTCTCCCTCATATGAAATTGCAATGACGACTACCAGTCTTGTTAACAATTGCCTAGGACAATTCCGCACACCGATCCATCATTATTCCACACTTGCTATTTATAATATTTAGTAATATATTCTAACTTTATGATAACAGCACCTACTTTTATATTTTAGCTCTCCGATATCATGCAAAGTTATCCTCTTCATACCCACAACGTAGTTTTATTTCTCGTTCTAGTTGGAAGCAAACGTTCGGTGCACTTAGAGTCGTATCAGTGGCATATAGGACTTGAGAGAATATTGATCTTACCTGTAGCTCCTTGTGGGTTCGACACTCCATACTTATCACTTCCACCATTGGGAATTGCTACGATGATTCCCTGCACTTGGGGACCATCAAGCTCTTTTCTGGCGCCGTTGCCGGGGAGCAATAGTGTGGGGTTGATATTCTCGTGTGTGCTTGTTCGCTTTCTTCACTAAGTAGATTTTGTTTTTACTTTTTGTTTCTATTTAGTTGTGGGTGAAACATACAATTTTTTTAAAAGAATGAAAATACAAAAAAAAATTGCCTCTTACGCCTAAAAAGTTTTTCAAAAAAGAGAAGTGATTGGAAAGTTATGCATTGAAGAAGTGAGGGTCAACCTTGAGCACTTGTGTTCATGCTCACGGAAACAATGTAGAATTTTTCATGGAAGTTTCTCTTTAAATAATTATCCCCTTGTATATATCCATTGTATTATAAAAATAATGTGCCAAGCTTTGGTTTTACGATGATTAGATTGCTTGTTTTCTTTGTGTAGAACAAAAAAATAGAAAATTTGGCTATAGCGCGTGATTTTAGATTTTTTTTACTGGAAGGTCAAATGGGTCTGAAACTTTTTGCACATTACATCTGTACAAAATTTTCAAAATGTCATATTTTTTAGAATTTCTTAGAGTTACAGAAATTTACTAAACTTACAGATTACTACAAACTGTCCTGTTTTTGACAGATTCTGTTTTCTATGTGTTGATCGCTTATTTTGATGAATCTATGGGTAGTATTGGGGGTTATGAACCATGGTGAAGTTGGAATACAATAGATAAAGTGCTAATATGAAATTGAAATAAGTTTTCAACAGTACCTAGAGGTAGTGATTTGGTTTATTATACTAACGAATCTCACAAAGTTTTTGTTAAAGTTTTGTGTGGATTAAGTGTTCGAAGGTCGAGGAGCAATCAATAGGAGAAGAATAAAGAGAGGCAAGAGTTCAAGCTTGGGGATGTGTAATGCCCAGGATGGGACTATACCTCCTACGTGTCGAGGCACGACTTAGAGGTATAAGCCCATCCTAGAATGATCTCAAGTTTGGTATCTTTGCACGACTCATGTAAAAGAGGGATTAAATTGCAAAAGGAGATAGTTGGCTTACACTCGCCACTTCACACAATACAATACATAAGCAATACATCATTCAAAACATCACAACCCGACTACGGGTGAAGATCCAAAAGAAAGATACCAAAACAACATAAAGCCACAGGTCAGGATCGAATCCTAGTAGAAACCACTACTGATCGTCGAAACGTCACAAGCATACCGCCAAACTCTTCATCGAGCTCCCGGTGAAGAACTTGAACCAGCTACTACATCAAACTCGGCTGAACCTGCATCTGGTGTGGTGAAGTAACTGTGAGCCACAGAGGACTCAGCAATCCCGTTCCCGGGTAACAAGACTATTTAAGCCTTGGGAGAGGATAAGGCTGAAGAAAAGAGTAGTGTCTGCAGCAGCAACTAGCAACTAGCTTACGTGAGAGAGAGCGAGAAGAGAAAGCCTCGGTCGAGAGGTGATCACGAAGTGATCCTAACTAAAGCCGGTCAAACATAACCCCTCCGTGTTCAACTCCCGAATCCCTATTCGGAAATTGACAGTCACGGTACACACGCTGGTAGTGTATTAGAACATTGTGTCAAGTTTTCTACAACCAGATATTAACAAGCTCCCATCTGCCACATAACCGCGGGCACGGCTTTCGAAAGATCATAACCCTGCAGGGGTGTCCCAACTTAGCCCATCACAAGCTCTCACGATTAGCTGAAGTGATAAATATAATATCATCACCCCATATCTTAGGGAAAATCCGATCAGGCTCGGCTTCCCGGTAGCACAAGTCATTTCGACAATGGTAAAACAAGTCCAGCAAGACCTCCCGGCGTGCCGACACTTGATGCTCCTTTTTGATTTCTACCTCCGCAGCCTTAAGCATTGCGAAGAGCTGAGGAATTGTCTTTTGCATCCCTTGCATATTATAGTTCATCACGAAGCTTTTATAGCTTGGTGGCAGTGATTGAAGAACTCTATCAATAACACTATCCTCGTCAACTTTGCAACCAAGTTGAGTCATATGATTGTAGTACCCAGACATTCTGAGTAAGTGTTCACTGATAGAACTATTCACCTCCATCTTGCAGCTGTAGAACTTATAGGAAATTCCATATTTCTCAATCCGGGCATTTGCTTGAAATATTAACTTCAACTCCTGGAACATCTCATATGGTCCATGACGTTCAAAACGTCATTGAAGTCCCGGTTCTAAGCCGTAAAGCATGGCACACTGAACTATCGTGTATTCATCAGACCGCGACTGCTAGACGTTCAAAGCGTCTACATTAGCGGGAGGGGGCTTGTCACCTAGCGGTGCTTCAAGGACATAATTCTTCTGTGCAGCAATGAGGATAATCCTCAAGTTACGGACCCAGTCCGTGTAATTGCTACCATCATCTTTCAACTTAGCTTTCTCTAGGAATGCATTAAAATACAAAGGAACGGTAGCACGGGCCATTGATCTACAACAACATAGATATGCAAAAACTATCAGGACTAAGTTCATGATAAGTTAAAGTTCAATTTAATCATATTAATTAAAGAACTCCCACTTAGATAGACATCCCTCCGGTCATCCAAATGATCACGTGATCCAAATCAACTAAACCATGTCCGATCATCACGTGAGATGGAGTAGTTTCAATGGTGAACATCTTATGTTGATCATATCTACTATATGATTCACGCTCGACCTTTCGGTCTCCAGTGTTCCGAGGCCATATCTGTATATGCCAGGCTCGTCAAGTTTAACCCGAGTATTCTGCGTGTGCAAAACTGGCTTACACCCGTTGTATTTGAACGTAGAGCTTATCACACCCGATCATCACGTGGTGTCTCGGCACGACGAACTTTCGCAACGGTACATACTCAGGGAGAACACTTATACCTTGAAATTTAGTAAGGGATCATCTTATAATGCTACCATCGTTCTAAGCAAAATAAGAAGCACAATAAGATAAACATCACATGCAATCAAAATATGTGACATGATATGGCCATCATCATCTTGTGCTTTTGATCTCCATCTCCAAAGCACCGTCATTATCACCTTCGTCACTGGCGCGACACCTTGATCTCCATCGTAGTATCGTTGTCGTCTCGCCAACTATTGCTTCTACGACTATCGCTACCGCTTAGTGATAAAGTAAAGCAATTACATGGCGATTTCATTTCATACAATAAAGCGACAACCATATGGCTCCTGCCAGTTGCCGATAACATTACAAAACATGATCATCTCATACAAAACCGTATAACTCATCATGTCTTGACCATATCACATCACAACATGCCCTGCAAAAACAAGTTAGACGTCCTCTACTTTGTTGTTGCAAGTTTTACGTGGCTGCTACGGGCTTAGCAAGAACCGTTCTTGCCTACGCATACAAAACCACAACGATGTTTCATCAAGTATGTGCTGTTTTAACCTTCACAAGGACCGGGCGTAGCCACACTTGTTTCAGCTAAAGTGAGAGAGACAGACACCCGCCAGTCACCTTTAAGCAACGAGTGCTCCTAACGGTGAAACCTGTCTCGCGTAAGCGTACACGTAATGTCGGTCCGGGCCGCTTCATCTCACAATACCGCCGAAGCAAAATATGACATGCTGGTAAGCAGTATGACTAGTATCGCCCACAACTCATTGTGTTCTACTCGTGCATATCATCTACGCATAGACCTGGCTCATGATGCCACTGTTGGGGAACGTAGTATTTTAAAATTTTCCTACGATCACGCAAGATCTATCTACCAGATGAATAGCAACGAGAGGGAAGAGTGTGTCTACGTACCCTCGTAGACCGGAAGCGGAAGCGTCAAGTGACGCGGTTGATGTAGTCGAACTTCTTAGCGATTCAACAGATCAAGTACCGAACGTACGGCACCTCCGTGTTCAGCACACGTTCAGCTTGGTGACGTCCCACGTGCTCTTGATCCAGTTGAGCTTCACGGGAGAGTTTCGTCAGCACGACGGCGTGGTAACGGATATGATGTATCTACCGGCGCAGGGCTTCTCCTAAGTACTGCGATGGTATGACCGAGGTGTGTTTCTGTGGAGGGGGGCACCGCACACGGCTGGAACAATTCAACTTGTGTCTCTTTGGGTGCCCCCTGCCCCCGTATATAAAGGAGCAAGAGGGGAGGGCCGGCCGGCCTCCTATGGTGCGGCTAAGGCAATCCTACTAGGAATAGGATTGCAATCCTATTCCTAGTAGGAGTATATCAAGAAGGAAGAGAGGGAAAGGAAAAGAGGGAGAGGTGGCGCCCCCCCAATCCTAGTCCAACTAGGATCCCTAGGTGGGGCGCCGGCCAGCCTCTATGGGCTGCCTCTCTCCTTTCCTCAAAGCCCACTATGGACCATCCCCCCTCGTAGGGGGTTCCGGTAACCCCCTCTGGCAATCCAGTTAAATCCGAAACTTTTCCGGAACACTTCCTGTGTCCGAATATAGTCGTCCAATATATCAATCTTTATGTCTCGGACATTCCGAGACTCCTCGTCATGTCCGTAATCTCATCCGGGACTCCGAACTACCTTCGGTACATCAAAACTCATAAAGTCATAATACCGATCGTCATCAAACGTTAAGCGTGCGGACCCTACGGGTTCGAGAACTATGTAGACATGACCGAGACTCATCTCCGGTCAATAACCAATAGCGGAACCTGGATGTTAATACTGGCTCCTACATATTCTACAAAGATCTTTTTATCGGTCAAACCGCATAACAACATACGTTGTTCCTTTTGTCATCGGTATGTTACTTGCCCGAGATTCGATATTCGGTATCTATATACCTAGTTCAATCTCGTTACCGGCAAGTCTCTTTACTCGTTACGTAACACATCATCTCGTGACTAACTCATTAGTCTTTTGCTTGCAAGGCTTATTGTGATGTGTGTTACCGAGAGGGCCCAGAGATACCTCTCCGACACTCGGAGTGACAAATCCTAATCTTGATCTATGCCAACACCACGAATACTTTCGGAGACACCTGTAGAGCATCTTTATGATCACCCAGTTACGTTGTGACGTTTGATAGCACACAAGGTGTTCCTACGGTATTCGGGAGTTGCATAATCTCATAGTCATAGGAACATGTATAAGTCATGAAGAAGGCAATAGCAGTAAAACTAAACGATCATAATGCTATGCTAACGGATGGGTCTTGTCCATCACATCATTCTCCTAATGATGTGATCCCGTTAATCAAATGACAACTCATGTCTATGGCTAGGAAACAAAACCATCTTTGATCAATGAGCTAGTCTAGTAGAGGCATACTAGGGACGTACTGTTTTGTCTATGTATCCACACATGTACTAAGTTTCCGGTTAATACAATTCTAGCATGAATAATAGACATTTATCATGATATAAGGAAATACAAATAACATCTTTATTATTGCCTCTAGGGCATATTTCCTTCAATATCGAGTGCCCGGGATTTCCCGCACCGGGAATGAATCAATGTTCCTGCAAAACATATGTCTTTTATGTCATTGTTTGTTTTATTAGGTATATAATTAATTGAATAGCCTCAGTGATGGATCCTATGTCCTCCACTTCATGTTGGTGTACAGATGGGATCGCCAGAGACTTCGCATGTCACCTACATCCGGCGATGCCCATATTCTGCAATGGGCAAAGACACTAGGAGATATCTCGGATCACCGACTCTGAGCTGAGTTCTATCACATCCAGCGTGAACTTGCCCTCGAAAAAACCATCATGAAGGAGGTCCTCGAAAAAACCGGGTTGTTCTACGAAGAAGGTCAAATGTCGCGGAAAGACGTCCGAACACGCGTAGCCGCTCAGCGTCTCGACCTGAGCCTTTCACTAAGTTCGGGGAATATCTCCCTGATTTGGATGGATGGCACGACCCGATCGAGTGATTGACGATATATGACAATGTGTCTGTTTAGTCCATACTTTCTCTATGGCGCAACTTTGAGTTATGCACGACGAAACTTTATTTGTGATGTAATTAAACCGTCCTCCTCAACTAGCGAATGTCACTCTAGTTAGGGCATTTTCGGTATGATGAACTTTGTTATTTATGCTTATGATATGTTGCTTCTATTTTTGAAAAGTGTGTCTCTTTCTGTTGCTCAACTATAGATGTTGCATATAATGGACTCATGTGACGATGCATGTTCATAGATCATCGATGGCGAATAGGTGCTACGCTAGGACTATATATATACGACGAGTGGCCGGAGTGTCAGGCCCAGGAGAATAAGACAGCCAGTAGTTAGTTTAGGTTCTCTCGTGTATATCATTGTTTAGATGGATGACGAAGTAGTTGCAAGTATTCAAGACTTGTATCGCTATTTTCGAGATGATGACGAGATATCACTTTCTACTGGATGATGATTACATGATTTGATGAGACAATTTGTATGTATATGCTATGATTACATTTGTATGTGTATGATATACTAAAGAGTATTGTATACAGCCTGTTTAAATACAAAACAAATATGAAAAAAATCAGAAACAAATAAACTACCAGCAGTGAGGGAAACAAAATTAGCAGCAGCACGCTCCTACAAGTAGCACGGTCTACATTACAGCGCTGCAGCTATTAGCAGTAGAGCTTTCAAGCTGCTGCTAACCAGCTATAGCAGTAGCACGTGCGGGAGAGTGCTACTGGTATAGGTTAGCTGTAGCGTCGTATCAGTAGCGCAGGTACCCGCGCTACTGATACACCTAAAACCCGCACTACTACTAGGCTTTTCCTTAGTAGTGTTTTATTGCCAAGTATTTTCATCCCACTAAAATTATTTCACTTAGAAATCAAATTAAGAATTTTAAACAATTTGAGCATGGGCATGTTGCACAATCTTGGTAGAGAATAAAATTAATGATAAAAATGCACCACTCATGGTTTTAAGCTTATAGATGATTATACAAAATTTCTATGCGGAACTAAACTTTGTTTCTACAAAAAAATAGACACTGCTACAGGTGGTAATTTTATGGAAATTACATTGGGAGAAGCTACAAAACTCCTAGATAATATAATGGCAAATTACTCCCAATGGCACACTGAAGGAGCTTCAACTATTAAGAAGGTAAATTATGTTAAAGAAATTACTACTTTGAGTGATATAATCATTGCTCTATGAAATTGGTTGCTCATAAAAATGCTCACGTTGATCCTAATGATGTGCCATTATCTACTTTGATTGAGCAAAATAATTATGTTGTTGATGTGAATTTTGTCTCTGGAAATAATTTCATTAACAACACTTATAGAGGTAATTTTAATCCTATTGCATATCCTGAAAATTCCTCTAATAGTTATGGTAATTCTAAAATGATTTTTAATAATAATAATAATAATAGGATACCTACGGATCTTGAGAACGATATTAAAGAATCCATTAATTCTCGAAAGATTTTTAATGCCTTGGTAGAAGAAAAATTGAATAAAGTTGATGATATGGCTAGGAACATGGATAGAATTGCTCATGATGTGGAAACTCTTAAATCTAAATTTTTGGCACCGGAGCATGATACTAAAGAATCTATGAAAGCTATCTATTTCTCAATTAATGAAACTAATGAGACAACTGCTAAGTTAAGAGCTAACCGAGAATTCCTAGAAAAGGCTATTCCGCCTGATTTTTACCGTAATCAGATGAATATATTAAAACGGTTGGTGTCTCACCCATTGAATCTTTGTTTTGTAATATAAAACTTGTTGAAAAAGGGATTGGAGATGAGTCAACTTTAGCTAGACCGCGTCCCAACTGTTCGGAGGGTGATGATCTTAATGATAAAAATGATAATAGTAGGTTTGGAGAGGTCAAGAGTTTAAATATTGATGTGACCACAACTTTGGATTACCTTGTTGAAATCCATGATAAATTAACCCAATACCTATGAACAAAATAAAGATTTTACTAGATATATTATAGAAGCTATGATGACAGCTCATTAAGAAAAGTTGGAGTTGGAGGTTTAAAGTTGGAGTTGGAGGTTTCAATACGTAGGAAATTATATGATGAATTGGAACCAACTATTAAAGTAAAGATTAAATTTCTGAATGTGTACTTTATGTGATTTGGTGCTAGCATTTCCAATATACCAAAATCTTTATGTGATATCCTAGGCCTTACCAATATCAATGAATGTTCCCTTAACTTGCATCTAGTGGATTCCACTATTAAGAAACCCTTGGGTAGAATAAATGATCTGCTTATTCTTGCTAATAGAAAATATGTACCCGTGGATTTTACTGTGCTTGATATTGATAGCAATATGTCTTCTCCTATAATACTTGGTAGGCCTTTCCTATGATAACAAATCCATGAAATTGCGGACTTTGCCCAAGGTTATCTCATGCCGGATTATGCTGCGTGATTGTTCCCTGCCGGCTTGATAATCCACAAGTGTAGGGGATCTATCGTAGTCCTTTTGATAAGTAAGAGTGTCGAACCAAACGAGGAGCAGAAGGAAATGATAGGCAGTTTTCAGTAAGGTATTCGCTGCAAGCACTGAAATTATCAGTACCAGATAGTTTTGTGATAAGGTAATTGGTAACAAGTAACAAGTGCTAAAAGTAAATAAGGTGCAACAAGATGGCCCAATCCTTTTTGTAGAAAAGGACATGCCTGGACAAATTCTTATATAAAGAAAAACGCTCCCGAGGACACATGGGAATTATCGTCAAGCTAGTTTTCATCACGCTCATATGAGTCGCGTTCGTTACTTTGATAATTTGGTATGTGGGTGGACCAGTGCTTGGGTGATGCCCTTACTTGGACAAGCATCCCACTTATGATTAACCTCTATTGCAAGCATCCGCAACTACAAAAGAAGTATTGAGGTAAACCTAACCATAGCATGAAACATATGGATCCAAATCAGCCCCTTACGAAGCAACGCATAAACTAGGGTTTAAACTTATGTCACTCTAGCAACCAATCATCTAATTATTACATCCCAATTCCTTCCTCTATGTCCAAACAATGGTGAAGTGTCATGTAGTCGACGTTCACATGAAACCACTAGAGGAAAGACAACATACATCTTATCAAAATATCGAACGAATACCAAATTCACATGACTACTTATAGCAAGACTTCTCACATGTCCTCAGGAACAAACGTAACTACTCACAAATCATATTCATGTTCATAATCAGAGGGGTATTAATATGCATAATGGATCTGAACTTATGATCTTCCTCCCGATAAATCAACTAGCATCAACTACAAGGAGTAATCAACACTACTAGCAACCCACAGGTACCAATCTGAGGTTTTGATACAAAGATTGGATACAAGAGATGAACTAGGGTTTGAGAGGAGATGGTGTTGGTGAAGATGTTGATGGAGATAACCCTCGCCAAGATGGGAGAGTTGTTGGTGATGACGATGGCGACGATTTCCCCCTCCCGGAGGGAAGTTTCCTCGACAGAACAGCTCCGCCGGAGCCCTAGATTGGTTCCACCAAGGTTCCGCCTCGAGACGGCGGCACTTCGTCCAGAAAACCTCCTTATGAATTTTTCCATGTCAAAACCCTCAAAACAGCATGCTCGAGTATGATGATCAAGCTCATCGTCTCTGGATTGATCATGTTCGTTATGAATATTCGCACAACAAGACCACCATCAACAATGACGACGAAGGAAAGAAGTGGTAATGCAGATGGGTCAGTAGGGACGTGTAAAATGATTTGTTTCTCCCATTGCAACGCACGGGCATTTTTGCTAGTATATATAATGATCTTCAAATACAGTTCACATATGTACAAAATACATGTACAGAGAACATGACACGGTAGACCTATTTTAACAGGCACACGGTGGAGAGCACCGTGTCTTGAGAGAAGTGTACTGTATCCCTAGGCTCAAGATCAACATCGTAAGTTTGGATCAGCTCGATGAAAATGGTTGCAAGTATTCAGCCAATGAAGGCTTAATGGTACTGCGTCATAGAGAAAGAAAAGTGCTAGGCAAGATGAGAAGGTCAGCAAACAGGTTATTGATACGTCCAAAACGTATCTATAATTTCTGCTTGCTCCATGCCTCTTTTGAGTGATATTGCTATGATATTTATACACTTCCATACACTTTTCATCATATTTGGACTAACCTATTAACTCAGTGCACCCCAGTGCCAGTTTCTGTTTTCGGCTGTTTTTGTATTTCAGGTTTTCACATGACGAGAACTGCCAGAAAAAATCCAGAAAAATTATATAAAAAATCAGCGTTCCAGAAACTACCGGGCGCCCGAAGTACAGCCGTGGGGGGGGGGCACCAGGGCTCCAGGCGCCCTGGTGGCGCCCCCCCCCCCCTGGGCTGCGCCGGGGGGCGCCTGGGCCCCCCGAGGCTCCGCTGATGCTACCCTTTGGCATATATTTAAAGCGTCTCCCGAAACCCTCGAGACGGGAACTCTTTTTCGCGATCTCATCTCTGTTCCGCCGCCGCCGCCGCTTCCAAGATCGGGAGCACCAGGAGAACTCTTCCCGGCACCCTGCCGGAGGGGAGGATCACCACAGGGAGCTTCTCCACCACCATGGACGCCTCCCGGATGAGTTGTGAGTAGTCTCCCTTGGACCATGGGTCCACGACTAGTAGCTATGTGAGGTTCTCCTCCCGTTCTTGTGCTTCACTAATTAGTCCTCGTGAGCTGCCCTACATGATCGAGGCACATATGTAATCCTTATGCTGTTGCTATGATGAGTTTGCTGGGATCCGATGGATTATGAGATTATGTTCAGATTGTGTTTGAGTAATATATTTGATTCACCTCTTTTATATTTTTGTTCGTAAGTAATTCTTGCATGTTCTCCGTTGTTATTTATTGCTTTTGGCCAAGTAGTAGGTAGTGACTCCAAGAGGGAACATTATGCTTGATTGTGGGTTCATGCCCCTCGATTACTAGCTTGAGTGACAGAAACATGATTCTAGGGGATGTGATGTTGCCACAAGGGGGAAAAAACGGTGCTTGTGCCCGCGGGTGCAAGCATTGTTTACTTTACGCAAAGTTCTTTTAATGCAGTTGTCTGTTGCTTTGAGTTTACACTATGGGTGGGACTCGCAACTTAATACCAGCGAGATGTTCTGGATAGATATCTCAAGGTGGATGATTAGTAGTAGATGCAGATGGATTTCGGTCTACTTACCTCGGCGTACCGCCCATGCTTTTAACCTCAACCTTTCTTGCAATGTAGTCAGCATTGGTTTGCGCACATGGTCCTGTCAATTGCCCAGCTGTAATTCGTTTACCTCACATAACTATTTTATCGTCTTTTGGGAGAGAGACATCACTAGTGAGCATCATGAGACTCCGGTCCATATTACCATCATTGATCACATCCGCTATTTAATTTCCGCTTTTACTTACTATTGCAATTACATCTATCACTATTATCACTTGCGTTTGATCCTTTGTAAACTACAAGGCCGGAGGGATTGACAACCTCTCTGTACTCGTTGGGAGCAAAGTTATTTGTATCTGTGTGCAGGTCCACGTTGCTTGCTAATATCTGGCGCCGTAGCAGTTGACACCTTCTTGTTGAAACTGGGAGTCTCAGGGAAATCGATCCTTGGTATTGCCAAGGGAAAACTTCCGCTACACTGCATCTCAAACCTTCCACTTGGGGTAACCAACGAGGGGCGAGAAGCCATCAAGCAAAGTTTTCTGGCGCCGTTGCCGGGGACTCCACTCTTCAGGATAGGGGAGTTGCACGCTATCTTTTACCTTTTGCTTTTTAGTCTTGTTAGTTTACCTTTCAGTTTTGCTTTAGTATCTTTTATCGAAAATCACAAAAATAGTTATCTCATTCTTTAGTTGTCATTATGTCGGGTCCTTTTGTCTTTGACGAGGCAGAAGTTCTCACCTTTAAACAAAGAGGTGGGGAAAGTCTGAAAGATGCTTGGTATAGAATTAATGATTCTCGAAAAAGAGCCACCAAGAAGCAACCTACTACTATCCTGCTTAGAAATTTTTATGTTGGAATAACTTCTTGGAATAGTTTTATTCTAGATACTTCTATCAATGGGAATTTCCTAGAAGCCCCAGTTTGGGAGTCTCTTAGTATTATTGAAAATCTTGTTGGGAATCCCCCTGTTGTTAGCATTCAAGAGGACATCACCCTAGCTCACATTATGAAAAAACTTGAAAAATAGAGCTAGAGATGCCAAGCATTAATAAGATAAATGAGTTAGATCGTAAGATCCAAGGGAATTTGAATAAGCTTGATAGCTCCATGCATAAAATTTTCAAAACTTTGGAGACCGTCAAATTCCATGACTTGGACTCTTCTAGGATAGACAAGATTGAGGAAATCTTTGATACTCTAGGAACTACTTTCTCCTCAATCAAAACCAAAAAGGTAGAAACTCCGGCAAAGAGGGAGCCTAAGTTCGTTCACGTTCCAAAGGCTCCCCGTTCTAAAAGTAATCCATCTATTGCCAAAGGGTTTGAAATTGTAAAGACTTTGGAAGAAACACCTCTCTTTGATGAATTTATAAATGAATCTTCCCTTGACTTTTATCCTTTTGGTCTTCTCCGTAGAAGTATCTCTATGAGGCCTTTATTTGAAAGTCCTCTTAAGACTAGTTGTATTATTGAAGAGCTTTTTGATGATCTTGATGATGGTTCAATTGATACAACTTGACCTCTATGCATTATGCCTAGCTTAAAGGCATAAAAGAAAGCGCTTTTGGGAGGCAGCCCAATGAATAAATTTATTTTGTTTTTGTTGTGTCTTGATGTTGTTACTACTGTAGCATCATCATTGTATCTTTTCTTTTCAATTTTGTGCCAAGTATAGCCTCTGATTGCTAGAAAGTTCAAAAGTTGTGAGGTGCTGTCCAGGAAACAGATTCTGTCCTTGGATAGAAAAATTCGTATAAAATCACCAGGTCTTCTTTTTGGTCTGAATTTTTTCGAAAGCGTGCTCTATATAATTTTCTTTCGTGCGTCTGTTTTGAGTTTTTTGATTAGAGTTGCAGAAGTGCCCCGAACAAATCATTTACTACCTGCTGTACTGTTTTTCATAGATTCTGTCCTGTTTTGCCTTTCCTTCATTTTGCAAACCTAGAGCTTGCTTTTTCTTTGCAAAAACCTTTTGGCAATCTTGACAAACAGTAGTCCTTCAAGAATATCTTTATTTCCAGCAAGGTACAATTATTTTATTATGGGTACTAACCTCGCTAATCAGATTATGATGAGTTATGTATGAAGGGAGTTTTCAAGTGTGCGAGGGAAGATGATAAAAAGATTCAGGAGTGTCAAACGCTCAAGCTTGGGGATGCCCCCATGCACCCCCAAGAAATATTCAAGGAGACTCAAGCGTCTAAGCTTGGGGATGCCCCCGTGCATCCCCTTCTCCATCAACATTATCAGTTCGTCTTTCGTTCCACTATATTTTAATCACTTCATGTGTTATGTGCTATGCTTGGAGCGTCTTGCTTTTTAGTTTTCTTTAGCTTTTCATAACGAGTCGGAACTCAGCTTTCTTTATGTGGGAGAGAAACACGCTCCACTTCTACCTAGAACATAACATAGAATTTTCATGTCTATCCTTGTTGTGTGTGTTCTTTGTCTTTTAATAGCTACTATCATGTTTAGCTCTTAACTTTCATGCTTATCTTTTCAAAGAGCTTTTGTTTAGTTGGTTGCTTGAACTCTCTTTAGTTATCATGCTTATCTTATTAAGAGAGTTTGCTTCCGTTGCATTGGTTGATATGTCTATGATAAAGATGCTACGTGCATAATGGCACTTAGTAGTTCATGTTTTCTTATGGTTAGTCTCAAATAGTTGGGGGGTTCCCAATGTGTTATTGGAGTACCAACATGGTTTGTTTGCCTATGATGTAGTATGGTTTAGTAATATCTTCCTTCAAAGAATTTATTTTGATTGACTTGGCGTATGCTCACGCGTATTTAAGACTGTAAAGAAAGTCTGTCAAGCCTTGATGATCTTTTGTTTCTGAGTAGCGATATAACTTCCATGCCTGATTCAATGTTGCTTTGTCGCTCTGCATGATTATGACCGTCATTGCTCTCTTAGTTGGTCGCTCCCAGTCTTTTGCTAACCTTCGCCTGTACTAAGCGGACTGACTGCTTGTGCATCCACATCCTTTTAATCCAGTTATGCCATATGAGTCCACCATACCTTCCTACATGGTATTTACCTGCCATTCCTAACGGAGACTTGCATGTACCACCTCGAAATTATTCAAAGAAAAAGCATTCCTATTTTGTGCCTCTGTTGTAAATCCATGAGGAAGTAGTAGTTAATTCATAATCTTTTAAAGTTGGACAAGCTTCACCCCGGGATTGCATGTATAATGTGCAAACCCATAATACGAGAAGGAACTGGCATTGAGTGCGCCCGGCTCAAAATTAACATAACAAACAAACCCTCCTTCACGCTTTGTTCATAAGAAATCAGAAAACTTTGGTAGTGATAAACAAAGGAGATTAAGAGGATGTGATCGTCCTCATTCGGGAGCCGTTCCTCGAAACTTGTCCATCTCAAGAAGTGATTGAGTTGTTTGCTAGCATTCGTTGACGAAACATGCATGATCTAAAAAAAATTTATTACCTCTGTTTTAAAAGGAAGAGCTCTGGTACATGTTTTGTCTTTGTTTCCGATTACGGGTTTTCAACCGTGCCAACAAAAGCCATGGTTCGAGAGTCTCCACCTTCTTTTTAAAGCACCAACTACTGAGAGCATGATTGTCATTCTGAGTGTAATGTGCATTGTCCCAAAGTAGCATTGTCTTTTGCATGATTGTGATATCGTTTATTTTGAAATCATTGTATCTAGTCATCACTTAAACCTTGGAGGTGCCCCTGCATTTATGTTTTGCTTCACTAAAGGGGCCAAGCGAGATATCACTTTATCATATTTGCACATCATGTTCATTACAAATCTATTTGATGTTTCAATATCATATTGTAAAACTTTCAGTTCTTTGTGATTTTCTCATGAGGCAACTTAATTACTACAGATTCATTGTCTCAGTAAACTTTTGTCATATGACTATGAAAAAGTCCTATATGGTTAATAGCATGTCACCACAGGAATTATTCTTGTTATCATTTACCAACTCGAGGACGAGCAGGAATTAAGCTTGGGGATGTTGATATGTCCAAAACGTATCTATAATTTCTGCTTGCTCCATGCCTCTTTTGGGTGATATTGCTATGATATTTATACACTTCCATACACTTTTGATCATATTTGGACTAACCTATTAACTCAGTGCACCCCAGTGCCAGTTTCTGTTTTCGGCTGTTTTTGTATTTCAGGTTTTCACATTACGAGAACTGCCAGAAAAAATCCAGAAAAATTATATAAAAAATCAGCGTTCCAGAAACTACCGGGCGCCCGAAGTACAGCCGGGGGGGGGGGG
>LR738715.1:892227203-892254718 GCA_902687465.1 Secale cereale
GGGGGGGCGCCTGGGCCCCCCGAGGCTCCGCTGATGCCCCCCTTTGGCATATATTTAAAGCGTCTCCCGAAACCCTCGAGACGGGAACTCTTTTTCGCGATCTCATCTCTGTTCCGCCGCCGCCGCCGCCGCTTCCAAGATCGGGAGCACCAGGAGAACTCTTCCCGGCACCCTGCCGGAGGGGAGGATCACCACCGGGAGCTTCTCCACCACCATGGACGCCTCCCGGATGAGTTGTGAGTAGTCTCCCTTGGACCATGGGTCCATGACCAGTAGCTATGTGATGTTCTCCTCCCATTCTTGTGCTTCACTAATTAGTCCTCGTGAGCTGCCCTACATGCTCGAGGAACATATGTAATCCTTATGCTGTTGCTATGATGAGTTTGTTGGGATCCGATGGATTATGAGATTATGTTCAGATTGTGTTTGAGTAATATATTTGATTCACCTCTTTCATATTTATGTTCGTAAGTAATTCTTGCATGTTTTACGTTGTTATTTATTGCTTTGGCCAAGTAGTAGGTAGTGACTCCAAGAGGAAACGTTATGCTTGATTGTGGGTTCATGCCCCTCGATGACTAGCTTGAGTGACAAAAACATGAGTCTAGGGGATGTGCTGTTGCCACAAGGGGGAAAACAACGGTGCTTGTGCCCGCGGGTGCAAGGATTGTTTACTTTACGCAAAGTTCTTTTAATGCAGTTGTCTGTTGCTTTGAGTTTACACTATGGGTGGGACTCGCAACTTAATACCAGCGAGATGTTCTGGATAGATATCTCAAGGTGGATGATTAGTAGTAGATGCAGATGGATTTCGGTCTACTTACCTCGGCGTACCGCCCATGCTTTGAACCTCAACCTTTCTTGCAATGTAGTCAGCATTGGTTTGCGCACATGGTCCTGTCAATTGCCCAGCTGTAATTCGTTTACCTCACATAATTGTTTTATCGTCTTTTGGGAGAGAGACATCACTAGTGAACATCATGAGACTCCGGTCCATATTACCATCATTGATCACATCCGCTATTTACTTTCCGCTTTTACTTACTATTGCAATTACATCTATCACTATTATCACTTGCGTTTGATCCTTTGTAAACTACAAGGCCGGAGGGATTGACAACCTCTCTGTACTCGTTGGGAGCAAAGTTATTTGTATCTGTGTGCAGGTCCATGTTGATTGCTAATATCTGGCGCCATAGCAGTTGACACCTTCTTGTTGAAACTGGGAGTCTCAGGGAAATCGATCCTTGGTATTGCCAAGGGAAAACTTCCGCTACACTGCATCTCAAACCTTCCACTTGGGGTAACCAACGAGGGGCGAGAAGCCATCAGTTATATGTCGTTAACATTGAGCACACGGTGCCTGAGAGCCTGCCGTTGAAGACAGGGGAAGAGCCATGGCTCTGGCACGGACGCTATTGCACATTAGCTTCCATGCCCTACGTGCTTTAGCACGGGGAGGAATGGAGGAAAGGGTTCCGAGCATAGAGCATGCAGAGAGGATTTGCGACTGCTGCATGGTGAGCAAGCGGAGGAGCATAGAGTACAGAAGGCCCACCAAGGTACCAGCTGATAGAATAACTCAGAGAGGAAGCTCATGAGACCGACCGAGTTGCCTATTTCGTGCTTGGTGGGGATGGATGAACCTAGCTCAGCCCAGGAGGCAAAAGAGGACAAGGCTTGGGTGGATGCTATGAAAGCAGAACTGGGAGAAATATAATAGAGGAGAACCAGACTAGGGATCTGGTTGAGCTTCCACCGAGACACAGAGGAATAAGGCTCAAGTGGGTTTATAAACTGATCCAAGAAACATTTAGCAACTTGTTAGAATAAATTCTAGGCATACCGTTGATCATCCGAGGATCAAGTGATACGTCCAAAACGTATCTATAATTTCTGCTTGCTCCATGCCTCTTTTGGGTGATATTGCTATGATATTAATACACTTGCATACACTTTTGATCATATTTGGACTAAACTATTAACTCAGTGCACCCCAGTGCCAGTTTCTGTTTTCGGCTGTTTTTGTATTTCATGTTTTCCCATTACGAGAACTGCCAGAAAAATCCCGGAAAAATTATATAAAAAATCAGCGTCCAGAAGCTACCAGGCACCCCGAAGCACAGCCGGAGGGGGGCCACCAGGGCCCCAGGCGCCCTGGTGGCGCGGCCCCCCTGGCCGCGCCGGGGGGGCGCCTGGGCCCCCCCTTTGGCATATATTTAGACCGTCTCCCAAAACCCTCGAGACGGGAATCCTTTTTCGCGATCTCATCTCTGTTCCGCCGCCGCCGCCGCTTCCAAGATCGGGAGCACCAGGAGAACTCTTCCCGGCACCCTGCCGGAGGGGGGGATCACCACCGGGAGCTTCTCCACCACCATGGACGCCTCCCAGATGAGTTGTGAGTAGTCTCCCTTGGACCATGGGTCCATGACCAGTAGCAATGTGATGTTCTCCTCCCGTTCTTGTGCTTCACTAATTAGTCCTCGTGAGCTGCCCTACATGATCGAGGCACATATGTAATCCTTATGCTGTTGTTGTTGGGGAACGTTGTATTTTATAATTTTCCTACGAACACGCAAGATCTATCTACTAGATGCATAGCAACGAGAGGGGAGAGTGTGTCTACGTACCCTCGTAGACCGGGAGCGGAAGCGTCAAGTGACGCGGTTGATGTAGTCGAACTTCTTCGTGATCCAACCGATCAAGTACCGAACGTACGGCACCTCCGCGTTCAGCACACGTTCAGCTTGATGACGTCCCACGAGCTCTTGATCCAGTTGAGCTTCACGGGAGAGTTTCGTCAGCACAACGGCGTGGTGACGGATATGATGTATCTACCGGCGCAGGGCTTCGCCTAAGCACTGCAACGGTATGACTGAGGTGTGTTTCTGTGGAGGGGGGCACCGCACACGGCTAAAACAATTCAACTTGTGTGTCTTTGGGTGCCCCCCTGCCCCCGTATATAAAGGAGCAAGGGGGGAGGCCGGCCGACCCTCTATGGTGCGGCTAGAGAGGCAATCCTACTAGGAATAGGATTGCAATCCTATTCCTAGTAGGAGTCCACCAAGAAGGAGAGGGGGAAGGAAGGAGAGGGAGAGGGAGAGGGAAAGAGGGGCCGCGCCCCCCTCCCCTAGTCCTATTTGGACTGCCCCTAGGGAGGGGCGCGCCACCTCCTGGCTGCTGCTCTCTCTCTCCCCTATGGCCCACCAGGGCCCATCATTCCCCCGGGGGGTTCTGGTAACCCCCTCGGCACTCCGGTAAATTCCGAAACTTTCCAGAACACTTCCGGTGTCCGAATATAGTCGTCCAATATATCAATCTTTATGTCTCGGACATTCTGAGACTCCTCGTCATGTCCGTGATCTCATCTGGGACTCCGAACTACCTTCGGTACATCAAAACTCATAAACTCATAATACTGATCGTCATCAAACGTTAAGCGTGCGGACCCTACGGGTTCGAGAACTATGTAGACATGACCGAGACTCATCTCCGGTCAATAACCAATAGTAGAACCTGGATGCTCATATTGGCTCCTACATATTCTACGAAGATTTTTATCGGTCAAACCGCATAACAACATACGTTGTTCCTTTTATCATCGGTATGTTACTTGCCCGAGATTCGATCGTCGGTATCTCTATACCTAGTTCAATCTCGTTACCGGCAAGTCTCTTTACTCGTTCCGTAATACATCATCTCGTGACTAACTCATTAGTCTTTTTCTTGCAAGGCTTGTTATGATGTGTGTTACCGAGAGGGCCCAGAGATACCTCTCCGACACTCGGAGTGACAAATCCTAGTCTTGATCTATGCCAACACCACGAATACATTCGGAGATAACTGTAGAGCATCTTTATGATCACCCAGTTACGTTGTGAAGTTTGATAGCACACAAGGTGTTCCTACGGTATTCGGGAGTTGCATAATCTCATAGTCATAGGAACATGTAGAAGTCATGAAGAAAGCAATAGCAGTAAAACTAAACGATCATAGTGCTATGCTAACGGATGGGTCTAGTCCATCACATCCTTCTCATAATGATGTGATCCCGTTGATCAAATGACAACTCATGTCTATGGCTAGGAAACATAGCCATCTTTGATCAATGAGCTAGTCTAGTAGAGGCATACTAGGGACATACTATTTTGTCTATGTATTCACACATGTATCAAGTTTCCGGTTAATACAATTCTAGCATGAATAAAAGACATTTATCATGATATAAGGAAATACAAATAACATCTTTATTGTTGCCTCTAGGGCATATTTCCTTCAGTCTCCCACTTGAACTAGAGTCAATAATCTAGATTACAAAGTGATGATCCTCACACCCATGGAGTCCTGGTGCTGATCATGTTTTGCCCGTGGAAGAGGCTTAGTCAACGGGTCTTCAACATTCAGATCCGTATGTATCTTGCAAATCTCTATGTCTCCCTCCTTGACCAGATCCCGGATGGAATTGAAGCGTCTTTTGATGTGCTTTGTTCTCTTGTGAAACCTGGATTCCTTCGCCAAGGCTATTGCCCCAGTGTTGTCACAAAAGATTTTCATTGGACCCGATGCACTAGGTATTACACCTAGATCGGATATGAACTCCTTCATCCAGAATCCTTCATTTGTTGCTTCCGAAGCAGCTATGTATTCCGCTTCACACGTAGATCCCGCCACGATGCTCTGCTTGGAACTGCACCAACTGATAGCTCCACCGTTCAATAAAAATACATATCCGGTTTGTGACTTAGAGTCATCCGGATCAGTGTCAAAGCTAGAATCGACGTAACCATTTACGACGAGCTCTTTGTCACCTCCGTATATGAGAAACATATCCTTCGTCCTTTTCAGGTATTTCAGGATGTTCTTGACCGCTGTCCAGTGATCCACTCCTGGATTACTTTGGTACCTCCCTGCTAGACTTATAGCAAGGCACACATCAGGTCTGGTATGCAGCATTGCATACATGATAGATCCTATGGCTAAGGCATAGGGAATGATTTTCATTTTCTCTCTATCTTCTGCAGTGGCTGGGCATTGAGTCTTACTCAACTTCATACCTTGTAACACAGGCAAGAACCCTTTCTTTGACTGATCCATTTTGAACTTCTTCAAAACTTTATCAAGGTATGTGCTTTGTGAAATTCCAATTAAGCGTCTTGATCTATCTCTATGGATTTTCATACCTAATATATAAGCAGCTTCACCGAGGTCTTTCATTGAAAAACTCTTATTCAAGTATCCTTTTATGCTATCCGGAAATTCTATATCATTTCCAATCAACAATATGTCATCAACATATAATATTAGAAATGCTACAGAGCTCCCACTCACTTTCTTGTAAATACATGCTTCTCCAAAAGTCTGTATAAAACCATATGCTTTGATTACCTCATCAAAGCGTATATTCCAACTCCGAGATGCTTGCACCAGTCCATAGATGGATCGCTGGAGCTTGCATACTTTGTTAGCACCTTTTGGATCGACAAAACCTTCTGGTTGCATCATATACAACTCTTCTTTGAGATATCCATTTAGGAATGCAGTTTTGACATCCATTTGCCAGATTTCATAATCATAAAATGCGGCAATTGCTAACATGATTAAGACAGACTTAAGCATCGCTACAGGTGAGAAAGTCTCGTCGTAGTCAACTCCTTGAACTTGTCGAAACCCTTTCGCAACAAGTCGATCTTTGTAAACAGTAACATTACCGTCTGCGTCGGTCTTCCTCTTGAAGATCCATTTATTTTCAATGTCTTGCCGATCATCGAGCAAGTCAACCAAAGTCCACACTTTGTTCTCATACATGAATCCCATCTCAGATTTCATGGCCTCAAGCCATTTTGCGGAATCTGGGCTCATCATCGCTTCCTCATAGTTCGTAGGTTCATCATGGTCTAGTAACATGACTTCCAGAACTGGGTTGCCGTACCACTCTGGTGCGCAACGTACTCTGGTTGATCTACGACGTTCAGCAGAAACTTGATCTGAAGTTTCATGATCATCATCATTAGCTTCCTCACTGATTGGTGTAGGAATCACTGGAACTATTTTCTGTGATGTACTACTTTCCAATTCAGGAGAAGGTACAATTACCTCATCAAGTTCTACTTTCCTCCCACTCACTTCTTTCGAGAGAAATTCCTTCTCTAGAAAGGATCCAATCTTAGCAACGAATATATTGCCTTCGGATCTGTGATAGAAGGTGTACCCAACAGTCCCTTTTGGGTATCCTATGAAGACACATTTCTCCGATTTGGATTCGAGCTTATCAGGTTGAAGCTTTTTCACATAAGCATCGCAGCCCCAAACTTTAAGAAACGACAACTTAGGTTTCTTGCCAAACCATAGTTCATAAGGTGTCATCTTAACGGATTTAGATGGTGCCCTATTTAACGTGAATGCAGCCGTCTCTAAAGCATAACCCCAAAACGATAGTGGTAAATCGGTAAGAGACATCATAGATCGCACCATATCCAATAAAGTATGGTTACAACGTTCGGACACACCATTACGCTGTGGTGTTCCGGGTGGCGTGAATTGTGAAACTATTCCACATTGTTTCAAATGAAGACCAAACTCGTAACTCAAATATTCTCCTCCCCGATCAGATCGTAGAAACTTTATTTTCTTGTTACGATGATTCTCTACTTCACTCTGAAATTCTTTGAACTTTTCAAATGTTTCAGACTTGTGCTTCATTAAGTAGATATACCCATATCTGCTTAAATCATTAGTGAAGGTCAGAAAATAACGATACCCGCCGCGAGCTTCAACACTCATTGGTCCACATACATCAGTATGTATGATTTCCAACAAATCTGTTGCTCGCTCCATAGTTCCGGAGAACGTAGTTTTAGTCATCTTGCCCATGAGGCATGGTTCGCAAGCACCAAGTGATTCATAATCAAGTGATTCCGAAAGTCCATCACTATGGAGTTTCTTCATGCGCTTTACACCAATATGACCTAAACGGCAGTGCCACAAATAAGTTGCACTATCATTATTAACCTTGCATCTTTTGGCTTCAATATTATGAATATGTGTATCACTACAATCGAGATCCAATAAGAATAGACCACTCTTCAAGGGTGCATGACCATAAAAGATATTATTCATAAAAATAGAACAACCATTATTCTCTGATTTAAATGAATAACCGTCTCACAACAAACAAGATCCAGATATAATGTTCATACTCAACGCTGGCACCAAATAACAATTATTTAGGTCTAAAACTAATCCCGAAGGTAGATGTAGAGGTAGCATGCCGACGGCGATCACATCGACTTTGGAACCATTTCCCACGCGCATCGTCACCTCGTCCTTAGCCAATCTTCATTTAATCCGTAGTCCCTGTTTCGAGTTACAAATATTAGCAACCGAACCGGTATCAAATACCCAGGTACTACTACGAGAATTAGTAAGGTACACATGAATAACATGTATATCACATATACCTATGTTCACCTTGCCATCCTTCTTATCCGCCAAATACTTGGGGCAGTTCCACTTCTAGTGTCCAGTCCCTTTGTAGTAGAAGCACTCAGTTTCAGGCTTGGATCCAGACATGGGTTTCTTCGCGGGAGTAGCAACTGTCTTGCTATTCTTCTTGAAGTTCCCCTTCTTTCCCTTGCCCTTTTTCTTGAAACTAGTGGTCTTGTTAACCATCAACACTTGATGCTCCTTTTTGATTTCTACCTCCGCAGCCTTGAGCATAGCGAAGAGCTCGGGAATTGTCTTTTGCATCCCTTGCATATTATAGTTCATCATGAAGCCTTTATAGCTTGGTGGCAGTGATTGAAGAACTCTATCAATAACACTATCCTCGTCAACTTTTCCACCAAGTTGAGTCATATGATTGTAGTACCCAGACATTCTGAGCAAGTGTTCACTGATAGAACTATTCTCCTCCATCTTGCAGCTGTAGAACTTATTGGAAATCTCATATTTCTCAATCTGGGCATTTGCTTGAAATATTAACTTCAACTCTTGGAACATCTCATATGGTCCATGACGTTCAAAACGTCGTTGAAGTCCCGGTTCTAAGCCGTAAAGCTTGGCACACTGAACTATCGTGTAGTCATCAGACCGCGTCTGCCAGACGTTCAAAGCGTCTACATTAGCGGGAGGGGGCTTGTCACCTAGCGGTGCTTCAAGGACATAATTCTTCTGTGCAGCAATGAGGATAATCCTCAAGTTACGGACCCAGTCCGTGTAATTGCTACCATCATCTTTCAACTTAGCTTTCTCTAGGAATGCATTAAAATTCAAAGGAACGGTAACACGAGCCATTGATATACAACAACATAGATATGCAAAAACTATCAGGACTAAGTTCATGATAAATTAAAGTTCAGTTTAATCAAATTACTTAAATAACTCCCACTTAGATAGACATCCCTCTGGTCATCTAAATGATCACGTGATCCAAATCAACTAAACCATGTCCGATCATCACGTGAGATGGAGTAGTTTCAATGGTGAACATCTTATGTTGATCATATCTACTATATGATTCAGGATCATCCTTTCGGTCTCCAGTGTTCCGAGGCCATATCTGCATATGCTAGGCTCGTCATGTTTAACCCGAGTATTCCGCGTGTGCAAAACTGGCTTACACCCGGTGTATTTGAATGTAGAGCTTATCACACCCGATCATCACGTGGTGTCTCGGCACGATGAACTTTCGCAACGGTGCATACTCAGGGAGAGCACTTATACCTTGAAATTTAGTAAGGGATCATCTTATAATGCTACCGTCGTTCTAAGCAAAATAAGAAGCATAATAAGATAAACATCACATGCAATCAAA
The DNA here is from genome assembly GCA_902687465.1 of Secale cereale. Taxonomy (NCBI): domain Eukaryota; kingdom Viridiplantae; phylum Streptophyta; class Magnoliopsida; order Poales; family Poaceae; genus Secale; species Secale cereale. The sequence goes on from LR738715.1 coordinate 892,236,016, forward strand.
ATATGTGACATGATATGGCCATCATCATCTTGTGCTTTTGATCTCCATATCCAAAGCACCGTCATGATCACCTTCGTCATCGGCGCGACACCTTGATCTCCATCGTAGCATCGTTGTCGTCTCGCCAACTATTGCTTCTACGACTATCGCTACCGCTTACTGATAAAGTAAAGCAATTACGTGGCGATTGCATTTCATACAATAAAGCGACAACCATATGGCTCCTGCCAGTTGCCGATAACATTATAAAACATGATCATCTCATACAAAACCATATATCTCATCATGTCTTGACCATATCACATCACAACATGCCCTGCAAAAACAAGTTAGACATCCTCTACTTTGTTGTTGCAAGTTTTACGTGGCTGCTACGGGCTTAGCAAGAACCGTTCTTACCTACGCATACAAAAACCACAATGATGTTTCGTCAAGTATGTGTTGTTTTAACCTTCACAAGGACCAGGCGTAGCCACACTTGATTCAGCTAAAGTGAGAGAGACAGACACCCGCCAGTCACCTTTAAGCAACGAGTGCTCATAATGGTGAAACCAGTCTCGCGTAAGCGTACGCATAATGTCGGTCCGGGCCGCTTCATCTGACAATACCACCGAAGCAAAGTATGACATGCTGGTAAGCAGTATGACTAGTATCGCCCACAACTCATTGTGTTCTACTCGTGCATATCATCTACGCATAGACCTGGCTCATGATGCCACTGTTGGGGAACGTAGTATTTTAAAATTTTCCTACGATCACGCAAGATCTATCTACTAGATGCATAGCAACGAGAGGGGAGAGTGTGTCTACGTACCCTCGTAGACCGGGAGCGGAAGCGTCAAGTGACGCGGTTGATGTAGTCGAACTTCTTCGTGATCCAACCGATCAAGTACCGAACGTACGGCACCTCCGCGTTCAGCACACGTTCAGCTTGATGACGTCCCACGAGCTCTTGATCCAGTTGAGCTTCACGGGAGAGTTTCGTCAGCACGACGGCGTGGTGACGGATATGATGTATCTACCGGCACAGGGCTTCGCCTAAGCACTGCAACTGTATGACTGAGGTGTGTTTCTGTGGAGGGGGGCACCGCACACGGCTAAAACAATTCAACTTGTGTGTCTTTGGGTGCCCCCCTGCCCCCGTATATAAAGGAGCAAGGGGGGAGGCCGGCCGACCCTCTATGGTGCGGCTAGAGAGGCAATCCTACTAGGAATAGGATTGCAATCCTATTCCTAGTAGGAGTCCACCAAGAAGGAGAGGGGGAAGGAAGGAGAGGGATAGGGAGAGGGAAAGAGGGGCCGCGCCCCCCTCCCCTAGTCCTATTCGGACTGTCCCTAGGGAGGGGCGCACCACCTCTTGGCTGCTGCTCTCTCTCTCCCCTATGGCCCACCAGGGCCCATCATTCCCCCGGGGGGTTCTGGTAACCCCCTCGGCACTCCGGTAAATTCCGAAACTTTCCAGAACACTTCCGGTGTCCGAATATAGTCGTCCAATATATCAATCTTTATGTCTCGGACATTCTGAGACTCCTCGTCATGTCCGTGATCTCATCTGGGACTCCGAACTACCTTCGGTACATCAAAACTCATAAACTCATAATACTGATCGTCATCAAACGTTAAGCGTGCGGACCCTACGGGTTCGAGAACTATGTAGACATGACCGGGACTCATCTTCGAGAACTACGAAGATCTTTATCGGTCAAACCGCATAACAACATACGTTGTTCCTTTTGTCATCGGTATGTTACTTGCCCGAGATTCGATCGTCGGTATCTCTATACCTAGTTCAATCTCGTTACCGACAAGTCTCTTTACTCGTTCCGTAATACATCATCTCGTGACTAACTCATTAGTCTTTTGCTTGCAAGGCTTATTATGATGTGTGTTACAGAGAGGGCCCAGAGATACCTCTCCGACACTCGGAGTGACAAATCCTAGTCTTGATTTATGCCAACACCACGAATACTTTCGGAGGCAACTGTAGAGCATCTTTATGATCACCCAGTTACGTTGTGACGTTTGATAGCACAGAAGGTGTTCCTACGGTATTCGGGAGTTGCATAATCTCATAGTCATAGGAACATGTATAAGTCATGAAGAAAGCAATAGCAGTAAAACTAAACGATCATAGTGCTATGGTAACGGATGGGTCTAGTCCATCACATCATTCTCATAATGATGTGATCCCGTTGATCAAATGACAACTCATGTCTATGGCTAGGAAACATAGCCATCTTTGATCAATGAGCTAGTCTAGTAGAGGAATACTAGGGACATACTATTTTGTCTATGTATTAACGCATGTATCAAATTTCCGGTTAATACAATTCTAGCATGAATAAAAGACATTTATCATGATATAAGGAAATACAAAGAACATCTTTATTATTGCCTCTAGGGCATATTTCCTTCAGTTGCTATGATGAGTTTGCTGGGATCCGATGGATTATGAGATTATGTTCAGATTGTGTTTGAGTAATATATTTGATTCACCTCTTTTATATTTATGTTCGTAAGTAATTCTTGCATGTTCTCCGTTGTTATTTATTGCTTTGGCCAAGTAGTAGGTAGTGACTCCAAGAGGGAACGTTATGCTTGATTGTGGGTTCATGCCCCTCTATGACTAGCTTGAGTGACAGAAACATGAGTCTAGGGGATGTGCTGTTGCCACAAGGGGGGAAAACAACGGTGCTTGTGCCCGCGGGTGCTAGGATTGTTTACTTTACGCAAAGTTCTTTTAATGCAGTTGTCTGTTGCTTTGAGTTTACACTATGGGTGGGACTCGCAACTTAATACCAGCGAGATGTTCTGGATAGATATCTCAAGGTGGATGATTAGTAGTAGATGCAGATGGGTTTCGGTCTACTTACCTTGGCGTACCGCCCATGCTTTGAACCTCTACCTTTCTTGCAACTTAGTCAGCATTGGTTTGCGCACATGTTCCTGTCAATTGCCCAGCTGTAATTCGTTTACCTCACATAGCTGTTTTATCGTCTTTTGGGAGAGAGACATCACTAGTGAACATCATGAGACTCCGGTCCATATCACCATCATTGATCACATCCACTATTTACTTTCCGCTTTTTACTTACTATTGCAGCAATATCTATCACTATTATCACTTGCGTTTGATCCTTTGTAAACTACAAGGCCGGAGGGATTGACAACCTCTCTGTACTCGTTGGGAGCAAAGTTATTTGTATATGTGTGCAGGTCCACGTTGATTGCTAATATCTGGCGCCGTTAGCAGTTGACACCTTCTTGTTGAAACTGGGAGTCTCAGGGAAATTGATCCTTGGTATTGCCAAGGGAAAACTTCCGCTACACTGCATCTCAAACCTTCCACTTGGGGTAACCAACGAGGGGCGAGAAGCCATCAAGCAAAGTTTTCTAGCGCCGTTGCCGGGGACTCCACTCTTCAGGATAGGGGAGTTGCACGCTATCTTTTACCTTTGCTCTTTAGTCTTGTTAGTTTACCTTTCAGTTTTTTGCTTTAGTATCTTTTATCTAAAATCACAAAAATAGTTATCTTGCTTGCTAGCTACTATGGGTTCCACCGAGAACACCAAGTTGTGTGACTTCACTAGTCACAACAACGATGACTTTATCTGCACACCTATCACTACACCTGCCACTTCAGCACCTTCATATGAAATTAAACCTGCTTTACTGAACCTAGTTATGAAAGATCAATTCTCCGTTGCTAGAGATGATGCTGCTTTACACTTGAACAACTTTTTTGAACTTTGTGATATGCAAAAGTACCGAGAAGTAGACGGTGATATTGTTAAGCTTAAGCTTTTTCCTTTCTCCTTGAGGGGAGGAGCTAAAATTTGGTTTTAGTCTTTGCCTAGAAATAGCATAGATTCATGGGACAAGTGCAAAGATGCTTTTGTTGGAAAATACTATCCACCTGCTAAAATTATCCAACTAAGAAGTAACATAATGAATTTTAAACAATTGGATAATGAACACGTTGCCCAAGCTTGGGAACGTATGAAATCTCTTATCAAGAACTGCCCTACTCATGGTTTGACTACTTGGATGGTTATCCAAACATTTTATGCAGGCTTGAACTTTACCTCGCGGAACTTGTTAGATTCGGCCGCGGGAGGAACCTTTATGTCAACTACACTTGGTGCTGCCACGAAGCTTCTCGATGAGATGATGACCAACTATTCCCAATGGCACACCGAACGCGCTCCAACAGGTAGGAAGGTAAACTCTGTCGAGGAGATTTCCTCCCTAAATGAAAAAGTTGACTTGATCATGTCTCTACTTTCGAAGCAATCTTCTATTGATCCTCGTGATGTTCCTTTAAATTCTTTGATTGCTCAAGAACAAGTAGATGTGAACTTTATCTCTAGAAACAATTTTAATAACAATGATTATAGGAGTAATTTTGGTAGCAATCCTAGACCGTTCCCCTCTAATTCTTATGGGAACAACAATGCTTATCCTAGCACCAAGAACTCCACTACTGAACTAGAGATTATGCTAAAAGATTTCATCACTACCCAAAAAGCTTTTAATAATAGTGTAGAAGAAAAACTAAACAAACTAGGTGATCTCTCTTCGAAGGTAGACAATTTAGCCAATGAAGTAGAATTGCTTAAAATTAGAACTTCTCCTCTTGAGGAGAGGAAGGTCACTCCTATTAATGCTATCCAAGTGCAAATTAATGAAAATATTAGGATGATGGCTAAACTTAAAGAGAGATGGGCTAGAGAAAGGGAGGAAGAAGATAGAATTAAGAGCCTTCCTACCCACCACACTATTGCTACTATCCAAGTTGTTGAGGATATCCAAACTCTTAGCACCCAATGCACTCCTGGTCCCGATGGACCTATTAATGGTGATGCTATGACTATAGAAACTACCAAACAAGTGAACCTAAAGGACACCACTACCACCTTACTTGATAGTAGTGACCTTGATTTTGACAATTGCACTCTTGCCGAAGTTATTGATTTCCTTCACAAGATGTCTAGAGATCCCCGCACTAGCACGCTTAACCTTGCCTTCACAGAGCATATCACTAATGCTCTTATCAAAGCTAGGGAGGAGAAACTTAGAGTAGAAGCCTCCATACCTAGAAAGCTAGAAGATGGTTGGGATCCTATGATAAAAATTAAGTTGAATAACTTCTCTTGCTATGCTTTATGTGATGTTGGTGCTAGTACCTCTGTTATGCCCAAAAGAATATATGATATGCTTAGATTGAAACCTTTTGATTCTTGTTCTTTTGGTGTTCGTCTCGTTGATTCTTCCATAAAGAAACCTTTGGGGAGGATCGACGATGTTATTATCATTGTCAATGACAACTATGATCCCGTTGATTTTACTATTATGGATATTGAATGTGAACCTTCGTGTCCAATTATTTTGGGACGTCCTTTTCTACGAACCGTTGGTGCTATCATTGACATGAAAGAGGGGAATATAAAATTCCAGTTTCCTCTCAAGAAAGGGATGGAACACTTCCCTCGAAAGAAGATTAAGTTACCTTTTGAGTCCGTTATACGGGCTAGCTATTCTTTTACTCTTGATAAGACTTGATCTCTATGCATTATGCCTAGCTTAAAGGCATAAAAGAAAGCGCTTTTGGGAGGCAGCCCAATGAATAAATTTTATTTTGTTTTTGTTGTGTCTTGATGTTGTTACTACTGTAGCATAATCATTGTATCTTTGCTTTTCAATTTTGTGCCAAGTATAGCTTCTGATTGCAAGAAAGTTCAAAAGTTGTGACGTGCTGTCCAGGAAACAGATTCTGTCGTTGGATAGAAAAATTCATATAAAATCACCAGATCATCTTTTTGGTCTGAATTTTTTCGACAGTGTGCTCTATATAATTGTCTTTCGTGCATCTGTTTTGAGTTTTTTGATTAGAGTTGCAGAAGTGCCACGGAAAAATCATTTACTACCTGCTGTTCTGTTTTTCACAGATTCTGTCATGTTTTGCCTTTCCTTCATTTTGCAAACCTAGAGCTTGCTTTTTCTTTGCAAAAACCTTTTGGAAATCTTGAGAAACAGTAGACCTTCAAGAATATCTTTATTTCCAGCAAGGAACAATTATTTTATTATGGGTACTAACCTCACTAATCAGATTATGATGAGTTATGTATGAAGGGAGTTTTCAAGTGTGCGAGGGAAGATGATAAAAAGATCCAGGAGTGTCAAACGCTCAAGCTTGGGGATGCCCCCATGCACCCCCAAGAAATATTCAAGGCGACTCAAGCGTCTAAGCTTGGGGATGCCCCCGTGCATCCCCTTCTCCACCAACATTATCAGTTCGTCTTTCGTTCCACTATATTTTAATCACTTCATGTGTTATGTGCTATGCTTGGAGCGTCTTGCTTTTAGTTTTCCTTTTTAGTTTTCTTTAGCTTTTCATAACGAGTCGGAACTCAGCTTTCTTTATGTGGGAGAGAAACACGCTCCACTTCTACCTAAAACATAACATAGAATTTTCATGTCTATCCTTGCTGTGTGTGTTCTTTGTCTTTTAATAGCTACTATCATGCTTATCTCTTAGTATTCATGCTTATCTTTTTGAAGAGCTTTTGTTTAGTTGGTTGCTTGAACTCTCTTTAGTTATCATATTTATCTTATTAAGAGAGTTTGCTTCCGTTGCATTGGTTGATATGTCTAAGATAAAGATGCTACGTGCATAATGGTGCTTAGTAGTTCATGTTTTCTTATGGTTAGTCTCAAATAGTTGGGGGGTTCCCAATGTGTTATTGGAGTACCAACATGATTTGTTTGCCTATGATGTGGTATGGTTTAGTAATATCTTCCTTCAAAGAATTTATTTTGATTGACTTGGCGTATGCTCACGCATATTTAAGACTGTAAAGAAAGTCTGTCAAGCCTTGATGATCTTTTGTTTCTGAGTAGCGATATAAACTTCCATGCCTGATTCAATGTTGCTTTGTCGCTCTGCATGATTATGACCGTTATTGCTCTCTTAGTTGGTCGCTCCTACTCTTTTGCTAACCTCCACCTGTACTAAGCGGAATGACTGCTTGTGCATCCAAATTCCTTTATACCAGTTATGCCATATGAGTCCACCATACCTTCCTACATGGTATTTACCTGCCATTCCTAACGGAGACTTGCATGTACCATCTCGAAATTAATATAATGTGCAAACCCATAATGTATAATGTGCAAACCCATAATACGCAAACCCATAATACGAGAAGGAACTGGCATTGAGTGCGCCCGGCTCAAAATTAATATAACAAACAAACCCTCCTTCACGCTTTGTTCATGAGAAATCAGAAAACTTTGGCAGTGATAAACAAAGGAGATTAAGAGGATGTGATCGTCCTCATTCGGAAGCCGTTCCTCGAAACTTGTCCATCTCAAGAAGTGATTGAGTTGTCTGCTAGCATTCGTTGACGGAACATGCATAATCAAAAATAATAATTATTACCTCTGTTTTTAAAATCAAGAGCTCTGGTACATGTTTTGTCTTTGTTTCCAACTACGGGTTTTCAACCTTGCCAACAAAAGCCACGGTTCGAGAGTCTCCACATTCTTTTAAAAGGACCAATTACTGAGAGCATGATTGTCATTCTGAGTGTAATGTGCATTGTCCCAAAGTAGCATTGTCTTTTGCATGATTGTGATATCGTTTATTTTGAAATCATTGTATCTAGTCATCACTTAAACCTTGGAGGTGCCCCTGCATTTATGTTTTGCTTCACTAAAGGGGGCAAGCGAGATATCACTTTATCATATTTGCACACCATGTTCATTACAAATCTATTTGATGTTTCAGTATCATGTTGTAAAACTTTCAGTTCTTTGTGATTTTCTCATGAGGCAACTTAATTACTATAGATTCATTGTCTCAGTAAGCTTTTGGCATATGACTATGAAAAAGTCCTATATGGTTAATAGCATGTCACCAAAGAAATTATTCTCGTTATCATTTACCTACTCGAGGACGAGCAGGAATTAAGCTTGGGGATGTTGATACGTCCAAAACGTATCTATAATTTCTGCTTGCTCCATGCCTCTTTTGGGTGATATTGCTATGATATTTATACACTTCCATACACTTTTGATCATATTTGGACTAACCTATTAACTCAGTGCACCCCAGTGCCAGTTTCTGTTTTCGGCTGTTTTTGTATTTCAGGTTTTCCCATTACGAGAACTGCCAGAAAAATCCTGGAAAAAATATATAAAAAATCAGCGTTCCAGAAGCTACCAGGCACCCGAAGCACAGCCGGAGGGGGGCCACCAGGGCCCCAAGCGCCCTAGTGGCGCGCCCCCCCTGGCCGCGCCGGGGGGGCGCCTTGGCCCCCCGAGCCTCGTCTGGTGCCCCCCTTTGGCATATATTTAGACCGTCTCCCAAAACCCTCGAGACGGGAACCCTTTTTCGCGATCTCATCTATGTTCCGCCGCCGCCGCCGCTTCCAAGATCGGGAGCACCAGGAGAACTCTTCCCGGCACCCAGCCGGAGGGGAGGATCACCACCGGGAGCTTCTCCACCACCATGGACGCCTCCCGGATGAGTTGTGAGTAGTCTTCCTTGGACCATGGGTCCATGACCAGTAGCTATGTGATGTTCTCCTCCCGTTCTTGTGCTTCACTAATTAGTCCTCGTGAGCTGCCCTACATGATCGAGGCACATATGTAATCCTTATGTTGTTGCTATGATGAGTTTGCTGGGATCCGATGGATTATGAGATTATGTTCAGATTGTGTTTGAGTAATATATTTGATTCACCTCTTTTATATTTATGTTCGTAAGTAATTCTTGCATGTTCTCCGTTGTTATTTATTGCTTTGGCCAAGTAGTAGGTAGTGACTCCAAGAGGGAACGTTATGCTTGATTGTGGGTTCATGCCCCTCGATGACTAGCTTGAGTTACAGAAACATGAGTCTAGGGGATGTGCTGTTGCCACAAGGGGGAAAACAACGGTGCTTGTGCCCGCGGGTGCAAGGATTGTTTACTTTACGCAAAGTTCTTTTAATGCAGTTGTCTGTTGCTTTGAGTTTACACTATGGGTGGGACTCGCAACTTAATACCAGCGAGATGTTCTTGATAGATATCTCAAGGTGGATGATTAGTAGTAGATGCAGATGGATTTCGGTCTACTTACCTTGGCGTACCGCCCATGCTTTGAACCTCTACCTTTCGTGCAACTTAGTCAGCATTGGTTTGCGCACATGGTCCTGTCAATTGCCCAGCTGTAATTCGTTTACCTCACATAGCTGTTTTATCGTCTTTTGGGAGAGAGACATCACTAGTGAACATCATGAGACTCCGGTCCATATCACCATCATTGATCACATCCACTATTTACTTTCCGCTTTTTACTTACTATTGCAGCAATATCTATCACTATTATCACTTGCGTTTGATCCTTTGTAAACTACAAGGCCGGAGGGATTGACAACCTCTTTGTACTCGTTGGGAGCAAAGTTATTTGTATCTGTGTGCAGGTCCACGTTGATTGCTAATATCTGGCGCCTTTAGCAGTTGACACCTTCTTGTTGAAACTGGGAGTCTCAGGGAAATCAATCATTGGTATTGCCAAGGGAAAACTTCCGCTACACTGCATCTCAAACCTTCCACTTGGGGTAACCAACGAGGGGCGAGAAGCCATCATCAAGCAATCACACAAGCAAGACACTGCGATTTGTTAACGAGATTCATCGATATGGCTACATTCCCGGGGCCTAACTATGGGCGCTCCTCCCCAAAATACCGCTACAATACCGCATCAGGTTGACCTGGACACCGGCACATGGCGCCGGCTTCCCCTGCGTTCCTGTGCTATTATGTTGGCTTACGTTACATCGTGTGTCTACCCTCGCTATATAAGAGTGGACTAGGATACAAGTGTCATACTAGGATACGACTCCATATCCTATCTAAACACAATACTAATCAGAGTCCAACTGTAACTTATCTTGTACACAATGTTCGACACAATTCTAACAAACTCCACCTTGGCGAATATTCACCACCACCCTGAATTCGTCCATGTGTCAAACTTCCATGTACATTGGACTTGAGCTTATTCAAAGAGTACTGCTGCTACTCCAAAGACTCTATGTGACTCCACATGCAACTTGTAGTTCCTTTTTTCCTCAACCACAGTAACACTCGAGCAAAATTAAGTTCCTTGTTACAATAGTTTGTGCTCCCAACTTCCAGACTATCCGTCCAACGCCATCACACACCGGTCACTGACCTGCGTGAAAATGAACAACTCACATATTAGGTGTCACACATAAGAGTTACTTGAACTCAACATCACCGCTCCTTTTCTTGACCGCCTGTCTGAAACTTGAAGGAATTTCACCATTGCTTGTAGTCACCCCGAGTCAAATTCGTAGTTATCTCACCACATGTATGACCATCAAAGCCCTGGCATGTCTGCATGCCCGTGCATACCGCACGCCTCGCCGCTATTACCGCGTTGAGCCTCCGCTGTCCCGGTCGAGTCTCAAGGGTCGCGAAACCACGCCACTCAACTCCCACTGCAGAGTACCAGCAATCATCACTGACCGATGACGAGTTTCACGCTTCCATCAGACCATTGGGCTGCAGTCCAAATTATGTGTCACTCGCTTATCCCGCTGAAATAGGCTTCGACTCTCTGAACTCTTACACCGTAGCCCGTCAATCAGCATCGAGTGAAGTCTTCCAGACTCCAGCTCCACCTTCAACATGTCTCCAGGGTAGATGATCAGTCCACCCTCGCGCCCCGTCGACATCATGCTCTCGTGTGCGCACCGTCTTGAGTCAACCCTGCACCAATATCTTGTCGAAGCCACACAAGCCCTCGGGGCCTGCGCCACGTGTTTCCACGCCCAGAATTCGGTCACCATCAACATCACACTCCTACGTCGTCATCGCCAATCCCACCACCGTCTTCTGTACCAACCGACTCACGTTCATCCGTCAGACTGTCCAGTCCAACCCAAACGAAGTAGTCCGACTACATGACTCGCTCAAGGCTCCCAAACCATCTTTGGCGAATTTTTATCCATCACATCATAACTCCATCCTAGCTGAATTGACTTCCCGCAATACCTTCAAGCATCCCTGTCATTCCAACAAATTTTCACCCCTTGTCTGCCATAATCCAAAGTTTCCAGTTCCAACGAACTTCTCCACCTCATACTTGGTATCATTGGTGCCATGATTCTTTGTAAGGCCGACCCTGCGAAAAAATAACCAAGCTTCCAACACATGCTCAAGTACACGAGGTGCACGAGCACCAAATTCCTACCAAAAATCCTTCATGTACTCACGTGTATTAGCTCCCAGGCACAACTTCCAATGCTAAGCTAATTGGTTTTGGCTTGCCTCAGCCTTCCCGATGGATGTGTATGAATGCATTTTTTTTCTGCTCGATTTGATCTGATGCTGCCTCCGTCCGTGTCGTACACGGAGACCTGGTCCTCCTTTTGTTTCCATAACAAATCTCCCAAGTCGATCGGATCAGCATTGCAGCCCTGCCGCGTAGCGCCTAGGCAGCCTTCCGCGCGTCCGCCAGCACACCACGTGCACCAGCTAGCCCCGCTGGGCCAGCCCACAGGCAAATTTGACAATTTTGACCTGTTGCTGCAATCAATTCACGGAATGAATTTCTAGTGAAACTATTTCACAGCCATGACCTTTTTGTGCAGCGCCTGCCACGACGGCGCTGCACCCTACTGTGTAGCGCCTGGTTGAGAGGCGTTGCACGCCTGTCCACCGTGGCAGCCCCCGGGCCCGCACCCGGCCGTGCAGCGCCTTCCATCTAGGCGTCACACAATGTAATGTGCAGCGCCTCCGAGCCAGGCGCTGCACTATGACTTATCCAGCAGCCACGCGAAGGCCCGATCCCCACCCATTGGAGTTAAAGAAGAGAGAAGAGAGGAGGCTGTGGCGGCTGCTGGATCCCATCCTCTCCCTCTCTCAATCGCATCCCCAAAAAACTTCAGATCTGAGGGTTTTGTCCGTGGATTTCTTCATCCTTCGATCCTACAAGGTACACTCCTCCAATCCCCTTCTTTCGATGCATACATTTTGTTTTTTTTTGAAGATTTGTGTAATCCTTTTTTGATTAGATTAGAATCTTGCATATGTGGGATTTATGATTTGTAGATGATTTATAAGATATATGTAACCTTAGTGTAGTTAGTATGTATTGAAAAAAAATTCTTCTATGTTGGAAACCTACATTATGTTAGATTTTATTATATGTTATTTTAGATGAGTTAGATGAATTGAATATTAGTTATATGGAAAAGATATTTGTATTGAAGTAGGCTTAGTTTAGTTATTTTGTATTCATAGGATGATGTTATTTATATGGTTTGAGAAGAAAGCATTTTTTCAAATTTTGCATGTAGTAGCCGTAGTTTTGTTTTTGTGTATTCAAAAGTTAATCGTGTTGAATACCGTTTTTCAAAAAAATTCAAATGGTTAGGATGGATTGGCTTCTCGATGATCACTGGGACAAACAACACCGGTCTTACGCTATGTCGGTGGATTAGCGGGTAATAATGAAAGTTGCCGGTGTTAATTATTTCGTTATTTTTCAAACACATACCGCCAGATTTAATGATTTGTTTATTTTGCTTGTAGGAGCTTGCACCTCTGAAACTTCGGGCTCACAGAGTCAACCTTGGGTGGATGCGCTATGATGAGCTCTACACACCGTATGTTAGGGAGACAAGACTTCTCCCTTTCATTCTGTTGGTCAGCCGGTCGACGCCACCCAACAATGCTCCGGCACTCACCGCGCTCATTGATCACTGGAGGCCTGAGACACACGGTTTCCATCTGCGGACCGGGGAGATGACGGTGACGCTTCAGGATATAGCAATGATCACCGGTCTTCCTGTCGATGGCAATCCTTTATGTATGAGCACTGATTCAGATGGGTGGCGCGAGCAGATGCATGCCCTTATCGGTATGGTTCCTCCAGAGCCTCAGGAACCAGAAGTTGAAGGCAAGAAGAAGGAAAGAGTCGCAGCCCGTGCCCCTTACACCTGGATTACTACGCACTTTGGTACTTGCCCTTTGAGGCTGATGAGGACACGGTGAAGACACATGCTCGTGTCTACATGTGGTATGTGATATCCAGGACTATGTTTGCTGATGGCACAGGCAAGAATGCTCCATGGATGTGGCTGAAGGCGTTGACCGTCTTCGATAGCAAATGGAGTTGGGGTTCGGCGAGACTGGTTTACTTGTATAGACAGGTATGAAGTTGTTTATATTTCACATCATTGGTACATGATGAATGCGATCTTGCTGTTAATTCAATCATGTTCTTTTTTATGTGCAGTTGGACGAAGCCAGTTGCAGGCTATCTGGAGGTATCGGTGGTTGTTTGCTCGCTCTTTCCATATGGAGTTGGGAGCGTTTGCCGGTTGGACCACCGAAGACCGTGAAGTACGAGCCTTGGGACGAGAAAAACGACCCACTACGGCTCCCCACTTGGACTTACAAGTGGGATGTGTTAAATGAGATGACGGATGATCCGTCGTTCATGTACAAGCTCTACAGGAGCGAGATGGACGCGATCACGGCTGAGCAGGTGAGTCGATATTGCATAAGTTATTATCATGCTTATATCGTAGCTCGATATCAATTTTGCATTTTATCCCCTTTTGCAGGTTGAATGGGAACCGTATGGAAGTGCAGAGAGTTTTGGGAACCCTATGGAGTTCGCACTGAATCCGATGTGCACTAGGGATAGGGAACTCTGGCATATGCAGTGTCCACTCATATGCAACTGGGCGGTCAAGGTTCACCTACCACATCGGGTGTACCGCCAGTTTGGTTTGTTCCAGACACACCCGCCGGAGTGGGAGGACACGGACCGAATGCTACACGCGTAAGATATAACTAACCTTGAGCACCTAGCTGCTTTTCGGCCTCATCGATGGTTCTAATAGTATGTTTCTAACTTCCAGGTTGGATAGGAAAAAGCAGCGTAAGATCAAGGACTGGGCCAAGCATCACATGAAGTATGTTGTGCAGTGGCAGTATAGTGTTGATCAAGCTAGGCGCAACAAAGGAGCCCCGCATCGTGAGCACTGCCCGATCGCGTTCAACAACTATCTCACATGGTTCCTTGCAAGAACCCGTGTGGAGGTATGCAAGCCGGCGTATGCTGAGGAGATTCTGGAAGATCCCACCGTATTTGATGATATAGCCTAGCACGAGTACAATGCATTAGTCCGGAAAGGCAACTCAGTGATCCCTGCAGGCCCAATGATGAACTTTGTGGTATTTGTCCTTTATTCTTTTCCATTCGCACTATTTACATCTTCGCTTGCCTAACACGTTAATACCATTTGTGTTCATAGCGTGGCCAGATCAAGAAAGCAGCCGATGAGACCGACACTATTTTGGAAACAACCCCGGCTGGCAAAGACGATGGGGAAGGTGCCCTTCGAGCATTCCTTAAGGTTCACATCTCCTTCAAACTAGCACTTAACATGTGTTGGTACGTTCGATGTCTCATTCACTTGTTCATGTTGCAGCACCAGGGCCAAAAGTTAAGGCGACTATCTAATCTTTTCGGTTGTCGTGACCCCGAGTATGTATCACCGGAACGTTCTAGGTCGGCGACACCATCAGATCCCATTTTTGGCAATGCTAGTCCTTTGGATGATGAGGATGTGGGTGTGGTCACCCAATGGTATGGCATTAGCATATATATCCAATTGTTGATGCATTGCAAACTACATGCTCACACATGGTCTTTCCATAACTTTTGTTGATGCATAGTCTCCTGATGATATGGTCTTGGGGAAGTACAAGGCTCGTTCTGCAATCAAGTTAAAGCCTAGGAGGGAATACAAGAAATACACACCTGAGGACTTTACCCAAAAAGGCAAAAGGACGGTCAAAACCTCGCGGATGGCGGCTTTGGATGACTATTTGGATGGCGATGAGGATGACGAGGCGGAGCCGGAGCCTGAGCCGGAGCGGGTTCCTCTTCCTAGGAAGGTGAAGAAGATTAGTGTCAAGAGGGGGGGAGGAGCCAGCAAGTGCGGAAGGAACTAGTCATCTTACTCTTTTTGTAATGTCGAACGCTATGTTGGTAGTAATGTCGAACTTGTCGTGCTGAAGATACTATATGTGTTGAACTCTATGTTGGTGGTAATGTTAAACTCTATGCTGGTGCTAGTGCTGAAGATACTATATGTGCTGAAGATACTATATCCTTGAACAATGTAATCCGATGATCCCGACGGAATACCTTCTCGAGAGCTTCGGCCTCCTTCACCGTGAACCCCTCCGCATCAACTTCTTCATCGGGACCATCCTCATCCGAGTCTGATGCATATGCACGGGAAAAAGGAATGGAATGGTCCATTGTCTCTTGCAAATGATATTTGTCGAGATCACCCACATTGTTGTCATGGAGATCAACTTCATTGTCATCGTCCGCATAATCATAATTGTCCTCTTCCTCTTGCAAAGCTTCATCTTGGTTGTTTGTAAACGGACTCAATGTTTGACGCACTTCTTGGGTCAAAAGAGGTTCATCAATTTCATCTCGCTTCAAGGGTGGTGGCCTACTATGAACCAAAAGAGGTTCATCAATTTCATCTCGCTTCAAGGGTGGTGGGCTACTATGAACCAAAGGGGAAGGTTTCCGGTTCAAGTCCAAATGCAAACTTGAATCAACCTTCTTCGTTGCAAATAACTCAAGAGCCTTGTCAAGTGATTCGGCCATCGTTTCCTTGTATGCAACCCAACGTTGCTCCGAGTTGACACGCATTGTCTTCCAACGGACGTGCATTCCGAAGCCTACATTATGCCTTCCCTCCAACTCAACGATATCACTAAGGTCCATCCAAATCAATTCTTTCCTAACTTGTTGCAAGAGCTCCGCATAGCTAGGACTACTATCAAACACAATGTCAAGCTCATCCGGGTCCGGTTCAATATTGCCTTTCAAAAAGGCGTCTTTGTCCCCATGATGAACAAACACACATGTTCTTCCCATCCCTATAAGCATTCCAAGAACACAAGGTAACATTGCTTTCATGAGTACTAAATGCAAAGATTAACAAAGAATAGAAACCCTAATATATATAAGAACACCCAAGAACAACAACCCTAACCATAACCATAACCATAACCCTAACCATAACCCTAACCATAACCATAACCTAACCCTAACAACAACATAAGAACACCCATAGGAACACCCATAAGAACACCCATAGGAACACCCATAAACATACATCTCACTTCTCCAAGCAAATCACTAGATCCAAAGAAAAATAGGGTTTCCCCAAACTAGCAACATTTGAGCAATTTGATAACATTACTTGGGTCAAAACAAGGGGATCGGAGATGATTACCTTGAGGGAGGGCTTGACTTCGAAATCCACGGACAAATTCTTCAAATAAGCAAGATTTGAGAGAGGATTTGAGAGGGGTAGAGAGTGGGAGAGGGGCCTAAGCTCGAGGTGAGAGTGGGAGAGAGTGTGAGCGGGGGAGTGGGGGTCCAGCGCGGCTGCTGGATAAGTCATAGTGCAGCGCCTGGCTCGGAGGCGCTGCACATTATATTGTGTGGCGCCTAGCTGGGAGGCGCTGCACAGCCGGGTGCGGGCCCGGGGGCTGCCATGATGGACAGGCGTGCAACGCCTCTGAGCCAGGCGTTGCACAGTAGGGTGCAGCGCCGTCGTGGCAGGCGCTACACAAAAAGGTCATGGCCGTGAAATAGTTTCACGGGCAATTCATTCTGTGAATTGATTGCAGCAACAGGTCAAAATTATCAAATTTGCCCAGCCCACACCGTGCGCGCCTCGGCTTCAGCCCCTGTGCCTGTCGAGCGTCGATTGCCACGCGCGCCTCTGGAATGCATCACCTTGCGATCGAGTTGGACACGCTGTCTAGCATTGCCTCCTGCGTCTGCTGACAACTCACAATCCGATCTCCACAACTTGTGGACATTTCCTTCCTCTGACATATTTTCCAAACGGTCCCAACTGCGCACACCAATTGCTCTACCGTGACTTCCGGTGCAGACGGTACCGATCAACAAATCAAACCTTCCTCTAGATCAACAATCCACAGCCTCCTCGTAACCTTGCTCATTATACCACTTGTTAGAATAAATTCGAGGCATACTGTCTATTATCCGAGGACCAAGCAATCACACGAGCATGACACCGAGATTTTTTAACGAGTTTCACCGATATGGCTACACCCCCGGGGTCTGACTATGGGCGCCCCTCCTCATGATACCACTACAATACCGCATCAGGTCGCCCTGAACACCGGCACATGCTGTCGGCTTCCCCTGCATTCCTATGCTATTATGTTGGCATAGGTTACATCGTGTGTCTACCTCGCTATATAAGAGAGGCCTAGGATACAAGTGTCTTACTAGGACACGACTCCATATCATATCTAAACACAATACTACTCAGAGTCCAAATATAACCTACCTTGTACATAATATTCTACGCAACCCTAACACACCTGGTTTTGAACTTGAAGGACAGCAAGAAAAAGTTGTAAAACTGAAGAAAAGCCGTGTCATTTGCTACTCGTTCGATTAGCTTTGCGCCCAACACAAAAAGGTCATGGACGCTGGCCGGCACCGGGTGAGGCTGAAGGCTAGTCAAGTTGCCATGGAAGTAGAAGGAAGTGGCCTCGTCGTGCTCGTCCGGCATTTCAGGCGCCATTATTGATGAAGAAGTATCAGATAGAGCTTTCTCTTCTTCTTTTCTTGTACCCTCACTGTATTGCACTATCCCTCTTGAGATGAAGACCGGTATCTGGATCACAGGCTTGGGTGGCTGGTTGGCCTTGGCGACCATGTAGTATCTTCCAGCAGGATGCGCGTCGGCGACAAGCAGAGCATCGACGGTCTCGCCCGGCGCGATCGCGATGACGTCTGTGGTGTAGGGCTTTACATAGTTGGCGTCGGCAGCCACAACCGTGAACTTGTGCCCAGCGATCTTCAAGTAATACTCCGAGCTTATCGCAGCGTTCACTATCCGTAACAAATATGTCTTGCCATGCTCCACGTTAACAATGTTGCTGTCTTTGACGGTCCCTGTAAAATCCAGGTTGCATACTTCTATAAATTTGGGAGTGTCCGAAAAGCTGGGTTAAAATGCACGCTACAAGTAATTAAAGCTTGTTTAAGATAGAGGCTGGTATGTTTTTTGTAATATATGACTTCTATTAGGTAGTAATTACCAGAGCAGTTGTACAGATCTCCAGGCTTCCCATTGATGGTAGCTGCATTAGGCATATCAAAATAGTAACCGTTCCTAAGGTTCTTGTCTAGCTGATCAAGGTCCATCTCCCACCATTCGCCTGCAATTAATCAAGAAACACAAAACCTCTAAGAACACCTTTAATTCAGCAGACCGGATTCTTGGCATCTCTAGCATTTGGGGACACATATGTTTGCAAACCTATAACGACCGGGATCTCCTTGTCAGGCTTGGGAAACGGGTATGAGCTGGCCCCGGATCTTGGCCGGATGATCAAGGCCCCATGGATGCTTGCCCGGAAACTGCCAACGTGAGCGTGCCACCACAGCGTGCCCTCCTGGCCAACGACGTCGAATCGGTAGGTGAAGTTTTTGTTGGGCTGGATGGGGCATTGGGTTATCATCTCCGCTCCATCTGCCCAACAGTTGAGTTGCAGCTTCACTCCATGCCTGCATGTATCAAGGAAAATGAATCGTTG
>LR738715.1:892254865-892265956 GCA_902687465.1 Secale cereale
CCCCCCTCTTTCTCTCTATCTCTCACTACAAAGATAGATAGATGGACCAGATATGTATGTAGATATGTTTTAGATAATAATAATATGCTATAGGAGTACTAACCAATGAATTGTTATCCCATGGGGGGACTTGTTGATGACATGAACGGCTAACGAGTCTCCTTCATTAACCTCTATCGCTGGACCTGGGAATTGCCCGTTCACCACAGTGACCAGCGTCTCGTTGCACAACCGATTTAGTTTAACCTGGCTCACCTATATGGCAGCAAATCGATCAATTATTTACATGTTTCTACAACATTACGTACTGAAAAAAGGGAGCTTACAACAAAGGTGTGCTCAACGAGCGCCGCGTCCCCGTGGCTGGCCACTGCTAAGGCCGCAGCGACGAAGAACGCGACGGCGACCGCCATGGCTGCCATCGCGCAGGAGCAAGTAGGCTCTGGGATGTATATATGCTTGGGACAGACAGATGTATATGCTACATATATATATAGCATTCCATGCGAGGTGGGCGGATGGGATTAATAATTAAGGAAAAACACGCGTCCTCAAGCCATTTACCTCACCCACCCACCCATCTCTTCCCCTAGCGTCGTCCTCCACTATATCGTCTTCCTCAGCCAGCTAGCGTTTCCCTTTAGCATCGCTGCTCCTGCCGGCCGCTTCCCCATCCCCTCGCCATCTCCGGCGTAGCTGCCTTGAGAGGACGGCTAGAGGTCGATCAGCAGCTAGCCGGATGGTGCTTTGTGGCAAGCCGAATGTTGCAAAGAAGCGAGCCAGCGGTGCTTCACGGCGGGTCCGTTGAGATGCTGTCGACCTGTGTTGCAGAGCCTCGAAGCTGGAGGCGGCGCCTGCCGCGCCGAGTTTGCAACGGCACACCAGATCCAACAGCACATCAGATCATTTTCGTGAAACTACTGAATGACTCACTAATCACTATGCATCTGATTTGCATCTCACCGTCCGTGTGGTATTCCCTCCGTTTCTATTTACTCTGAAAATTAGGTTTGACTGAAGTCAAGCTTCATAAAGTTTGACCAACTTTATGATAAATAATATGAATATTTACAATAGCAAATATATACGATATGAAAGTGTAATCAATGATGAATCTAGTGATAGTGATTTGTTATTGTATATGTTAATATTTTTGTCTACAAATTTTGTCAAAATTTAATTTTTTTTACTTTGACCAAAGCTAATATGCTGAGTAAATAAAAACTGAGGGAGTACGACCTTGCGCCAGCCCACCCCTGGTCTCCCAATCCCCGCCGCCACCTCCTCGCGCGTCAGCCACCACTGCTATCCCCAACGTCCGTGCGCCGCGCCACGCCTTCCACCGTCGGCCGCTCACTACCGAAATAACCGCGTATGCCCACGGCCTTTTCTAGCCCGACGGCCTTTTGTCGGGGCCGTCGGCATAGATGGATATATGCCGACGGGCTTGAAGGCCGTTGGCATAAGAAGGCCGTCGGCATATCTCCGTCTATGGAGACAACAACTGTAGGCATAGAATGACCGTCGGCATATCTCCCACTACTGGGAAAGGGCTTATAGGTGAACCCTAATGAGTGCCGGGCGCACTGTGGTATCTGCCACAGCTACTATGGACAAGTAGCACTGGCGTGTAATAAAAAGCACCCGCCGCTGCTCTTTCCGTAGCAGTGACGAGCACTGCGGCTCACCCGCCACAAGTGAATTGGCTCCAAGGAACCCGCTGGTTGAAGACCTTCAGTGGCGGGCTGGACCTGCTGCCCGCCACTACTCCGTTAGATAGCTCTGGCGGTTACATGCTGCCGCCCGCCACACCTATCTTTTGCCAATCCGCGCTAAGTGTGTTCAAAAATTACAAAATCTTCTAGCGGCGGGTTCCTAACGTTGTGTGGAGGGTCGTATTCAACGCCCGCCACCTTGACTTTGTTGTGGCAGTGCGCCGCCTTGCCGGTCACTATTTGTAAGTGTTAGTTTAGGGTTTCTGAACCGCACGGGCACAACCGTTCACATCTCTAACTTATCCACATATTTTCACCCCTTGTCTCTCGTTCGCCGCCGCCGTTGCCATTGTGGTGCCGGCCTTGGACGCCGCCATCGTCGTGCTCGCCCTCCAGCGCGTAACAGGTCGGTGCCGCCCCCTCGTCCTTGTCGTACCCATCGCCTTCACCGTCCGCCGCCGCTGCAACCAACGTCGTTGCCGTCCGTGCAGCCTTGAACTTCCACACCGTCACCGTCGCTCTCGCCTTCCGCCGCCCTCGCCGTCCGCAGACTCCAACGTCCGCCGCGTCCCCGCCGTCCTCAACATCCGCTGGCATCGTCCTCATCCCTTCACATCTTCTCCGTTCGCCCCGGTAAACCACATCTTTCTCTTTTATTGTATAAAGTGTTAGTAATAGATATACATTTTTTGGCCGTAGATATTGTTTGTTGTAGATGTAAATTGAAGATGTAGATATTTAGGGCGTAGCATATTATTTATACTAGAAAATTTAATACTAATTATTAGATAGTGTACATGTACAACTAAAAGTATATACTAGTTATTCATGATGCATGTGTACACAAGGAGTGCCAATGTTTTTGGAAACGTTGATTAAGTTCCGTTTCATTTCTAGCTCTCAATATGTTGAATTACTAGCAAAGGTCATGCCGATTTTTCGTACAACCCATCGACCGATGATATATATTGTTATATAATTGCTTGCAATGCATTTTCTATGATCGATGCTTATGTACATAATTTTTATGTTCGTGATTTATATTGTCTTCAATTTATAGATAGTGGGCGCCCGCTGAATCAAAATCCAACATCGTCAAGATACAATGGCATGACCTCGCCGAGGCGGCAAACACAATTTTGGTAATGTGTGATCGCACGTACGTTATCTTTTATTGTTGATTTTTAATGATCCATCTATGAACACAGGAAATGAGTGAGGATGAGATCGATGTGATCCCCGAGTGCCCCTACTGTTCCGACAACGGGGTTATGTGCGATCAGTTTCCTCATATACATGACGATAGGTACTTCCCGGTTACGCTTAAAGAGGACTATGAATATTATAAGGTAATTCTCCGAGGGCCCCTACTGCACATATTTCTTTTTTAACTATACATGTCTCGAGATTTTTGTTTTAACGTGTAATTTGTGTTTTTTTCTAAAACCCGACTAGTGCATCCCCTGCTATGGATGGCCTTATGTCCTACACAAGATACATGTCGAAGACAGAGAGGACATTAGTCAAAGGACTTTCTTTCTGAAGACGAAACATGGATTTGTTTTTGAAGCTAAGATCTATAATCACATAAATCACACATATTTCGGTTCCTTTAATTGGAAAAAATTATGCAAGGCTTACGGATTCGAGGAAGGTATGTTCATAACCTTTGATAGTGGCATCCATCAAGACACATTTCCTCATTTTGATCAACACATTTGCGGTGGAAATAGACATGATTCCTATTTTTTATTCCATGTGAGTTTCTTAAACACATTTGTTAAGTAATCTATCTTAACATCTTTGTTATTCACTCCTAACTTAACATTTTAATAAAAATCTATAGCTTACTTTCTATCTCGAAATCAAATACGAAATATAGTAAATGAGGCCTATTACACTGTTGGATCCGACCTTACTTGGGAGGAGAAGAATTATCTTGTGTCCTTCATTAACGATGTTGAGTCGTTTCAGGGCACTTACGGAGCTGGTCCAAATACTACACCATACATGCCACTAGCCCACAAGCTGAGCAATAGCAACATTCATAAAAAAAATGCATGGTATGATTTTTTACTATTATTGTGCCAGTCCATCTTAAATAAACTACAATGCTTACAATGTGATTATGTTGTTCTTCAACAGAAGCTCCCAAGAGTTGTTGTGCCTGCACCGATGAATGTGACAGGTGAGATGACAATTATTTGCCATCAGAAGACCAATTTCAAAGGCACCTACTCCATTGCAAACCCACGAGATGGACGCCTGAAAATTCTTGATTGGCGGGAAATATTTAGTGAGTGCACACCAGAAATTGGAGACCGATGGATCTCTATGATCCACCTTGGAGATGCAGGGGCATTCTTATTTTCTACAATTCATCCTACAAGAGAGGAGTAGGTTCTAGTCCAGTCCTTTGTCGTTATCAGGATTAATTACCTGGTGGTTAATGTATGAATAACTAGTTGGCCCATTTCTATTCATGATTGACAACAATTAGAGCTAGTGGTTAATGTATGCAGCAACATTTTATCATCTTTTACTATTATCAATGTATTCTGATATGTGTTGTATGAAAAACTCAACCATGGCAGCATAAATGATGCCCCCGCTATGAAAATTTTAATTTATTTGACTAATAACAAGTGGCGGGTGCTGAAATAAGCCCGCCAGCTTCAAAGTGGAGCACTAGTGGACAAGTCTATGTGCCTGCCACTGCAGACTAACTACAATGGCGGCGAGCGCCTGCCATTGATGGGGTTATAGCAGAGGCAGGAGGTCGGTGGCGGGTGGCCCTGGGAGCCTGGCCCACCACTGCTGGCCATTTTGCACCCGCCGCTACTAGCCATTCCTGCGGTAGTGTCCGTCTGTGCTGATGGCGGTCGTCGGTATAGGTACGCTGTCGGCACATATATGTGCCGATCTAGACTCAGGCGGCAGGCTGATGCCTTCAAATCTATACCGATGGCCCTGACGTCCGCCGTTGGCATAGATATTATATGTTCTTTTTCCCAGGAGGTGCCACGTGGAGGCTCTATGCTAACGGCCTTGCCGTGGGCATATATGTTATCTGATTTTAAGTTTTTTTTTGAATATGAATATGACTTAACTATACTTAACATAAACATATTATATATATATCGATATGTGGTAGAATTTTTCATAGATTATGAATATCCAGTATGTTTTTGTTTTTCGGTATATTAGAAATGTGACCTCGTGTAATTTTGCATATAGGTCCTTATACTTTGTTAAAATCACAACTAATTGATACTTGCATTGGTCTTGACAAATTTTATATTGTTTTTATCAGAATCTTGAAATGATTCAGTTGTTATACTATGTTTCAAATTTGAATAAACTAAGAATGATGATTGCTTCCTATTTACATAAAACACCCCTTTGTTTTGATTTTTTGTACATTTTCCAGTCCTTGGCCATACGAAGTATAAGGACCCGCCGCTGGGTCCTCTTACACGTCTGGAAGTGTGGTGGCGGGTGCATACACCTGACACGTGCCTCCGGAGTGTGACCCCCTTCACGGACGGCACCGCCACCAGCACTTAGAGGGGGGAACGGTCACGTAGGGTCGACGCGGAGGGAATCTTGTGGTGGGTTAGGACCGGACCTTGTTGTGAAGTGTTCCAATGAGATGACCTATCACAACCAGGTGAAAAGATCCATTGGTCAAAGCCCGTCTGGTGAAAGTTAAAGTGGTAGATCTACAGGTGAACTAAACCAGGGTTAGTCGGAACGGGACCCTTTGGGGGGAGAGGGTAGTTACGCCACCAGAGCTTCGCACTGGGTCCTCACGCATGTCTTAAGTTGTGGCGGCATGTCCGGAGAGGCAATGTGCGGCTCCAGTGTGTGGTCCCCCCTCACGGCCGGTGATGACACTAAAGTGATCCTTCTGTGGTTTTGGTGTTGCCTGTATATTCCTGAACACCCGGAGCATTATCAACTCATGAATTTTTTATACGGCACAGGCACACGTGATATAAGATGTGTGGGAATTTTTTATATTTTTTAAAGATTCAGGAGTATGCAAAAAAAAATCCACCGGTACGGGTTGTTCTTCGCGTGTATATGTGTGTGGCCGGGGCCCTTCGGCGGCTAGCTATGCCACCAAATCTTGTGATGGGTCCTCTTACACGTCTGTAAGTGTGGTGGCGGTTACAAACACCAGTCATGCGGCTCCGGATTGTGAACCCCTTCACGGACGGCATCGCCGCCGGCCCTTGGAGGGGGAAACGGCCACATCGGGTCGACAAAGAGGGAATATTGCGGTGGGTTGGGCATGGACCTTGTTCTGAAGTATTCCTATGGGCCGACCTATTGCAACCAGGTGAAAAGGTCTACTAGTCAAAGTCTGTCTGGTGAAAGTCAAAGGGATAGATCTGCGAGTCAACTGAGCCAGATTTAGGCGGGACGGGGGCCTTGGGGGGGGGGGGGGGGGGGGGGGGGGGGGGGGGGTAGCTACGCCACCGGAGCTTCGCACAGGGTCCTCACGCATATCTTAATTTGTGGTG
Organism: Secale cereale; assembly: GCA_902687465.1. NCBI lineage: Eukaryota > Viridiplantae > Streptophyta > Magnoliopsida > Poales > Poaceae > Secale > Secale cereale. Next base: position 892,261,110 of record LR738715.1, read on the forward strand.
GTATGTCCGAAGAGGAAATGCGTGGCTCCGGGGTGTGGCCCCCCCTCACGGCCGGCGATGACACCAAAGTGATCCCTCTACGGTTTATGTGTTGCATGAATATTACTAAACACCCAGAGTGTTCAACTCATGAATTTTTTACACGACGCGGGCACACATGATATAAGATGGGGTTAGAGACATGCTAGATGATGTCTGTGTTGAACATATGACACATGCGACAGTTTCAGGGAATGAACCGCATGAGCTAGAGGATATCACAAAGGCCTTGCTGGATATCTTGGCCTCGTCAAATAAATATCTTTATGAGAATGACAAGTTCTATCAACTGGATGCTATCTAACAACTGATGGCAGTCAAGGCTGACTAAGGCCGTAACCGTGGTTGCTTCGAAGAATTTCTGGGAGTATGGGGTAACAGCCTCCCTGAGGGCCATGAACCGCCAAAAAGCACATACGCCACAAAGAAAATCATGAAGACGCTCTGTATGGATTATGAGAAAATACATGTTTGTCCAAAGAATTGCCTTTCCTTAGGCATGAGTATGTGAATGAGAACTACTGTAGGAAGTGCGGTTCCTCTCATTATCTTGAGGTGGTCGATGAGCATGGTTAGAAGAAGTTGTTAGCCATCCCTGCAAAGGTTCTTCGGTATCTCCATTTCATAGAAAGACTGCAGAGCCTTTTCATCACCAAGGTGTCTGCAAAAATGATGAAGTGGCACAAGGAAGGGAAAAGATACCATACATATAAAATCATATATCCATCAAAAGGTGAATCATGGAAGTCATTCGATACAGACGGGGGCGGAGATAGGGAGGGTCAAGCAAGGGCTAGACGCCTGCCAATCACTCGCCCCCCTCAACAAATTTTAGCAGGCCATGTACCGAATGTACACGCTCACAATAAATCAGCCACAACCGTAAATGGGATATTGCTGCCCACTGGGCTTTGCGAACTTATATTTAACATGCGGGCTGATGACCCACAACCGTAAGGGATCTATTGTAGCGTTTTCGATAAGTAAGAGTGTCAAACCCAACGATGAACAGAAGGTATTGATAAGCGATTCTGAGCAAGAAATTACTGCAAGCACTGAAAGATAACTTTTAGGGGTTTTCTCGGTATAAGCAACAGGAAAGTAAAAGCAAGTAATGTAAAAGGTACTGAGAGTACCAAGTGGCCCAATCCTTTCTTAGCAAAGGAGAGGCCTAGCAACTGAACTTATAAAGACTAAGGCGTTCCTGAGGACACACGGGAGAAGTAGTCATGTGCTTTCGCCATATTCCGTATCGATACAATGTTATGTGTTGATAAGTGTTGAGTGGGTGGATCTATGCTAGTGCACTCTGTAGACTAAGATGAATGCACTCTTATGATTAAACACCTTGCAAGCATCCGCAAATACAAGGTAGAATTTAAGGCAAAAGCCTAACCATAGCAATACGATCGAGGATCCATTATTCCCTTATGCAAAAGCGTGCGAACTGGGGTTCAGGTTTCTGTCACTCCGGCAACCCACCATAAGCATTCTTTATACACAATGTATTCTCCTAGGTCCTTAATAAGGCGAAGTGTTGAGTGTTCGACTCACACAACACCACTAGTAGAATGACAACACAACTTAAGTATCAAACAACACATATTACTTCAACATCATATGACTACTAACAACAAGACTTTCCCCATGTCCTCAAGAACTAAGGTAACTACTCACAAGACATAGAAGAGATCATGATCAGTGGGGATAAATATGTGATAAACAATCTGGACATAATAATATTTCTCCAACAAAACTCAATAGCATTCACCACAAAGTAGTAATCAACACCGATGGAGTAGAGAGGATAGGTAGTACGAGTTACAACACGAGTTGCGATTGTAAGATGAGATTTGGATGAAGATGGAGATGGTGCTGGTGTTGGGGATGATGTTGAAGATGATCCCGATGATGCCCGTGACGATGGTGATGACGATGGCGACGATCTCCCCTTCAGGGAGGTGATCTCCCCGACAGAATCTGCCCGCCGGAGATGCCGTTTTATTCTCTGTAGGTTTCCGCCACGGAGCGGCGGCGGAACTCCGTAAAAAGTCTCGTCTCTAGGGTTTTTGGATAATATAGAGCATATATGCAATAGGGGGCGGCCAGAGGTGGGCCGGGGGCTCCAGGCGACCCCCCCGCGCGGCCAGGGGGGGCGCCCCCAGGCCGCCTGGGCACCCTGTGGCCCCCCTCTGGTTGCCCTTTCGCGTGCCTTCATGATCCGTCTGAAAAATATCTCCCGTCAATTTTCAGGTAATTTGGAGGTATTCTTCTTCAGCAACTCAGCGTCCAGTTTTTACTGCTAAATCATGCGTCTGCTGCTTCGGCATCGGAAAGTTTGCAAACTGTGTAAAATAGACCAAAACAACATAAGAACATCACCGTAACGTGAAATATATCAATGAATAAGGATAAATTATGATACAAAATAGCGATGCATTTTTGACGTATCAACACCCCCAAGCTTAGACCTCGCTTGTCCCCAAGCGAATATGAACTCGGTAAACCTGTCCACAAGTTTAGAGAGTGAAGTGTCGATAAATAGAATACGGACAAGAAGCATCATAGTTTCTTTACCAACTCAAATATCCTCAACAGCAATCTTCAACTCATAAGGCCCTTATGAAAGAGTGATAACACTTATATTCGAAAGTAGGGCTAAGGAAACTCATTATATCATGGCAAACATGTCCTTCGGTCAAAGAACAACAAATAGATTTAACTTTTGCTCTTATATTTTGATGAGATCAATTGAAGCTTTTTGAAAATAACATGTTAATAGGCAAGAAGTGAAAGTGTTAACACAAAGGAAAATGTTTGCCTTAGCTGGGCATGACAAACAACTTACTTATCGAATGATAATGTCAACAAAGATATGATATGACAAATCTTAATGCAGCTTTATATGAATGAATCCTTATCAACATCAAACGTCTGCTCTCTTTGAGAAATAGAAGGAAGTAGAAGTAACTGACTCAACTTAAAATTAAAAGATAGGCCCTGTTCTAGGGTAGTAGGGAAAACTCATGTGCTATCCTCAAATCAAATAGAATGAAAACAAGTTTTTAGGGGTGCATGATTTGTCAACGAATGCTAATAGATAACTCAATTGCTTTTTGAGCTGGACAAGTTTCGAGGAACGGCTCCCGCACGAGGACGATAACATCCTCTTATTCTCCTTTGTTTATCACTGCCAAAGTTTTCTGATTTCTCATGAACAAAGCATGAAGGAGGGTTTGTTTGTTATATTATTTTTAAGCCGGGCGCACTCTTTGCCAGTTCCTTCTCGTATTATGGGTTTGCACATTAGACATGCAATCCCGGGGTGAAGCTTGTCCAACTCAAGAAGACCATGAATTAGCTATTACTTCCTCATGAGCTAAAACAGAGGCACAAAACAAAAGATTTTGAACATTTAAGGATAACACATAAATTATATACTTTAGGAGGTGGTAGTGGAATACCACGAATAGGAAGGTCTGGTGGACTCATATGGAAGGTATTGGTTTTAAGGGTATGGATGCACAAGCAGAATACCGCTTAGTACAGAGTTAGGCTAGCAAAGGTTTTGAGAGAGCAGACAACTGATGATGACTAAGATGCAAAGCAATATAAAGCATGAACAGTGAAATAAGCATAACAAATCAAGTTGTCTTCCTTGTCAGCATAACACTTCAAGCATAATAACATAAAGGTTTTGGCTATGTTGATACTTTAAGAAAATCATGCTTGTTGTTATGACCAAAGCTATGTTTGCCAAGATTAAATAAAGTTTCATAGCCATACCTGACATAAGGTCAATACTCCCCATAAGAATCATCATATAAGGTCGATTGCGTGAAGAGAATACCAAGTGCAGCAAAAGGAACCGATAAACTTCTCATTAATATTCCATCATAAACGACTCCACACTCACGGATACAATTCCTCACCGAAGGAGCGATAGACCTCAATGCACACACCTATCTCATATGATAACCTCCCTAGACATGATACGACTCTACTTGCCTCTAAAAGACAAAAGGTAAAGATAAAGATACTGGGCACTCCCCCAAGCTTGGAACAAGCCAAGGGAATGCCATTACCCCAGGAGATTTCACTCATCATTCTTGTTGGCGTTGATCACGTAATCCTTGGCGAAACGCTTCCATGGATATCTTGCTAAAGTCTCATATGATAAGCTCGTCTCCTGAATCCTGCATTCAGCATCCAAACTCATGCGCATAAACCTTAGTTCATACTCACAGTTATGGTTATGTAGATCATTAATTTGCCCTTGGAGCTCTATAATTCTTTCTTCAGACGCGGTGATGCTTTTCCACATCTCATTCATCTCCTTCAGGAAGTAGGTCTTCAGCTCGTCGATGATGTTAAAGTTAGCTTCAACACCACGCTCGATCATATTCTTGTACTTGAAGACTTCTTGCTCCACTTCTTCCAGCCTGGCCTGGATGCTCCCCTCCTTGATAGGTCCCTTCAGATCTTCTTGATGAAGGACGCCGTCCTTCATCTAAACAACCTGAGGGTGCTTCTTCACCACAGCGAGGTAAGGGTTGATGACGTTGACGACGAACTTGTCCTTGGGGGAACTTGGAGAAGCCATGGCACCTAAATTCAGCTGAAAGATTCCCTGGCAGAAACAGATCGAAGAGAAAACACACGAAATCGCAAGATACGTTGCCGGAACAATCCGGGCAAATATATAGGAAAAATTTATGCACAGAAAGGAAGGTAACGGACCAAAGCGGGGTCGGAGACGGACTCCCGGGTGTCCAGGCGGCCTCCCGGCGCGGCCCAGGGGGGGGGGG
>LR738715.1:892266302-892279309 GCA_902687465.1 Secale cereale
ACAGAAAGGAAGGTAACGGACCAAAGCGGGGTCGGAGACGGACTCCCGGGTGTCCAGGCGGCCTCCCGGCGCGGCCCAGGGGGGGGGGGGGGCGCCTGGACTCCCTGGAGGTCGTCTCCGGCTCCACTTAGGTTCAGAATTTTACTAATTTTGCAGGAACTCGTAATACGGAACTTTTATGGCGGTTCGCGATGTTTCCTTACCGTACTACATACCTTTTCTTTATTCTGCTTCTGCTGGCTTCTGAAACAGGGCTACAACATGTTCTTCGTGGGTTGTTGTGTATATTGTATTCGCATCAACATTGATAGGATCTCCTGCTATGTAATGTTTAGGTCTTTGCCCATTCACAACTTGAGGTTTGGTACCTTCAAAATTATTGATCTTAATTGCACCAGACCGATAAACTTCTTCAATATGAAATGGTCCTTCCCACCTGGAAAGTAGTTTACCTGGAGAAAACCTGAAACGGGATCTGAACAACAAAACTTCATCACCAACATTAAATTCACGTTTCAGAATCTTCCTATCATGCCACTTTTTTACCTTTTCCTTGAACATTCTAGCGCTCTCGTAAGCTTCACTTCTCCATTCATCTAGAGAAGTCAAGTTCATGAGACGCTTCTCACCAGCTAGTTTTGGGTCAGCGTTAAGCTCTCTAACAGCCCAAAAAGCTTTGTGCTCTAACTCTAATGGCAAATGGCAAGCCTTGCCATACACCATCTTATAGGGGGACATGCCCATGGGGTTTTTGTAAGCAGTTCTATATGCCCACAAAGCATCTCCTAACTTATTTGACCAGTCCTTTCTATTTCTGTTTACTGTTTTCTGCAAGATTAACTTAATCTCTCTATTGGTGAGCTCAACTTGCCCACTAGTTTGATGATGATAAGGTGAAGCAATTCTATGATTAACATCGTATTTAGCCAAAGCTTTTCTAAAAGCTCCGTGCGTGAAGTGTGATCCCCCATCAGTCATGAGATACCTTGGTACACCAAACCTAGGAAAAATTACATCTTTAAGCATTTTCAAAGATGTTTTGTGATCAGCACTTTCAGTGGGGATTGCTTCAACCCACTTGGTCACATAATCAACAGCTACTAAAATGTGAGTGTACTTGTGTGAAGAAGGAAAAGGACCCATAAAATCAAAACCCCAACAATCAAAAGGTTCAATAACTAGTGAGTAATTCATAGGCATCTCATTCCTTCTACTAATTTTACCAACTCTCTGACATTTATCACAGGCTAAAAAATAATTTCTAGCATCTTCAAAGAGAGTAGGCCAATAAAAACCTGATTGAAGAACCTTATGTGCAGTCCTCTCACCGGCATGATGTCCTCCATAGGGACTATCATGACGCCGTCTGAGAATGTCCTTCTGCTCATGTTCTGGAATGCATCTTCTCACGATCCCGTCGGGACCTTCTTTGAAAAGATGTGGGTCATCCCAAAAGTAGTGCCTCAAATCATGAAAGAACTTCTTCCTTTGCTGAAATGTTAGACCTGGAGGCAAATACTTTGCAACAATAAAATTAGCATAATCTGCATACCAAGGATCGGAAAGAGATTGTACTTTTACAACGGCAAGTTGCTCGTCTGGAAAACTATCGTTAACTGGGATGGGGTCGTGCGGTATATCTTCCATCCTTGAAAGATTGTCCGCCACCGGATTGTCTTCCCCTTTCCTATCAACAATCTGCAAATCAAATTCTTGAAGAAGGAGTACCCATCTGATAAGCCTTGGCTTGGCATCCTTCTTTGTTATAAGATACTTAATGGCAGCATGATCAGTATGAATAATAACTTTGGAATCAACAATATACTGCCTAAACTTATCACAAGCAAAAACTACAGCTAAGAATTCCTTCTCAGTAGTAGCATAATTCCTTTGAGCACTATCAAGGGTTTTACTAGCATAATGTATAACATTCAATTTCTTATCAACTCTTTGTCCTAAAACAGCTCCAACAGCAAAATCACTTGCATCACACATAATCTCAAAAGGTAAATTCCAGTCAGGTGGTTATACTATAGGAATAGTTATTAAAGCTTTCTTAAGGACTTCAAAAGCTTCCTTACAATTTTCATCAAATACAAAAGGAACATCCTTCTGGAGAAGATTAGTGAGGGGTCTCGAGGTTTTAGAAAAGTCTTTAATAAATCTTCTATAAAAACCTGCATGACCGAGAAAACTGCGAATACCTTTGATGTCCCTTGGATAGGGCATCCTCTCAATAGCTTCGATCTTGGCCTTGTCCACTTCAATTCCCCTTTCGGAAATCTTGTGACCAAGAACAATTCCTTCATTAACCATAAAGTGGCACTTTTCTCAGTTGAGTACCAAATTTGTCTCCTCGCATCTCTGCAAAACTTTATTAAGGTTGTGAAGACAATGGTCAAAAGAAGTTCCATAGACGGAGAAATCGTCCATGAAGACTTCCATAATATCCCCGCAGAAACCATGAAAGATAGCAGACATACACCTTTGAAAAGTAGCATGGGCATTACATAAACCAAAAGGCATACGTCTGTAACCATAAGTACCAAAGGGACAAGTAAAATTGGTCTTCCCTTGATCGGCAGTGTTAACATGAATTTGAGAGAAGCCAGAATAACCATCGAGATAACAAAAGTGGGTATTTTTGGATAACCTTTCAAGCATTTGGTCGATGAACGGCAACGGGTAGTGATCCTTCCTGGTTGCCTTGTTCAACTTCCTGTAATCAATACACATTCTATATCCAATAATAATTCTCTGAGGTATTAATTCATTTTTATCATTAGGAACCACAGTTGTACCTCCTTTCTTAGGAACACAATGTACCGGACTTACCCACTTACTATCAGCTATAGGGTAGATAATACCTGCTGCTAGAAGCTTGAGAATCTCAATTCTCACGACATCCATCATCTTCGGGTTCAACCGTCGTTGATGATCAACAACTTGGTTTAGCATCAGGCTCAAGGTTGATAGTATGTTGGCAGATAGATGGACTAATCCCCTTAAGGTCATAAAGGGTGTAGCCAATTGCGCCTCGGTGCTTACGAAGTACTTCCAATAATCGCTCTTCTTCATATCCTGAAAGGTTAGAATTGATAATAACATGATATACTTTCTTTTCATCTAAATAAGCATACTTGAGCGTATCGGGAAGAGGTTTAAGATCGAACACCGGGTCTTCTTTCGGTTTTGTTAAAATTCCCAAAGGTTCAACCGGAAGGTTGTGCTTCAGGATAGCAGGCTGCCTCAAGAATATTTCATCTAGTTCATTTCTTTCCTGCATATGCAAATCATTCTCGTGGTCCTCCATGTATTGCTGCAAAGGATCATTAGGGGGAATAGCAATAGAGGCAATACTTTCAATAATTTTATCATCACTAGGTAAATCAGTACCACGAGGCTGCTTAGAGAACTTAGAAAAATTAAATTCATATGGCTCACCATCGAATTCAACAGAAACTTTACCTTTCTTGCAATCTATTATAGCTCCACAAGTTCTAAGAAAAGGCCTACCAAAAATAATTGGACAAAAATTGTCCCTCTCTGAACCAAGTACTAGAAAGTCGGTAGGGTATTTTACCTTTCCACATAGGACTTCAACGTCCCTCACAATTCCGATACGAGAGATAGTTGTTCTGTTTGCAAGATGAGTAGTAACATCAACTTCTTCAAGTTCACAAGGGGAAATCTCACCGATGATCTCTTCATAAAGTGATAGGGGATAGCACTTGCACTCGATCCCAAATCGCATAGCCCATAATAATTGTGATCTCCTATTTTAACAGATACCACTGGAGTACCTGAAATTGGGCCTTTATTCTTGGTTGTGACAAGGTTAGTGGAAACAGCACAAAAATTTAAATTGGAATCCAAAACATCATTAGTAGCAAGGTATTTAATCAATGCAACTTGAGGATCGACCCTGATCTGGTCCTCAGGCTCATCAACTCTTCTCTCACTTTTATTTATTATGCCTGTCACAAGAGAGTGCTCCCTTATCCTCGTGGGAAAATGAGGCTTTTCATATATAACTGCAGGCAAAATAGGGTCAGCAACATAAATATCAATAGGTGGTTCTTTAAAAGGTTCATGGTGCTGGTCTCTCTTATTTTTAAAAGAATCAACGTGAGAGGCAAATTTCTTACACAAATCAATCACTAGATGGGAATCAAGACCAATCTTAGAGCAAATAGTATTGAAGTAATCAGTTTTCGCATAGCTCTCAATATAATCATATTCATAATTTATAGCGGGTTCAATACCTTTATCAATTTCCCAATCTTCGGTATTCCTCTGGATTCTTTCAATGAGATCCCACCTTTCTTCAACACTCTTCTTCTGTAATACCCCACTAGAGGAGGCATCCAGCATCTCCTTATCCTGACGAGAAAGCCTGGCATAAAAATTTGTAAGTATAATTTCCTTGGGAAGCTTATGAATAGGGCATTTGAGCATTAGAGACTTCAATCTCCCCCAAGCTTGAGCAATGCTTTCTCCGTCACGAGACCTAAAGTTATAGATATAATTCCTGTCTCGATGAATTTCATGAAGAGGATAAAACTTAGTATAAAAGAGAGATATAAGCTCATGCCCGTCCAGCAAGTGTGAGTTATCGAGAAGCCCATACCAATCTGAAGCTTTATCTATAAGTGATACGACAAACAATTTCCTCATGACAAACTCCCTCGATACACCTACAAGATTAAATAATGAACATAGTTGTGACAGATATAGCAAGTGTTCACCGGGATGTCTGTCTCCTGCGTAATGATTAGCCAAAACATAATCGATAATACCAGCTGGTATTTTATAAGGCACAATTTCAGTAGGGGGAGGATCAACCACCACAGGTGTGGGGCGTCTTCCCGCAAGCAATGATCCAATAATAGGGTTGTCCATAAGGACAAGGAGCAGCAAATAGCAAAAATAAAAACAGAATTATAAAAAACTTTCTTACCAGTTTCACTTTACCAATAGCGCTACGCTCCCCGGCAACGGCGCCAGAAAACGGTACTTGATGAACCACAACCGTAAGGGATCTATTGCAGCGTTTTCGATAAGTAAGAGTGTCGAACCCAACGAGGAGCAGAAGGTATTGATAAGCGATTCTGAGCAAGAAATTACTGCAAGCACTGAAAGATAAATTTTAGGGGTTTTCTCGGTATAAGCAACAGGAAAGTAAAAGCAAGTAATGTAAAAGGTACTGAGAGTACCAAGTGGCCCAATCCTTTCTTAGCAAAGGAGAGGCCTAGCAACTGAACTTATAAAGACTAAAGCGTTCCTGAGGACAAACGGGAGAAGTAGTCATGTGCTTTCGCCATATTCTGTATCTATACTATGTTATGTGTTGATAAGTGTTGAGTGGGTGGATCTATGCTAGTGCACTCTCTAGACTAAGATGAATGCACTCTTATGATTAAACACCTTGCAAGCATCCGCAAATACAATGTAGAATTTAAGGCAAAAGCCTAACCATAGCAATACGATCGAGGATCCATTATTCCCTTATGCAAAAGCGTGCGAACTGGGGTTCAGGTTTCTGTCACTCCGGCAACCCACCATAAGCATTCTTTATACACAATGTATTCTCCTAGGTCCTTAATAAGGCGAAGTGTTGAGTGTTCGAATCACACAACACCACTAGTAGAATGACAACACAACTTAAGTATCAAACAACACATATTACTTCAACAGCATATGACTACTAACAACAAGACTTTCCCCATGTCCTCAAGAACTAAGGTAACTACTCACAAGACATAAAAGAGATCATGATCAGTGGGGATAAATATGTGATAGACAATCTGGAGATAATAATATTTCTCCAACAAAACTCAATAGCATTCACCACAAAGTAGTAATCAACACCGATGGAGTAGAGAGGATAGGTAGTACGAGTTACAACACGAGTTGCGATTGTAAGATGAGATTTGGATGAAGATGAAGATGGTGTTGGTGTTGGGGATGATGTTGATGATGATCTCGATGATGCCCGTGACGATGGTGATGACGATGGCGACGATCTCCCTTTCCGGGAGGTGATCTCCCCGACGGAATCTGCCCGCCGGAGATGCCCTTTTCTTCTCTGTAGGTTTCCGCCACGGAGCGGCGGCGGAACTCCGTAAAAAGTCTCGTCTCTAGGGTTTTTGGATAACGGAGAGCATATATGCAAAAGGGGGCGGCCAGAGGTGGGCCAGGGGCTCCAGGCGACCCCCCGGCGCGGCCAGGGGGGCGCCCCAGGCCGCCTGGGCACCCTGTGGCCCCCCTCTGGTTGCCCTTTCGCGTGCCTTTGTGATCCGTCTGAAAAATATCTCCCGTCAATTTTCAGGTAATTTGGAGGTATTCTTCTTCAGCAACTCAACGTCCACTTTTTACTGCTGAATCCTGCGTCTGCTGCTTCGGCGTCGGAAAGTTTGCAAACTGTGTAAAATAGACCAAAACAACATAAGAACATCACCGTAACGTGAAATATATCAATTAATAAGGATAAATTATGTTACAAAATAGCGATGCATTTTGGACGTATCACGGGCTAATGCATAATTAGCTGCGGCCAGCCGACCATTAGCGTGTACATTTGGTACATGGCCTGCTAAAATTTGTTGAGGGCGACGAGTGATTGGCAGGGGTCTAGCCCCTGCTCGCCCTTCCTTGTCTCCGCCCCTATGGGAGGGCACTCGCCAACAAGATGATGATGATGAAGATGAGCCAATAACAGTTCTCAACCCAGAGTACAAGCAAGTTCACTACATTTGGATAGCATGTCCGAACAGACAACGATAATGGTGTTGACCATGATGTTGCAGAAGATGATGATTATGATGACGTGTCGCCGCTCCAACAATTTCAAACCAATAAAGTGAGATATCACCACAACACTGGATTATCACCGCGTCCACCTGTTGGACCACAATACCAAGCTAAGCGTGCACATGGTGCATGACAAAACAGAGCTCAGCACGCACATGCAGCACTGAAAACCATAGCTCTGAGTGCACGTGCTGCATCAAGTTCAACACCGTGACCACCAAGGGTGCTTAGGCCACAAGTCAACGACAAGTACAAGTGATCCACACTATTGCCATCGTGATATCCTCAACTACACAGATCTGCTATAACCCCACCTTGTCCAATACAACCCGACGAGGTGCAAACGCCATCGGATGAACGACATTAAACACATGTAAGTTTACGTCCTGAATAATAATAATATTTGCAGTCCATTCAGATAACATTGCAGTGCACACTGTCATTTCCTGTGAAGTTTGGTCTAACATCTAATATAATTGACTCTGCTGAAAACTTAGTAACATTGCAGTGCTTTCTTAACTCGTGTGCTGTTGTCGTATTTAAATAGAATATTTCACTCTGTCTCATAGAGTATTGCACTTGATGCAGGATAAAAACATGCTGCAAAACCTCATACCAACAACTGGAATGAATTTCACCTCGTACGACAATGCATGGGACTTTTACAATACTTATGCAAGATATGCAGGGTTTGGCATACGCAAGAAGGCGAAACACAAGAAAAATGCCAACATTGTCTCCCCAAGAGAAGGGACGCATACAAGCAGACTGTGGCAGACATAAAAAAGGATAGGCTGCAAGGAAAGAATTAGAGTCAAAGAGAGGAAGAATGGGAGTTTTGTGATACAAACAGTTGAGGTCAACCAAAATCACAAGATGCTAGTAAGCCTCGGGATGCTTTTGCACATGTACTCACACGAAAGTGAGGATCATTTGATTGAGCAGTTGGTTCAGGACATGCAGCTGGGCAACCACACATATGCACAGATGATGAAAACTCTGGGTCAACAAGTAAGCACGTCACAGAACATATTGCTTGAGCATTCTGTGGGTAATTATTTCATGTTTGATAAGATGAGTTTGCATTGCGTTTGAAATGCAGGAAACGTAAGTTAGCTAGAGAAGAGTCTCAAGATGACGTCAAGAAACTTCTGGATTTCTTCAAGAAGATGCACAAAACCAACCCAGAGTTCTTCTATGATTACGACGTCGATGCAGATAATCGTGTAAGAAACGACTTTTGGGCCAACGAAAGTTGTAGAGGATCATATGAAGATTTCAGAGACTTCATTACATTTGACACGACATATAAAACTAACAAGTTTCACATGCCGCTGGGATTCTTCGGGGGAGTGAACCTTCATCTACAGAGCACCGTATTTGATGTCGCCCTTGTGCGATATGAAACAATCCCTTCGTTCTAGTAGGTTTTCAAGACATTCCTCAAATGCATGAACAATAATCTGCCAATATGTATCCTCACAGGTACAATACCAAAACATGTATATCTACGTTTTTCCGGTCCGCTACTATTTACTCTGTCCTTCACATTGCCAACTTCACAATAACACAATACATGTGCTTCTTCAGACCAATGTTCATCCATGAAGGAAGCAATATAAACTAGCCTCCGAGATACATTGCATAAGTTGTGTCGTTGGCACATAATGAAGAAGTATAAAGACCACCTCGCCTTACTGTATATGGCGCATGAGAAACTCAAGGATGAACTCATTGTAGTGTTGAACCACCAACTAATGTTGTCATAATTTGAACGGGCATGGAACGATCTGATGCAGAAGTATAACTTGAAAAATGACAAAGTGATGAAATTGTTATGGGATGACAGGCATGCGTGGATATCAGCTTACTACAAGGAAATATTCTGTGCTCAGATGACTTCCACGCACACAAGCGAGAGGACGCACTGTATATTGAAGAAAAACTTCGTCAAAGAGAAGCATGATCTCCATCTGTTTGCTCAACAGGTGGACAAGTGTATTCAGACCATGGGGGCCATCGAGAACGCATAGACGGTTGGAAATGAGGTAAATAAAATATCCATAACAAACTGCTAAATAACTACAAAAACAAACAATATTTTCAGTTCTCCGATTTGTGACGCTGCATTTCTGATCATGCGATCAAAGGTAAAGACAGCGACCCAATTTGGTTTCGAAGTTCAACTGTAAAAAAAGTATACAGAAGGGCAGTTTTTGCATATTTCAAAGAAACACTCTACCTAAACACTGCATTCAGAGCAGAATAGTGCCCTGAGAACCCGATAAAGTACCTCGTACACCACTACACCAGATCGGATACATTTGATTGGGGAAGACATGATTTCCAAGTGGTTGCCAATGAAAAGAATAGTGTCTATGAATGTGAGTGCAAACTCTGGAAACACAGAGGTGCGACTCGCTAGCATAAAAATCCTAATTTCTGAAAGTTATGCATGATGCTCACTTACATAAATTTATAAGTCCACTTGCACAAGTAACTCACAAAACCAAGTGAAGTTCACTTCCTTCAAATGAACAAATAAAAAAATCCATGCTTACTAATTTCATGCAGTTCACTTACAAAACAAAGAAACATGTGTTGTCTGCAGAGCTCTTTTGCATCCATGTGGTATGCATGCTGCACCACCTGAGAAAAGATAAGATTCCTGAGGTGTACATCATGAAAAGATACACCCGAAACACAAGGTCAAATCCAATGTTTGACATAAGAGACTTCACAGAAACAACACCAGATAGAACTTCACTATTTTGCTGAACAAAATTACTGCCACGAACAGCAATGGACCTTACAAACAGAGCAACAAAGTCCGAGGCCGGGTACTACAGGGCAATGTCTTGTGTGAGGGCACTGGCAGATGAAGTTGATGTGCTGAACGAAGAAGAAGAAGAAGAAGAAGAAGAAGAAGAAGAAGAAGAAGAAGAAGAAGAAGAAGAAGAAGAAGAAGAAGAAGAAGAAGAAGAAGAAGAAGAAGAAGAAGAAGAAGCAAAAATAAAACAAGTAGAGAATTCCTGGCTTGACAAGAATACCGATCAAATAGAAGATGCCGAACACAGCGCTACTGATGCAATAAAAAACAAAACAATTCTTCCAACACCTGTTTCAAACACGATAGCGGGGAAGAAAGGGGGTGATGCATCTCAAAAAAGGCTGCATGCAAGGAGGAAAATGATGACAAAAACAGTAAGCCATAGCCTGAGCTTGACAGTGTTGGTCGGCCACTGGAATAAGAAGCTACAAGACATGTAATGCAATCAACGACCACAATTTCAGGACATGTAAAAGAAAACATCAACAAGAAAACCATGGCCATGGTGATGCACAACCACACAGAGATTCCGCTGACAACACAAAGGAATGGATGAAATCGAGACTTTGCAGCATCTGCAACAAGAAGGACATGCACAATTCAAGAACTTGCCCAAAAAGAACAAGATCACAAAATGAGGAAGACGAAGAAGATGAGATCATAGAAGAAGATGGTGATGCCAGTGAAGAAGTGGCTTATGAAGGAGCAGATGAAAAGAGGAGGAGGAAGAAGAAGATAGTAAAGAGGACGAAGAACATGAAGAAAGAATGCCCACAAGACCAGTAAACAAAAGACACAAAACAGAAGGGAATGTCGTTGTACATAAACAACCAAGAACGACCCCACATACAAAAAATGTGTAGGAGCGTGAAAGGATGTAGTTCACAACGCTGGAAAACAAAAACCTCCATCAACCAACGCGCAAGGAGCAAAGAAGATTGCAGTTCAGAGCGCTGGAAAACAAAAACCGCCATCAACAACCAGGCGAGGGGCTACAAACACAACGGTGCCAAGACAAGAAGTGGCAACACCGGCACAAAAAACAAGACAAAGTGCAACATTAGATGCACTCCAGTCATGATGAAGAAGCAACGGGTTAAGGATCAAATAGATATAGTTCAATAAATTAATCATATATAATGCAGTTTGCATACTGTATGACTTATGTAGCATTTTAAATTTTGTGGAAACACAAATTTCCCACTGAGTTTGAGTTCTTCCAGTAAACCATACGAGGGAAAGGATGTATAGATAAAACCGTATATATAACAGTTTGGAGTGAACATTGACACACTTTGATCCATAACCCATAAAAATGCAGTTCGCTCATAGACAACACGAAGTTCTAACCTATAAGCCAGGCGGTTCAGATCACATACACCAACAAGAAACTAATTTAAAAAAAGCACATGTGTACCATAGATGAAGCATTCGATACGCAAAAAAGTTGAGGATGAACATGATTTCAAACATCAGATCCTCGAGTTCAAAAAAGTTTAGGACAACAACTTGTTGAGACTTCAGGCCAGTTTCAATGACGAATACCTTCCATCGTTCCTTTCTGCAAATACAGACGCCCATCAACGCCTACACGGTACTTAGCTGGTTTCGGGTATCCATTGCCGAGCACAACTTGGAGAATACCCTTCTTGAGCCAGAGATACCTAACAGCTCGTTGGGGTATTTTCTGCAAAAAATAACAAAATTGTTAGAGGACAATACTAGCAGTACAATTCTCATATTGTGAACATGGCAGAAAGAAATCTGCATATAGTACAAACACGAGCTAGATGAAGTGCACATCAGACCAACAAGTTGTACAGATAAAACGCACATATAGTTCACCAATCTCTTATGCAAGGGAGGTACATGTAGTACAGAACATACTAATATGCAGTACACTTTTAACTGTCATGCAGTTTGTTAAAAAGTTGCATGTAGTATGATGGTCCCCAAATGCAGGGAATCATCGTAGCAATTCCCAATGGTGGAACTGATAAGTATGGAGTGTCGAAACCACACGGAGCTAAAGGTAAGATCAGTATTCTCTCAAGTCCTATCTGCCACTGATAAGACTCTACGTACACCGAACTTTTGCTTCCAACTAGAAACCAGAAATAAAACTACGTTGTGGGTATGAAGAGGATAACTTTGCATGATATCGGAGAGCTAAAATATAAAAGTAGGTGCTATTATTATCAATTTAGAATATATTACTAAATATTATAAATAGCAAGTGTGGAATAATGATGGATCGGTGTGCGGAATTGTCCTAGGCAATTGTTAACAAGACCGGTAGTCTTCGTTGCAATTTCATATGAGGGAGAGAGGCATAAGCTAACATACTTTCTCTTCTTGGATCATATTCACTTATGATTGGAACTCTAGCAAGCATCCGCAACTACTAAAGATCATTAAGGTAAAACCCAACCATAGCATTAAAGCATCAAGTCCCCTTTATCCCATACACAACAATCCCCTTACTCGGGTTTATACTTCTGTCACTCAAGCAACCCACTATAAGCGAATCATGAACGTATTGCAACACCCTACACGGGGAATCCCTCACACTTGCGTGACATGGAGGGAACCATAGGACAACACCAAAATAAAACATACAATGTTGGGGAACGTAGTATTTTAAAATTTTCCTACGATCACGCAAGATCTATCTACCAGATGCATAGCAACGAGAGGGAAGAGTGTGTCTACGTACCCTCGTAGACCGGAAGCGGAAGCGTCAAGTGACGCGGTTGATGTAGTCGAACTTCTTCGCGATCCAACCGATCAAGCACCGAACGTACGGCACCTCCGCGTTCAGCACACGTTCAGCTTGATGACGTCCCACGAGCTCTTGATCCAGTTGAGCTTCACGGGAGAGTTTCGTCAGCATGACGGCGTGGTGATGGATATGATGTATCTACTGGCGCAGGGCTTCGCCTAAGCACTGCGACAGTATGATCGAGGTGTGTTTCTGTGGAGGGGGGCACCGCACATGGCTAGAACAATTCAACTTGTGTGTCTTTGGGTGCCCCCCTGCCCCCGTATATAAAGGAGCAAGGGGGAGGCCGGCCGGCCCTCCTATGGTGCGGCTAGGGAGCAATCCTACTAGGAATAGGATTGCAATCCTATTCGTAGTAGGAGTCCACCAATGAAGGAAAGGGGGGGAAGGAAAGAGAGGTAGAGGGAGAGAGAAAGAGGGGCCGCGCCCCCCTCCCCTAGTCCTATTCGGACTCCTCCTAGGGAGGGGGCGCGCCACCTCCTGGCTGCTGCCCTCTCTCTCCCCTATGGCCCACCAGGGCCCATCATTCCCCCGGGGGATTCCGGTAACCCCCCCCCCCCCCCCCCCCCCCCCCCCCCCCCC
>LR738715.1:892279451-892341038 GCA_902687465.1 Secale cereale
CCCGGCACTCCAGTAAATTCCGAAACTTTCCAGAACACTTCCGGTGTCCGAATATAGTTGTTCAATATATCAATCTTTATGTCTCGGACATTTCGAGACTCCTCGTCATGTCCGTAATCTCATCCGGGACTCCGAACTACCGTCGGTACATCAAAACTCATAAACTCATAATACCGATCGTCATCAAACGTTAAGCGTGCGGACCCTACGGGTTCGAGAACTATTTAGACATGACCGAGACTCATCTCCGGTCAATAACCAATAGCGGAACCTGGATGCTCATATTGGCTCCTACATATTCTACGAAGATCTTTATCGGTCAAACCGCATAACAACATACGTTGTTCCTTTTGTCATCGGTATGTTACTTGCCCGAGAATCAATCGTCGGTATCTCTATACCTAGTTCAATCTCGTTATCGGCAAGTCTCTTTACTCGTTCCGTAATACATCATCTCATGACTAACTCATTAGTCATTTGCTTGCAAGGCTTATTATGATGTGCATTACCGAGAGGGCCCAGGGATACCTCTCCGACACTCGGAGTGACAAATCCTAATCTTGATATATGTCAACACCATGAATACTTTCGGAAACACCTGTAGAGCATCTTTATGATCACCCAGTTACGTTGTGACGTTTGATAGCACACAAGGTGATCCTACGGTACTCGGGAGTTGCATAATCTCATAGTCATAGGAACATGTATAAGTCATGAAGAAAGCAATAGCAGTAAAACTAAACGATCATAGTGCTATGCTAACGGATGGGTCTAGTCCATCACATTATTCTCCTAATGATGTGATCCCGTTGATCAAATGACAACTCATGTCTATGGCTTGGAAACATCGCCATCTTTTGATCAATGAGCTAGTCTAGTAGAGGCATACTAGGGACACTCTGTTTTGTCTATGTATTCACACATGTACTAAGTTTCCGGTTAATACAATTCTAGCATGAATAATAAACATTTATCATGATATATGGAAATAAATAATAACTTTATTATTGCCTCTACGGCATATTTCCTTTAGTCTCCCACTTGCAGTAGAGTCAATAATCTAGTTCACATCTCCATGTGATTTAATACCGATAGTTCACATCGTTATGTGAATAACACCCATTGTTCACATCGCCATGTGACCAACACCCAAAGGGTTTACTAGAGTCAATAATCTAGTTCACATCGCTATGTGATTAATACCCAAGAGTAATAAGGTGTGATTATGTTTTGCTTGTGAGAGAAGTTTAGTCAACGGGTCTGTTACATACAGATCCGTATGTATTTCGCAAATTTCTATGTCTACAATGCTCTGCATGAAGCTACTCTAGCTAATTGCTCCCACTTCCAATATGTATCCAGATTAATACTTAGAGTCATTTGGATTAGTGTAAAGCTTTCATCGGCGAAACTCTTTACGACGAACTCTTTATCAACTCCATAATCGAGAAAACATTTCCTTAGTCATCCAGTAACTAAGGATAATTTTAACCGCTGTCCAGTGATCTACTCCTGGATCACTTTTGTACCTCCTTGCCAAACTCATGGTAAGGTACACAATAGGTTTGGTACACAGCATGGCATACTTTATAGAACCTATGGCTGAGGCATAGGGAATGACCTTCATTCTTTATCTATCTTCTGCCGAGGTCGGGCTTTGAGTCTTACTCAACATCATACCTTACAACTCAGGCAAGAACTCCTTCTCTGACTGATCCATTTTGAACTACTTTAAAAACTTGTCAAGGTATGTACTCATTGAAAAAACTTATCAAGCGTCTCGATCTATCTCTATAGATCTTGAGGCTCAATATGTAAGCAGCTTTACCGAGGTTTTTCTTAAAAAAAAACTCCTTTCAAACACTCCTTTATGCTTTCCAGAAAATTCTACATCATTTCTGATCGACAATATGTCATTCACATATACTTATCAGAAAGGTTGTAGTGCTCCCACTCACTTTCTTGTAAATACAGGCTTCACCGCAAGTCTGTATAAAACTATATGCTTTGATCAACTTATCAAAGCATATATTCCAACTCTTGAGATGCTTGCACCAGTCCATAGATGGATCGCTGGAGCTTGCACACTTTGTTAGCACCTTTAGGATCGACAAAACCTTCTGGTTGCATCATATACAACTCTTCTTTAATAAATCCATTAAAGATCGCAATTTCGTTATCCATTTGCCAAATTTCATAAAATGTGGCAATTGCTAACAAGATTCGGACAGACTTAAGCATCGCTACGGGTGAGAAAGTCTCATCGTAGTCAACACCTTGAACTTGTCGAAAACCTTTCGCAACAAGTCGAGCTTTGTAGACAGTAACATTACCATCGGCGTCAGTCTTCCTCTTAAAGATCCATTTATTTTCAATGGCTTGCTGATCATCGGGCAAGTCAACCAAAGTCCACACTTTGTTCTCATACATGGATCCCATCTCAGATTTCATGGCCTCAAGCCATTTTTGCGGAATTTGGGCTCATCATCGCTTCCTCATAGTTCGTAGGTTCATCATGGTCTAGTAACATGACTTCCGGAATAGGGTTACCATACCACTCTGGTGCGGAACGTACTCTGGTTGACCTACAAGATTCAATAGTAACTTGATCTGAAGTTTCATGATCATCATCATTAGCTTCCTCACTAATTGGTGTAGGAATCACTAGAACTAGTTTCTGTGATGTACTACTATCCAATTCGGGAGAAGGTACAATTACCTCATCAAGTTCCATTTTCCTCCCACTTACATCTTTCGAGAGAAACTCCTTCTCTAGAAAGGATCCATTCTTAGCAACGAATATCTTGCCTTTCGGATCTGTGATAGAAGGTGTACCCAACAGTCTCTTTTGGGTATCCTATGAAGACACATTTCTCCGACTTGGGTTCGAGCTTATCAGGTAGAAGCTTTTTCACATAAGCATCGCAGCCCCAAACTTTAAGAAATGACAACTTTGGTTTCTTGGCAAACCATAGTTCATAAGGTGTCGTCTCAACAGATTTAGAAGGTGTTTTATTTAACATGAATGTAGCTGTCTCTAAAGCATAACCCCAAAACGATAGTGGTAAATCGGTAAGAGACATCATAGATCGCACCATATCCAATAAAGTACGGTTACGACGTTCGGACACACCATTACACTGTGGTGTTCCGGGTGGCGTGAGTTGTGAAACTATTCCACATTGTTTCAAATAAAGACCAAACTCGTAACTCAAATCTTCTCCTCCACGATCAGATCGTAGAAACTTTATTTTCTTGTTATGATGATTCTCTACATTACTCTGAAATTCTTTGAACTTTTCAAATGTTTCAGACTTGTGCTTCATTAAGTAGATATACCCATATCTGCTCAAATCATCAGTGAAGGTCAGAAAATAACGATACTCGCCACGAGCTTCAACACTCACTGGTCCACATACATCAATTTTTATGATTTCCAACAAATATGTTGCTCGCTCCATTGTTCCGGAGAACGGAGTTTTAGTCATCTTGCCCATGAGGCATGGTTCGCAAGCACCAAGTGATTCATAATCAAGTGATTCCAAAAGTCCATTACTATGGAGTTTCTTCATGCGCTTTACACCAATAAGACCTATACGGCAGTGCCACAAATAAATTGCACTATCATTATTAACCTTGCATCTATTGGCTTTAATATTATGAATATGTGTATCTTTATGATCGAGATCCAACAAACTATTTTCATTGGGTGTATGACCATCGAAGGTTTTATTCATGTAAACAGAATAACAATTATTCTATGACTTTAAATGAATAACCGTATTGCAACAAACATGATCAAATCATATTCATGCTTAACGCAAATGCCAAATAACATTTATTTAGGTTCTACACTAATCCCGAAAGTATAGGGAGTTTGCGATGATGATCATATCAATCTTGGAACCACTTCCAACACACATCGACACTTCACCTTTAACTAGTCTCTGTTCATTCTGCAACTCTTGTTTCGAGTTACTAATTTTAGCAACTGAACTGGTATCAAATACCTAGGGGTTTCTATGAACACTAGTACATCAATAATCTGTATATCAAATATACCTTTGTTCACTTTGCCATCCTTCTTATCCACCAAGTATCTAGGGCAGTTCCACTTCCAGTGACCATTTCCTTTGCAGTAGAAGCACTTAGTTTCAGGCTTGAGTTTAGCTTTGGGTTTCTTCACGGGAGTGACAACTTGCTTGTCATTCTTCTTGAAGTTACACTTCTATCCCTTTGCCCTGTACTTGAAACAAGTGGTCTTGTTAACCATCAACACTTGATGCTCTTTCTTGATTTCTACCTTCGCCGATTTCAGTATCGCGAAGAGCTTGGGAATTACTTTTGTCATCCCTTGCATATTATAGTTCATCACGAAGTTCTACTAACTTGGTGATAGTGTCTAGAGTACTTTGTCAATTACTATCTTATCTGGAAGATTAACTCCCACTTGATTCATGCAATTGTAGTACCCAGACAATCTGAGCACATGCTCACTGGTTGAGCTATTCTTCTCCATCTTGTAGGCAATGTACTGTCAGAGGTCTTATACCTCTCGACACGGGCAAGAGTATGAAATACCAATTTCAACTCTTGGAACATCTCATATGCTCCGTGGCATTCAAAACGTTTTTGAAGTCCTGGTTATAAGCCGTAAAGCATGGCGCACTAAACTACCAAGTAATCATCATACCGAGCTTGTCAAACGTTCATAACGTCTATATCTGCTCCTGCAATAGGTTCGTCACCTAGCGGTGCATCAAGGACATAATACTTCTGTGCAGCAATGAGGATAATCCTCAGATCACGGACCTAGTCCGCAGCATTGCTACTAACATCTTTCAACTTATATTTCTCTAGGGACATATAAAATAAACGGGGAGCTATATCGCGAGCTATTGATCTACAACACAGATATGCTAATACTACCAGGACTAAGTTCATGATAAATTAAAGTTCAATTAATCATATTACTTGAAGAACTCCCACTTAGATAGACATCCCTCTGGTCATCTAAATGATCACGTGATCCAAATCAACTAAACCATGTCCGATCATCACGTGAGATGGAGTAGTTTTCAATGCTGAACATCTTATGTTTATCATATCTACTATATGATTCACGCTCGACCTTTCAGTCTCCAGTGTTCCGAGGCGATATCTGCATATGCTAGGCTTGTCAAGTTTAACCCAAGTATTATGCGTGTGCAAAACTGGCTTACACCCGTTGTATTTGAACGTACAGCTTATCACACCCGATCATCACGTGGTTGATACGTCTCAAACGTATCTACTTTTCCAAACACTTTTGATATTGTTTTGACCTCATTCTTGCATGATTTGGAATAAACTAACCCGGACTGACGCTCTTTTCAGCAGAGCTGCCTGTATGGTTTATTTGTGTGCAGGAAAACGGATTTTTAAGTATCTCAGAAAAATCCACGAAAAATCAGAGAAAATCCACGCACCCGAAGGAACCAAATACCAGAAGTGGGGCCAGAGGGGGGCCAGGGGGTGCCCAGGCGCCCTGTGGGCGCGCCCCCCAGGGCCGCGCCGGGGGGGCGCCTGGGTGGGGCCCACACCCCCTGGTGCCCTACTTTAGCCCGTATTTTTCCTCCCGACGAAGAAATCCCAGATCGGAAGTTCTTTCGCTGTTTTTCGTCGCGGAGCCGCCGCCACCCTCTGTTCTTCTTCGGGAGGGCTAATCTGGAGGCTGATTTGGCAACCGGAGAGGGGAGATCGTCGCCATCGTCATCATCATCACCTCTCCATCATCCCTCCATGACTTCCCCCTTCATGTGTGAGTAATTCCCCTGCTGTAGGCGAAGGGGATGGTAGGGATTGGATGAGTTAGATCATGTAATAGTTCGTCAGATTGGTGTGGGCATGTTGCCTATAATCTAGTATGGTGTTTATCATCTTTGCTACAACTTGTTATTCTTAATGCTTGACACTTAGGGCCCGAGTGCCATGATTTCAGATCTGAACCATATGTGTTTGCATGAATATATTTGTGTTCTTGATCCTATCTATGAGTTGTATGCACCTGTTACGGTTCGGAACCTGCGATCCCAAAAGTGACAGCTTGGGACACCAAAGGGGATGTGTCGGGGGAAACTGTCCACCACGAACACCTATGGGACCGCAGCCCCTTGCTTGTGCGGTAAGAGGGCGGAGGGAGCACAAAGAGCAGATCGTGGAGATCACGCAGGCAGTCTACCCAGGTTCGGGCCGCGATGGACGCGTAAAACCCTACTCCTGCTTAGTTTTTATTGAGTTGGAGAGCTCGTGAGCTTGAAGAACTAGCTACACCGAGCGTGTGAGCGATCTAGGTTCCGAACCCCCTCCACGTTGTGCATGGGCCTCCTTTTATAGTGCAAGGGGTCACCGACAGGTGTCAACGTAGGAGAAAGGGTAAAAATGTAAAAGAGGTGGTAGTTGTAACAGTGCGGGAATAGTGGAGCTACAGTGTATGAACAGTGGTCGCTACCTACTTTGACAGTGGGGGACAAGAGCATTTAATGCCCGTCGCCGTCGACCCCAAAAGCGCCCGCCCTTGCGTCTCCGTTTTCCACGGCGATGGCTTCACCACCGTGGAGTGCCACCGTGTCCCCCAGGCTGCACAGCCATCCGCCACGCGTCCCTGGAATGGCCCCAGTGCGACACGTGGTTCGATGAGCTGGAGCGCGGGCACACAGCACAACTCTCCCCGGCAAGCACCTTGCCGGGGTCTTGAACTTGCCGGGCCCGGGAGCCTGCCGGGCTCTGAAGCTTGCCGCTCTCCGGGCCCTGTCGGGGCGCATGTAGCGCCGAGGCATATCTTCAGTAATGTAATCCTCTGGTTTTCCTGGCAAACTCCTCCTGCCAGGGCCTTGTGTGAGTGAAGTAGTCTTGAGCCTGGAACGGCCTTCCCGGCAAGCCCCACTTGCCGGGGTCTCGATCTTCTGTCTTGTATACTTTGTTTTTGAATGGTTATATATGGAGCAGGAAGGTCTCCGGAGAGCACATGGTAGGCCCCGCCGCGGGGAGCTACTACTGCCCGTGCACAAGTTGGGGTACTGAGGGACCCCTACCTTAGTACACCGACAGGAGCCCCCGGGCCTGGGCCACACACGGTGCCGAGCGCTGTTGGGCCAGGCCCAAAACAGTGCACGGGTACGCGCAGCCCACGGCACGCCGAATCCACTTCCGCACCCGCCGCGTCCCCCCGTAACGGCACGCGTCGATTGCGGCGTCGTGGGATGGGACGTGGCCACATTCTTTTAATGGAAAGAGCGAAACGTCCCCCACTTCCCCATAAAAGCAGAGGAAGCAGGAGCGGTTCCCCTCCTACGCCTTCATTGCATCTTCTTCCATCTCCAGAAATCCCCTCTTGCGCTCTGCCTCCACACCTCCTCCGCCGCCTTCCGCATCTGCGGCGCCGCCGGATTCTTGGTCCCCCTTCCCTCGCCGCCTCCGCCATGGCCCCGAAGACCGAGAAGGCGAAGGCGGAGAAGACCAAGAAGGAGAAATCGGAGCAAGCGGCGAGGCTCACCGCGTTGCGGAAGCGGAACGTCGTCTTCTCGCCGAGGCTCAGCGCGCGGAGCTCTGGAACAAGTACTACTTGTTCTGGGCCAAGAAGACCAAGGCGCATCCCCGCACCCGAGCCTATCCGGCCGCCGCCAAGGACAACTACCCCGGCGGGTATTTCTTCTTCGCAGCTTTCTTCCACTGCGGCCTCTGTCCCCCTTTTTCCGACTTTTTCTGCGATATAATGCACACCTACGGCCTCCATCTTCTTGACTTCACCCCCAACGCCATCCTCACGATGGCGGTTTTCGCACATATGTGCGAAAACTATATTGGGATATACCCGAACGTAGCGCTGTTTAGGCACTTCTTTACCCCTAGAGCAGAGGCCGGCGCCCCCCTCTCCGGAGGAATATCTTGGGTCTTTCGCCTGAATAAGAAGGAGTCCTACCTGCCGGGGGAGCTCCGCGGCAAGTGGGAGGAGTGGCGTGCAGACTGGTGTTGGATAGTCGAGGACGAGCCGCAATCCTTCACCGCGCCACGCACAACAGCCATCGTGCGCGGCAGGGACTGGAGCGAGTTGGATTCGGACGACGGCAAGCTCGACGTCGCCCTCATGAGGATTCTTCATCTTCGGATAGCAAGGTTGTCTGTTGCAGAAGTAGGCACAGATTTCCTCCGCCGCCGCATTGCCCCTCTTCAAGATAGGAAGAGGCCAGCCTGGGATTACGGCAACGCGGCGGACATAATGAGGCTGCGCCCCGGGCTCAACTTCAACTTCACATCACTGGAGCTGAAGGGGATGGTCCGGGAACTATTTAAGCATGACCCGGTCCACCCGGAGTGTTTAAAGCTCCCCGGGGAGTGGTGCCCCTCTGCAACAGCACGGCCCGGGATGCCCTTCGCGCCATGATGCCCGCATGTGACTCGCACGGCATCGACCGCACATGGATTCCGCCCAAGCCAGACGTCATCTTGAACTTCTTCGACAACCTGGTGGAGGTGGCGAAGAACAAGGACGAGATCCGGGAGCTCACACGGGACACCACCGACCAAGAGATAGCGTACATAGCTTCTCGGGTTGAAGAGGCCGCTGCAGCCGCAGCGACAGGAGAATTTGGCTTTACGCCCGAGGAGGCAGAGGCCGCGGAAGCATCCTGCCAAGCAGAGGAGGCGGAGATCCGCAGGCTGCTGAAGCTTCCTCCCGACGAGCTTGCCGGGGTCCCTTCCTTGAGGCACTCCGGGATCCACGGAATCTTGACCGAGGCCGCGGCGAGAGGCAGCGCCGCCGGAGGAAACAGAGGCGCCGCATGGAGCGGAGGCACCGGAGGGAGCGGAGGCGCTGGTGGGAGAGCGGCCACAGTGCAGGGCACTGGGCCCAGCAAGCCTGCTGAGGAGGAGGAGGAGGAGGAGGACGCCGGGGCCAACGAGGACTCCGACGGGTCCCTTGGGCTCTACGCCGACGACCTCTCCTCATCGTCGGAGACCTACCCGCCTCGAGCAAGCCCTAGGCGTTTTCCGCTGAAGCGTCTCCGCAAGACGGCGACGGGGACGAGGGCGCAGGCGCCCCGGCAATAACCAGCTCGCCGGGCGGTGCGAGCTACCCGGGGGAGCCAAGCTGCGACGGGGGCGCCCGGCGCACCAACCACGGCGGGGGCGACCCGCACACAGGCCACGGCGGAGGCGACCCGCACACAGGCCACGGCGGAGGCGCCCCGCACGACAGTGCCAAGCGGAGGAGGGTCTTCGCGGAGCGGAGCGGCAGCTCCGCCCGCTCCCCGGGCCTCGGCTACCACAGGGGCCGGGTCTTCGCAGCCCCCAGCCCCGGGGACCGCCAAGCGCCCGAGGGATGCTTCGCCTCCTGCTCCTCGCGCGGACGCGCCTCAGGTGGCGTTTGACTTCTCCGCCTTGAGCGACGACGACGACGAGGAGGAACAGGAGTAAGAACTTGAGGACTTGCATCTTCTTTAACATTATCTTGATTCTTGTTGATGCTGATCTTGTTTCTTGTTTTAATTTCAGGACCCTGGCGGAGCGAGTGGCGAAGAAGGCCAAGGTGCCCGTGGTCGAGGTCGCGGACGACTCGCCCGTCGCGGCGACAGGGGACGTGCCGGAGCCGAGCCTGCCGGACCCGAGCGCTGCTCCGAGGAGCAGCCCCCAGCGCAGCCCCCAGCGTAAGTCTGGGTTCCATACTTCTGCTCGTCGGGCGTGCTTGGAGATTTTGTCTTGTGCTAATATCTTGATGCTTTTGTCTTGTCTTGATTGTCTTGTGCAGAGGTGGAGCCGCAAGCTCAGGAGCATCCGGAGGTCGCTCCCGAGGAGCCGCAGGCGCCGCCGTCCCCGCCAAGGCCGAACTCCCCGGCA
Organism: Secale cereale; assembly: GCA_902687465.1. NCBI lineage: Eukaryota > Viridiplantae > Streptophyta > Magnoliopsida > Poales > Poaceae > Secale > Secale cereale. The sequence goes on from LR738715.1 coordinate 892,289,325, forward strand.
AGGGAGAGCACTCCATCAAGAAAAGAGAGTAGCTCACATCCGGCAGTGGAGTCAACGATCTGGTCAATGCGCGGCAAAGGGAATGGATCCTTGGGACATGCTTTATTCACATCGGTGAAGTCTATACACAGTCTCCACTTCCCGTTGGCCTTGCGCACGACGACTGGGTTTGCCAACCACGTCGGATGGATCACACCTCTAACTAGGCCTGCTGCCTCTAGCTTCTTGATCTCTTCGTTGATGAATTCTTGGCGCTCCACGGCTTGCTTCCTCACCTTCTGCTTGACGGGCCGCGCATGAGGACAAACAGCAAGCTTGTGCTCAATTACCTTCCTGGGAACACCGGGGATGTCAGATGGTTGCCATGCAAACACATCGACATTCGCCCGCAGGAAGGCAACGAGCGCGCTTTCCTATTTGCTGTCAAGTGTGGCACTGATGGTGAAGGTACCACCAGTGCCGTCCTCCTTGGCGGACACCTTCTTGGTTGCCGGAGGAGCGGCCATCCCCTTCTTACACTTGCCGGTGGAGCTCGATGGAACGTCCTCGACGGCAGCGCAGCACTCCGAAGAGGTGCGGTTGCCGGAGTGGGCCCCAGAGCGCTTGCCGGACTTGGTCTTCGTCTTCTTCCCCCCGGGAGCTTCAGCGGCGAGTGTATCCTTCTCCGCTGCGGCTGCTGCATCCCGGTAGATCTTGTCGGCGCAGACAAGCGCATCTTTCTTGTCGCCATGGACAGTGATGACGCTTATCGGCCCTGGCATCTTGAGTACGTTGTAGGCGTAGTGGGAAGCTGCCATGAACTTGGCGAGGGCGGGACGGCCGAGTATTCCATTATACGGTAATGGAATATCGGCGACGTCGAATGTGATGCGCTCAGTTCTGAAGTTGAGCTCCCCGCCAAAGGTCACCGGCAGAGTTATCTTCCCCTTGGGCTTGCTCCTCCCCGGGTTGATTCCTTGGAAAGAACCGGTTTCTTCGAGCTCGCCATCTGGGATTTGGAGTTTCTTGATCACAGCAGAGGAGATCAAGTTCAGCCCGGCCCCGCCGTCAACCAACATTTTTGTGACCTTGAGGTTGCGGATGGTGGGCGAGACCAGCATCGGCAAGCACCCGACCGCGGTGGTGCGGTTAGGGTGATCCTCAAGATCAAAAATGATGGGCGTGCTGGACCATTTGAGGAGCCTGCGCGACTCCACGGGCGGCTCTGCTGCATTCACCTCGCGCACCCACTGCTTGAGCTGGCGGTGGGAGGTGTGCAGAGAGGCGCCACCGTCGACGCACAGGACCTCCGTGGCCTTCTGGAACTCCTGCTCGCTGTTATCCTCATCCTCCATGTCTTCGTCGTCGTCTTCTTCGTCCTTGTCGCGGCCCCGGGGAGGTCGGTCACCTTGCCGCTGCTTGGCCTTGCCGCGGCGTCCTCCCCGGCCATTGAATGGCCGCTTCTTGCTTGGCTCTCCTCCGCCACCTTGGGCCTTCTCCTTGTCGCGCCTCTCGTACTCAGCTTTCTGCTGCTCGACGAGGTACTCGACGCGTTTGCAGTTGGAGAGGTCGTCGCCCTTGGTGCGGTGGATCTTGCAGTATTGCTTGTCGGAGCCGTCCTGCTTGTCGGCTGCCGCTACAGGGGCAGGCTCCTTGCCGATGCCGCCAGCCTGTGTTTGCTTGGCGGGAGCCTCCTTGCCGGACTTCTCGACGGCAAGCACCTCCTTCTTGTTCTTTCTTCTGTTATTACGCCGCCGGCTCTTCTTGGCCGTGGCGGCGTCGTCGCTGTCGCTTCCTCCTGCGCCTGCATCCTCCCCGTGGAGTCTCCTCCCCTCATCTGCACGTGCGCACTTATCAGCCAGAGCGTAGAGCTCGCTGACATCCCGTATCTTGGTCATGGCCATTTCTTCACGCATGCGGCGGTTACGCACGTTCTGGTGGAACGCGCTGATAACCGCGGCAGGGTGGACGTCGGGGATGTTGTGCTGCACTCGACTGAAGCGTTGGATGTATTTGCGCAGGGATTCTCCTTCCTTCTGGGCCAGAATGTGGAGATCGCTCTCCTGGCCGTGGGGTTTGTGGCCGCCCGTGAAGGCGCCAACAAACTGGTGGCAAAGATCTGCCCAAGAAGAAATGGAGCCTTCCGGCAAGTGCATAAGCCACGAACGAACGTTCGGCTTAAGCACGAGCGGGAAGTAATTTGCCAAAATCTTCTCGTCGCGCCCCCCGGCAGCCTGCACCGCGATGGTGTAAATGCTGAGGAATTCTGAGGGGTGCGTCTTGCCGTCGTACTTCTCCGGTACGTCGGGCTTGAAATTCTTCATGCTGGGCCACTGGACGAGCCGCAGCTCACGGGTAAACGCAGGGCAACCTGCCGCGTACGGCAAGTCTCCTGGTTCACCGGGCGCGCGCGCGTCGACAGCGTTCCCGGCTCTCTGGTCTGATTGTCGCCGAGCTTCTCGGCGGCGCTCGATCGTTGTTCGAGCGTCTTCTTGTCGCCTGTCGTCAAGGACTTGGCGCTGGTCCCGACGAGCCCGCGGATCCGACGACGCCGTGGAGCCGTCGTCGGCGTTGTTCCGGCGGGGCGGCGTCTTCTGCTTCTGCGACAGGGAGTGCACGATGGTTGCACCCCCGGCGGTCTTGTCGCCGTCGGCCTTCGTCTTCTCGACTTGCCGCGGCCGCGAGGTCGCCGGCTGTTGCGGCGTATCGTTATTGGCGAAGACGATCAGGCTCTGGATGGTTGCCCTGCAGTCTTCGGCCTTGTCTGCCGCTAGAGGGAAGTCGAGGAGCAGTTGCGCCCTTGCGAGCGCTTCTGCTGGAGTGGAGGGGAGCGGGGGCGAGCGGTGCGAGGAGCGGGATATGCTCGGACTCCTAACCGCGTTAGAAGGAGCAGGGTCCCGCCCCGGCGACCGCGCCTTGCTTGTGCCAGGACGATGGCCCGGAGCATCCCGCGAGCCTCCGGTTTGCCCTTGGCCCAGCAGGCGGATGCCACCTCCTGTGGCATGGCGCTGCTGGGTTGTCGTTTGTTGAGATGGACGCGGCGCGTCCACGGAGACCGAGGCTCGGTCATCCGTCCTGTCTTTGGATTTGGTGGCGCCGCGGGTGTCCTCGCCGGCGACCACCCTCCCGACGGCGTCTCCCCCGCCCACCGTTGGCTCCGGTGGCGGCGGATGAGACGCAGACGGGCCTGCGACCTCCGAAGCCTTCTTCTTCGGGGCCATGTCGCTGTTGCTGATGAAACTGGAGAGGTTGATGAAGAATGCGCCCGCGTGAACGCCGGATCAGGTTCGCACAACCTCGACGCCCCCTACCTGGCGCGCCAAAGATGTCGGGGGAAACTGTCCACCACGAACACCTATGGGACTGCAGCCCCTTGCTTGTGCGGTAAGAGGGCGGAGGGAGCACAAAGAGCAGATCGTGGAGATCACGCAGGCAGTTTACCCAGGTTCGGGCCGCGATGGACGCGTAAAACCCTACTCCTGCTTAGTTTTTATTGAGTTGGAGAGCTCGTGAGCTTGAAGAACTAGCTACACCGAGCGTGTGAGCGATCTAGGTTCCGAACCCCCTCCACGTTGTGCATGGGCCTCCTTTTATAGTGCAAGGGGTCACCGACAGGTGTCAACGTAGGAGAAAGGGTAAAAATGTAAAAGAGGTGGTAGTTGTAACAGTGCGGGAATAGTGGAGCTACAGTGTATGAACAGTGGTCGCTACCTACTTTGACAGTGGGGGACAAGAGCATTTAATGCCCGTCGCCGTCGACCCCAAAAGCGCCCGCCCTTGCGTCTCCGTTTGCCACGGCGATGGCTTCACCACCGTGGAGTGCCACCGTGTCCCCCAGGCTGCACAGCCATCCGCCACGCGTCCCTGGAATGGCCCCAGTGCGACGCGTGGTTCGATGAGCTGGAGCGCGGGCACACATCACAACTCTCCCCGGCAAGCACCTTGCCGGCGTCTTGACCTTGCCGGGCCCGGGAGCCTGCCGGGCTCTGAAGCTTGCCGCTCTCCGGGCCCTGTAGGGGCGCATGTAGCGCCGAGGCATATCTTCAGTAATGTAATCCTCTGGTTTTCCTGGCAAACTCCTCCTGCCAGGGCCTTGTATGAGTGAAGTAGTCTTGAGCCTGGAACGGCCTTCCCGGCAAGCCCCACTTGCCGGGGTCTCGATCTTCTGTCTTGTATACTTTGTTTTTGAATGGTTATATATGGAGCAGGAAGGTCTCCGGAGAGCACATGGTAGGCCCCGCCGCGGGGAGCTACTACTGCCCGTGCACAAGTTGGGGTACTGAGGGACCCCTACCTTAGTACACCGACAGGATGGTCCGTAGTTTGAGGATTACATGTATCCATTGAGTTCATTGCTTTGTTCCGGTGCTCTTTGACAGGAGCACCTTAATATCCATTAGTTCCTTTTGGCCCTGTTCGTAGCGGGATGGTAGGACAAAAGATGTTGTGCAAGTTCTTATTGCAAGCACGTACAACTACCTACGGGATACATGCCTAATGTTTGATATTTGCCTAGATGATCATTACTTTTCCGTGTGCCGTGCCCCAAGTTAGAATCTATCTCATCCATGCAGCGCCCAACCATCCATCTCCCTAGCCTACAGTATTTTAAACCTTGCTTGTCACTAGTTGCTACTTTTGCCATTTACTACTGCTATTTACTTTTACTGTTTACTTTTACTATTACTATCATCACTATCATATCACTGTTACCACTTATCTTTTGTTGCAAGTAAGTATATTTCAGGTGCGGTTGAATTGACAACTCAACTGTTAAAGCTTATAAATACTCTTTGGCTCCCCGTGTGTCGAATCAATAAATTGGGTTATTCTTACCCGCGAAGACTATCTCGATCCCTTACGGTTGAGGGTTATCAAGTACCGTTTTCTGGCGCCGTTGCCGGGGAGCATAGCAATATTTACAAGTCTACTTGAGGTATCCTACCTGCTGCACTTTATTCACTATGGGTAAGAAAGGAGACCCCAAGGTTCCTATCATACTATCTACTACAAGAAGAGGCACTGCTCTGAGCACTAGTGCTACGCTTGATTCACCTTCTGTTATGAGTAAGTTTGCCTCACCACCACCACATGATGCTCCTACTGAATCTGTTATTATGTCTGATACTCTTGATGATGCTTCTACTACTTTTAATGATGATATTAGTTCGCTTGGTTATGCTCTTGAGAAACAAATTGCTGTTGCTGCTGAAAAATATGGAATTAAACTTCCTGTTACTCGCTACCCTATTGGTGAAACTTATGATTATCCTGATTTGAGTAAACTCCAAGAGAGGCTCCTTGATGATGATTACTATATGCTTGATGAAGATCTATGTAGGGAACTGACAGAGTTTGCTGGCTCTGACCCTGAAGTTATTAAGAAAATATTTGAAAAACACTCTTTGAAAAACAAAACCGTTCCTAATCCTGAGTTTGCTACATCTCCTATATGCATTGATGATCCTGATTTTGATTTCTCTGTTGATCTTTCACTTATACCTATGGTTGAAGCTGACCCCTTTTATGGCAGAGAAAATGATGATGCTATTGCACACCTAACTAAACTTGGTGAGCTAGGTAGCTTGTTTACCACAGATGAAAAGATACGCTACTTTTATGTGACCAAGCTTCTTCCTTTCTCCTTGAAGGAAGGTGCTAAAGCATGGTATGATTCACTCCCATGTGGTTCTATTAAGAGTCCTCAGGACTTAGCTCACTCTTTTGTTGATAAGTACTTTCCTGCTCACATGCAACATGCTGCTTTACAAAGAATTTATAACTTTAAACAGTTGCAGGATGAGTCCCTCCCTAAAGCTTGGGGGAGGTACTGCAGTTTGATTCGAGCTAGACCAGGACATGCAATTCCTAAGAATGAATTAATTGATATATTCTATGCTGGTCTAACTGATGAATCTAGGTCCTATTTGGACAGTTGTGCTGGTTGTGTTTTCAGGAAAAGAACACCGGACGATGCGGAAGATCTAATGGGCAGGATTGCCAAAAACCATGAAGATTGGTCCGTCCCTGAACCACCTCCACCAACAAAGAAGAGGGGCATGTTTGTTCTAAGCCCCGAGGATATGCGAGAAGCAAAGAAGTCTATTAAAGAGAAAGGTATTAAAGCTGAAGACGTGAAGAATCTACCCCCTATTGAGAAGCTGTGTGAGCCTACCACTCACCCTCCTATGGTAGAGGTACACTCTCTTTTAGATTTCAACGCAAGTGACATCCCTCATGGTAAGCCTCCTGATCAATGTTTAGATGAGTTTGATAATTTTATTATGAAACAAAATCATTTTAATGAGAGGATAGAAGGTCAGTTGCATGATAATTCCCTTGCTATCAAAAAGTTGCTTGGTGTTTTAGATAGAACAGTTAATGATGTTCAATGTCTTGTGAAGCATTTTCATATGGTTCAAACTCAGCTCGATCAAATTTCTAATGTGCAAAGAGATTTGCTTGCTAACAATGCCAAACAAGATAAATTGCAGGCTTTTGGGATTAAGACCCGAGGAGGAACTAGTACTCAAGATCCTCTTTATCCAGAGGGACATCCGAAGAGAATCGAGCAAGATTCTCAAATGCAGGAAGAAGAAATTGTTGTCTCTCCAAATAAGAAGAAGAAACATAAAGAGACTGACAATTCTAATGATCCTATTGCAGATGAAGAGCCAGCTATTGATCCCAACAGTGTATCTATTTCCGATGCTGAGACTGAAGACGGTGCTGAACCTGAAGGTAATGATAATGAGAAAAACGATCCGCCTGAAGTTCGAGAAGAAGAAGCACCTGACAAACGTAAGAGGTACACTAAAGAAGACTTCATCGCAAGAAAACATGGGAAGGAGAAAGAACCATGGGTACAGAAACCCATGCCCATTCCAGGTAAGTCCATCAAATCTAAAGAAGAAGAGCATTATAGTAAGTTTTGTGAATGGATTAAACCTCTTTTTCTTCAAGTCCCTTTGACTGATGCTATTAAGTTACTTCCTTATTCAAAATATATGAAAGATATTGTCACTAACAAAAGAAAAGTTCCTAATAATGCAATATCTACTATGCTTGCTAACTATTCTTTCAGTGGAAAGATTCCTGAGAAGCTCGGTGATCCAGGTATACCCACCATTCCTTGCTCCATAAAGAATAATTATGTCAAAACTGCTTTATGTGATCTTGGAGCGGGAGTGATTGTTATGCCTCTCTCTCTTTACGAGAGGCTTTGTTTAGAGAAACTAATTCCTACAGATATCTCCCTTCAGATGGCTGACAAGTCAACCGCTGTTCCGATAGGTATTTGTGAGGATGTTCCAGTTGAAGTTGCTAATTGTTTAATTCTTACTGATTTTGTTGTGCTTGACATGCCCGAGGATGGGAGCATGTCCATTATTCTTGGTAGACCTTTCCTTAACACCGTAGGTGCTATTATTGATTGCAACAAAGGGAAGGTCACCTTCCGTGTGAATGATAAAGAACACACGATATATTTTCCAAAGAAGACCGACAGGAGGCATGGCCTCAACTCTATAGAGAATATCGAGACCGTGAAAATTGGAGAATGGGACTGTCCACTACATGTGCCTCACAAATACAAAACTATCATGGTAGGGACAATGTCCATCAAGGTAAAAGTTCAGTGATTACTTCGTAGGAGGTGAGACTTTTTGCTCTATATATCGCTTGTTTGTTGGTAAGACTTGATCAACCTTACTAGTGAACGTGTTTTATATTGATAAAAAGTTGAGCTTGCTATGTTTTCATTTTGTTTTTAGTGTTGTCCTACTTGCTGTACCAAGTATCTACGTTTTTGAAGCTTCACAATACTACTAACTGCTTCAAGTTTTCAGAGAGTTTCGCAGCTTTTTGAACTTCGAAAAATTTTCAACAGTGAAGTTTTCAGAAAAATTCCAGAAAAATTATATTAAAAATTTCCACAACGGGAGAGACCCTGAAAGTCCTGGGGCCAGCCAGGGGGGGCCACCAGTGGCCCAGGCGGCCAGCTGGCGAGGCCCAGCCCCTTGCCGCGCCCACAGGGCGCCTGGGGCCCACGGGACCCCCCTCCAGGTACTTCTTCTTCCCTCCTCTCTCTCTTTTTCCAGAAACCCGAGTTCTGGTCTTGTTCTTGCTGTTCTTGCTGTTCTTGGAGGCGATTCTTCGATCTCTCTCTACAGCCCATCATTTGAGCTGAAATTTTGAGCAAATACTCCCTGGTATGTGACTCCTCCACTCCTCCAATTAGATTTTTGATTGGTGGCCTCATTTGTGAGTATTTAGTAGTTCTTGGTGCTGTGGAGATGAGCTTGCATGCATGTGTAGCATGTGTAGAAGATTATTTTCCAAGTTTTGATGCAAGTTTATGCCTTGGGCAAGTGAGTTGAGTAGTTTGCCTTAGCTCACTTTGTTTCAATCCTCGTTTTTGTAAATTGTAAAAAAAATCAGAAATGAGTTTGTTAGGAAGGGCAAAAGGATGGCTTGAGAAGAGGAGGCCCGCACACTCCGATCGAGTCACTAGAGCCGCAGCTTCACCATCGACTGCCAGGGTGAGCTATAATGAGGATCATGTGCCCCTGGAGTTGTTGGAAGACCCAAGTCCAGCACGTGCGATGACATTTCCATGTGATGAATTCATGGAAGCTGCGGGAATCAAGGATGAGTTTTATAATCTTTGTGCTAATGTAGGTTTGACACGACTCGTCACGAACCGTGTTACTCAGTATCAGAAACTCACCTCCGGTTTCATTAACAGTTTTAGATATAATCCTGATTCAGGTGCTATTGAGTTTAAAATTTATAATGATCTTATCACCATGACTCTGGGAAATTTTTGTGAAGTAATAGGTGTGCCAAACGTTGAGAGGACGGCAAGGATGGCCACTCAGCCCTCCGAGCTGAAAACCATCATCAACTCTCTCTGCAACATGGGTACGAGGGATATTCATCGGTCGAAGATCTCTAGTATCTTGTTTCCTCACCTCAGGTATTTTGCATATTATATTGCTAGATGGGTGTTAGCTCGTGACAACCCGAGCAGCATTTCTGCTCCGGATATCGCTATCCTGGCAGCAGCCCTCTCAGGGAGGTCTGATTATAATCTGGGTACCTTAATTGCTCGACGCCTTGCTATGAATGGTAACAAGGGGGACTTATATGGTGGCATTTATGCCACACTTATCTTAGAGCATCTTGGAGGCACCCCACACCCTGATGATACTCCTTTTACTTATTTAAGCTTTGATCTTGCTGCTATGAAAAGGCATAAGTTTGTTACCATGGGTTCTGAGCTTGATAACCTTGTTTATATCTTGCGTTTCGGAACTACCGCGGAATGCGAGATCCGTCTACCTGCACCTCTTTTGTTTGATTTTTCTCGCATGAACGGATGGTCCTTTGATGTTGTCCAGTTCGATGAGTTCATGGTCCAGCATCAGTTCCATAACCCCATGGAGGGGGTTGTGCCCGTCGAGGAGAGGCACGGTGAGATACCACATTTTCAGGATGAGACCGCCACCGAGTTTGGTGAAGGGTCTTCCTCTGTTTGGCGCTCGGAACCTTCCTCGTGGGAGACTCCGAGGAGTTCGGTGTACGCGCCAGCATCCTTCTACGACCCGTGGACTCACACCCACACCCCTGGAGCAGGAGGCTCCTGGGGGCAGTAGCTGCTACCAACTTAGGCCAAAAGCCTAAGCTTGGGGGAGTATGTGCCCTTCTCACTTTTTCATTGTATTATCCGTTTGATTCACTTTGATCTTTTTGAAGTTTTTGCCCGCTCTTCTTTATTTCTCTCTTTGCAAAAACAACAAAAAGATTCTCTTTCTTTTGCTTTTTATTCAACTTTTGAAAAACTCAAAAAGATTTCCTTTCTCTCTTTAGTTTGCTTTGTTTTCAGAGATCAGCTCGAGTCCGTGATGGCATTTGATTATATTTCCTACGTTCGATCGTGCAAGTGACAAGCAATAATGAAGAAGATCGACTGACAGGAAGCAACAAGGAAGACCGGTAAGAACTCTTATTGTTTCTACTTTTGTACATATGCCTGTACTTATGATCTAGAGACCAGCTTGTAGCGACATAGTGCTATGTTTACAATGCTCTTCCAGTGGTTCATGCTTTCCTTGTGGCTAGTCTCCAATAACTAGAGTATATAATGTGTTATTGAAATGATCTACATGCATCGCACTGTTCATAGTCTGGTATACTAAGGTGGTATTTCCCTTTAGAGAATTTTTGGATTGACTTGGCACATGCTTACACATGTTTAAGACTAAAAAGTCTACTTTGCCTTGACGATCTTTGAGTTTGAGAATAGTTATATCACTTTCATGCCCGATTCAATGTTGCTTTGTCGCTCTGCATGATTATGACCGTTATTGCTCTCTAGTTGGTCGCTTCCCAGTCTTTTGCTAAACCTCCACCCGTACTAAGAGGAATGACTGCTTGTGCATCCAAAACCTTTAAATCTGTTATGCCATATGAGTCCACTATACCTTCCTATACATGGTATTTACCTGCCATTCCTAACGAAGACTTTGATGTACCATCTCGAAATTAATCAAAAGCATTTCTCTTTTTGTGCCTATGTTTTAGTTCATGAGGAAGTAGTAGTTAATTCATAATCTTTTTAAGTTGGACAAGTATCACCCCTGGATTGCGTGCATAATGTGCAAACCCCTAATATGAAAAGGAACTGGCATTGAGTGCGCCCGGCTTGAAAAGATAATATAACAAACAAACCCTCCTTCACGCTTTGTTCATGAGAAATCAGAAAACTTTGGCAGTGATAAACAAAGGAGATTAAGAGGATGTGATCGTCCTCATGCGGGAGCCGTTCCTCGAGACTTGTCTAGCTTAAAAAGTGATTGAGTTATCTGCTAGCATTCGTTGACGAAATATGCACCTCTCAAAAACATATTTACTTCTGTTTTTAAAACCAAGAGCTCTGGTACATGTTTAGTTTTTGTTTCCGATCATGGGTTTTCAACTTTGCCAATAAAAGCCACGGTTCGAGAGTCTCATCTTCTTTCTTCAAAGCACTGACTAGGAGAGGATAATTGTCATTTTGAGTGTAATGTGCATTGTCCCAAAGTATTACATTGTCTTCTGCATACTTGTGATATGATTTATTTTGAAATTCTTAGCTCTAGTCTCCTTTAAAACTCTGGAGGAGTCTCTGCATTTATGTTTTGCTTCACTCATGGAGGCTAGCGAGATACCACCTTAATATGCTCAAGCTATGTGCAATGTGATCTTGTCTTGATTTTCAGTAATATATTATTTACTCTTAATTATTTGTGACTGGTCACTTGAAAGAAGGATTGCTTCTTGCATTATTCTCATAAGTACTGTTTTAATACTTGCTGAACTCTTTTCGTAGTGCATGCTTATATAAATCTAATGAAGCAAAAGAGTTTGTCAAAGTTTTCTTTGTCGCGTCCAGTTCGTTGAACTGAATTGCTTGAGGACAAGCAATATGCTAAGCTTGGGGGAGTTGATACGTCTCAAACGTATCTACTTTTCCAAACACTTTTGATATTGTTTAGACCTCATTCTTGCATGATTTGGACTAAACTAACCCGGGCTGACGCTGTTTTCAGCAAAGCTGCCTGTATGGTTTATTTGTGTGCAGGAAAACGGATTTTTAAGTATCTCAGAAAAATCCACGAAAAATCAGAGAAAATCCACGCACCCGAAGGAACCAAATACCAGAAGTGGGGCCAGAGGGGGGCCAGGGGCTGCCTAGGCGCCCTGTGGGCGCGCCCCCCCTGGGCCGCGCCGGGGGGGGCGCCTGGGTGGTGCCCTACTTTAGCCCGTATTTTCCTCCCGACGCAAAAATCCCATATCGGAAGTTCTTTCGCTGTTTTTCGTCGCGGAGCCGCCGCCACCCTCTGTTCTTCTTCGGGAGGGCTAATCTGGAGGCTGATTTGGCCTCCGGAGCGGGGAGATCGTCGCCATCGTCATCATCATCACCTCTCCATCATCCCTCCATGACTTCCCCCTTCATGTGTGAGTAATTCCCCTGCTGTAGGCGAAGGGGGTGGTAGGGATTGGATGAGTTAGATCATGTAATAGTTCGTCAGATTGTTGGGGGCATGTTGCCTATCATCTAGTATGGTGTTTATCATCTTTGCTACAACTTGTTATTCTTAATGCTTGACACTTAGGGCCCGAGTGCCATGATTTCAGATCTGAACCATATGTGTTTGCATGAATATATTTGTGTTCTTGATCCTATCTATGAGTTGTATGCACCTGTTACGGTTCGGAACTGGCGATCCCAAAAGTGACAGCTTGGGACTCCAAAGGGGATGGTCCGTAGTTTGAGGATTACATGTATCCATTGAGTTCATTGCTTTGTTCCGGTGCTCTTTGACAGGAGCACCTTAATATCCATTAGTTCCTTTTGGCCCCGTTCGTAGCGGGATGGTAGGACAAAAGATGTTGTGCAAGTTCTTATTGCAAGCACGTACAACTACCTACGGGATACATGCCTAATGTTTGATATTTGCCTAGATGATCATTACTTTTCCGTGTGCCGTGCCCCAAGTTAGAATCTATCTCATCCATGCAGCGCCCAACCATCCATCTCCCTAGCCTACAGTATTTTAAACCTTGCTTGTCACTAGTTGCTACTTTTGCCATTTACTACTGCTATTTACTTTTACTGTTTACTTTTACTATTACTATCATCACTATCATATCACTGTTACCACTTATCTTTTGTTGCAAGTAAGTATATTTCAGGTGCGGTTGAATTGACAACTCAACTGTTAAAGCTTATAAATACTCTTTGGCTCCCCGTGTGTCGAATCAATAAATTGGGTTATTCTTACCCGCGAAGACTATCTCGATCCCTTACGGTTGAGGGTTATCAGTGGTGTCTCGGCACGACGAACTTTTGCAACGGTGCATACTCAGGGAGAACACTTATACCTTGAAATTTTGTAAGGGATCATCTTATAATGCTACCGTCGTAGTAAGCAAAATAAGAAGCATAATGAGATAAACATCACATGCAATCAAAATATGTGACATGATATGGCCATCATCATCTTGTGCTTTTGATCTCCATCTCCAAAGCACCGTCATGATCACGTTCGTCACCGGCGCGACACCTTGATCTCCATCGTAGCATCGTTTGTCGTCTCGCCAAGTATTGCTTCTACGACTATCGCTACCGCTTAGTGATAAAGTAAAGCAATTACATGGCGATTGCATTTCATACAATAAAGCGACAACCATATGGCTCCTGCCAGTTGCCGATAACTTTACAAAACATGATCATCTCATACAAAACCGTATAACTCATCATGTCTTGACCATATCACATCCAACATGCCCTGCAAAAACAAGTTAGACGTCCTCTACTTTGTTGTTGCAAGTTTTACGTGGCTGCTACGGGCTTAGCAAGAACCGTTCTTACCTACGCATACAAAAACCACAATGATGTTTCGTCAAGTATGTGCTGTTTTAACCTTCACAAGGACCGGGCGTAGCCACACTTGATTCAGCTAAAGTGAGAGAGAAAGACACCCGCCAGTCACCTTTAAGCAACGTGTGCTCATAACGGTGAAACCAGTCTCGCGTAAGCATACGCGTAATGTCGGTCCGGGCCGCTTCATCTCACAATACCGCCGAAGCAAAGTATGACATGCTGGTAAGCAGTATGACTAGTATCGCCCACAACTCATTGTGTTCTACTCGTGCATATCATCTACGCATAGACCTGGCTCATGATGCCACTGTTGGGGACGTAGTATTTTAAAATCTTCCTACGATCACGCAAGAACTATCTACCAGATGCATAGCAACGAGAGGGAAGAGTGTGTCTACGTACCCTCATAGACCGGAAGCGGAAGCGTCAAGTGACGCGGTTGATGTAGTCGAACTTCTTCGCGATCCAACCGATCAAGCACCTAACGTACGGCACCTCCGCGTTCATCACACGTTCAGCTTGATGACGTCCCACGAGCTCTTGATCCAGTTGAGCTTCACGGGAGAGTTTTGTCAGCACGACGGCGTGGTGACGGATATGATGTATCTACCGGCGCAGGGCTTCGCCTAAGCACTGCGACGGTATGACCGAGGTGTGTTTCTGTGGAGGGGGGCACCGCACACGGCTAGAACAATTCAACTTGTGTGTCTTTGGGTGCCCCCCTGCCCCCGTATATAAAGGAGCAAGGGGGGAGGCCGGCCGGCCCTCCTATGGTGCGGCTAGGGAGCAATCCTACTAGGAATAGGATTGCAATCCAATTCCTAGTAGGAGTCCACCAATGAAGGAAAGGGGGGGAGGAAAGAGAGGGAGAGGGAGAGGGAAAGAGGGGCCGCGCCCCCCTCCCCTAGTCCTATTCGGACTCCTCCTAGGGAGGGGGCGCGCCACCTCCTGGCTGCTGCCCTCTCTCTCCCCTATGCCCCCCCCCCCCCGGCACTCCGGTAAATTCCGAAACTTTCCAGAACACTTCCGGTGTCCGAATATAGTCGTCCAATATATCAATCTTTATGTCTCGGACATTCTGAGACTCCTCGTCATGTACGTAATCTCATCCGGGACTCCGAAATACCTTCGGTACATCAAAACTCATAAACTCATAATACCGATCGTCATCAAATGTTAAGCGTGCGGACCCTACGGGTTCGAGAAATATTTAGACATAACCGAGACTCATCTCCGGTCAATAACCAATAGCGGAACCTGGATGCTCATATTGGCTCCTACATATTCTACGAAGATCTTTATCGGTCAAACCGCATAACAACATATGTTGTTCCTTTTGTTATCGGTATGTTACTTGCCCGAGATTCGATCGTCGGTATCTCTATACCTAGTTCAATCTCGTTACCGGCAAGTCTCTTTACTCGTTCCGTAATACATCATCTCGTGACTAACTCATTAGTCATTTGCTTGCAAGGCTGATTATGATGTGCATTACCGAGAGGGTCCAAAGATACCTCTCCGACACTCGGAGTGACAAATCCTAATCTTGATCTATGCCAATACCACGAATACTTTCGGAAACACCTGTAGAGCATCTTTATGATCACCCAGTTACGTTGTGACGTTTGATAGCACACAAGGTGATCCTACGGTACTCGGGAGTTGCATAATCTCATAGTCATAGGAACATGTATAAGTCATGAAGAAAGCAATAGCAGTAAAACTAAATGATCATAGTGCTATGCTAACGGATGGGTCTAGTCCATCACATTATTCTCCTAATGATGTGATCCCGTTGATCAAATGACAACTCATGTCTATGGCTGGGAAACATAGCCATCTTTTGATCAATGAGCTAGTCTAGTAGAGGCATACTAGGGACACTCTGTTTTGTCTATGTATTAACACATGTACTAAGTTTCCGGTTAATACAATTCTAGCATGAATAATAAACATTTATCATGATATAAGGAAATAAATAATAACTTTATTATTGCTTCTAGGGCATATTTCCTTCATACAAGTCGTACAATTCTAGATCATCAATCAACCCAAAGACAAAGGATATCTACTCAAAACATCATAGGATGGCAACACATCATTGGATCATAATATGTAGCATAAAGCACCACGTTCAAGTAGGGATTACAGCGGGGTGCGGGAGAGTGGACCGCGTAAAAGATATGAGGATGGTGATGATGATGTTGATGTTGATGAAGACGATCACCACGGCGATGATTCCCCTCCCGATGGCACTCTAGTGCCACCGAGAGAGGGGAGGAGAGGTTCTCCCCTTGTGCTTCCTCCTCCATGGCCTCCCCCTTAGATGGGGAGAGGTTCTCCCTCTGGTCCTTGGCCTTCATGGCGATGATGGACCCTCCGGTATCCTGATCCATGGCCTCCGGTGATGATGGCCCCCTCCGGCAAGGTGCCAGAGAGGGCCTAGATTGATTTCTCGTGGTTACACTGCGGCGACGGAACTTCCAATCTAGGTTATTTTCTGGAAGTTTCTGTATTTATAGGAATTTTTGGCATCGGTCTCACGTCCAGGGGGTCTCCGAGTCGTCCACGAGATAGGGGCCCACGCCCAGGGGGGTGGACGCGCCCCCCACCCTCGTGGACAGCCCGGGACAGTTTTGGCCCAACTCTTTTACTCCACGGGCTTCTTTTGGTCCATAAAAAATTATCAAAAATTGGCACGACAATTGGACTCCGTTTGGTATTCCTTTTCTGTAAAACTCAAAAACAAGGAAAAAACAGAAGCTGGCACTGGGCTCTAGGTTAATAGGTTAGTCCCAAAAATCTTATAAAATAGTATATAAATGTATATAAAATATCTAAGATGGATAATATAATAGCATGAATACTTCATAAATTATAGATACGTTGGAGACGTATCAGCATCCCCAAGCTTAATTCCTGCTCGTCCTCGAGTAGCTAAATGATAAAAGAAATAATTTATGAAGTGTGAATGCTAGCAGGTGCACAAGTTTGATCAATGATAATTTAATTCACCTTTTCTAGCATCATTATGTGTCATAACAGTAGGTCATATCATAAATTTTTTCATGATCTAGTAACAAGCTATTCACATGTTAAAGTATAGATCATAAACTTTCTTGAAAACTAACAAACAGTGCTCTTAGTCATCAAACAATTGCAATTCATCTTATATTCGGGAAGGGTCTATGTAAGAGCTTTGATTCAGCAAACTCCACATACTTAGCTATCATTTAATCTTTCACAATTGCTAACACTCATGTGATATTTATGGGTTCAAAGTTTTAATTGGACACAGAGAAATATAGGGGCTTATAGTTTCGCCTCCCAACCTTTTACCTTAAGGGTAATGTCAATAATAATAATTTATGAAAACCTACATCCAAGTGGATATATATATCCGGAACGCTCCAACACAAAGTGCTTGCCAAAGGAAAAAGTGTAAAAGGAAAGGTGATGATCACCATGACTCTTGTATAAGGGTAGAAGATAAAAGTAAAAAATAGGCCCTTCGCAGAGGGAAGCAGAGGTTGTCATGTGCTTTTATGGTTGGATGCACAAAATCTTAATGCAAAAGAACGTCACTTTATATTGTCGCTTGTGATAAAGACCTTTATTATGCAGTCCGTCGCTTTTATTTCTTCCCTATCACAAGTTTGTATAAATCTTATTTTCTTCGCACTAATATATCATACATATTTAGAAAGCAATTTTTCTTGCATGTACCGATGACAACTTACTTGAAGGATCTTACTCAATACTTAGGTAGGTATGATGGACTCTCATGGCAAAACTGGTTTAAGGGATGTTTGGAAGCACAAGTAGTATTTCTACTTGGTGCAAAGAATTTGGCTAGCATGAGAGGGAAAGGCAAGCCCAACATGTTGGATGATCCAAGACAATATAACGTTTCGGATATAGGAAAACATAGCCCATTAAGTTGTCTTCCTTGTCCAACATCAACCTTTTAGCATGTCATATTTTAATGAGTGCTCACAATTACAAAAAATGTCCAACATAGTATATTTATATGTGAAATGTCTCTTCCTTCAATATTCTTTCATGAATTGTTCAAGTGACCAATTCTCCGTTTGCTAACTTTCAATAAGTTTACTACCTATACTTATTTTGTGTGAAGTCATTACTCCCCATGGTATAAGCATATGAAACATATGTAAATTCAGATTTATGATATTCAACTCATTCAACCATTTACTCATAGGATGTACGTGAAGCACGTGAGTAAATGACAAACTACTCCAAAAGATATAAGTGAAGGACACTGAGTAGTCAAATAATTAACTAGCCATGGGAGGATCCTTTTTCATTCAAGATTTCAGGTCCAATGATTTTATTCCAACATCAAATAAATTTGAAAATACGCTCCAAGCAAAACACATATGATGTGATGAATAAAAATATAGCTCCGAGTAAGGTATACCGATAGTCTTGATGACGAAAGAGGGGATGCCTTCCGGGGCATCCCCAAGCTTGGGCGCTTGAGTCTTCCTTGAATATTACATTGGGGTGCCTTTGGAATCCCCAAGCTTAGGGTATTTCCACTCCTTATTCTCCTCATATCGATATCTCACCCAAAGCTTGAAAACTTCAACCACACAAAACTTAACATAACTTCGTGAGATAGGTTAGTATGATAAAGAGCAAACCATTCACTTTGGTACTGTCAAAGACAAGGTTCATAATTGTTCTCACACAATGCCTAGTGTACCATACCATTTCTACAATTTATATTAAGAAATATAAGCCATAGAAACTAGAAAACAAGCAAACTATGCAATGAAAACAGAATTTGTTAGAGATAGAACAGTCTCTAATGATCTGAATAACAACCATACTTCTGCTACTCTAAAAATTATGAAATAAATTGGTGGACGTGAGGAATTTGTCTATTAATCTTCTTCAAAAAGAATCAACTCAAAAGCACTCTTCCGTAAAAAAATGGCAGCTAATCCCGTGAGCGCAAAGTTTCTGTTTGTTTTATAGCAAGATCACATTAACTTTCATCCAAGTGTTCCCAAACGTCGTACTTGGCACTTTATTGAAACAAAAGCTATAAAACATGATTACTACAGTATCTTAATCATGTAGACACACAAAAACAATAACGGTAAATATTGGGTTGTCTCCCAACAAGCGCTTTTCTTTAATGCCTTTTAGCTAGGCATGATGATTTCAATGATGCTCACATAAATGATAAGAATTGAAACATAAAGAGGGCATCATGAAGAATATGACTAGCATATTTAAATCTAACCCACTTCATGTGCCTAGGGATTTTGTGATCACATAATTTATAGGAACAAGAATCAACTAGGATAGGAAGGCAAGACAAGTATAGCTTCAAAACTTTAAGCACATAGAGAGGAAACTTGATATTATTGCAACTTATACAAGCATGTATTCCTCCCTCATAAAAAAATTCAGTAGCATCATGAATGGGTTCAACAATATAACCATCACATAAAGCATTATTTTCATGATCTACAAGAATAGAAATTCTACTACTCTCCACATAAGCAAAATTCTTCTCATTCGGAATAGTGGGAGCAAACTCGAAATAGTGGAATCATTACTAACTAAAGTTGACACTCTTCCAAATCGATTTTAGATGATATTATTATTCATACCCCAAAAGATATAAGTGAAGTTCATGGAGTATTCTAGGATTAATATCGAGTAGCAAATATCCAAGCTCAAAATATATAAGTGAAGCACACGAAGCATTCTATAAAACCGTACTCAAAAGATTTTAGTGAAGCACAAAGATCATTCTATAAGATCATACTCAAAAGATATAAGTGAAGCACATGAAGAATTATATAAATCAAGGAAGGGATATATCATAATAGCATGGTTCTTAAACAAAAAAAAAAAGAAAAACACAAGTGACACAAATCATGTGAACACAACAAAAACCGTGGTATACCGATAATTGTTGAAGAAGAAAGATGGGATGCCAACCGGGGCATCCCCAAGCTTAGATGCTTGAGTATCCTTGAAATATTTACTTGGGGTGCCTTGGGCATCCTGTGACGCCCGAGACCGACGTCCCAGAAGATTCCAGAAGATGCCAGAAAATTCCAGAAGTTCCGGGTTCTCCCGTGTGTTTTATTTGCTTGCTCTGTTTTTATTTTTGCATTGCATCATGTCATCATGCCATCATCTCATTAATTTTTTTGCAACTAAATAAATCGTGTGGGCCTTCGGTCCATTTAAATCGAGGGAAGAATGTCTTCTCTTTATAACATATAAAATCCTCTCAATATTTTAGGGAGCTATATAATAATATTCCATTTGCTTCGGAATAACCCAACACACTTGCATTTATTCCCCATGCCTCTTAATTCAAGTTTCACCGTCAAAAATCTTCCCTTTATTCCTTTTCTCGTTATCGAGGCTCCTCCTAAATATCTAGACTCCTTTTGAACTCCTTTAAGGCAATCTATTTATTTTTAGTTTGCTTTTCCCTTTTTGTTGGAACTATTTTTGTGGGGTTGATTTTATTCCATTAAGCCTTTCAAAAATGTTCCCTCTTTTATTCCTTGTTCGTGGCCTTTTCTTAATATTTTTGTGCTATCTCTATTTTTCTGCTAAAGAATAAATAGAGGCTGCAGAGCCCAGCCCGGCCTCCCTCTCCTCCTAGGCCAGGCCTCCCTTGGGAGCCCAGCCGCAGCCTGCCCTCCCAGCCAGCCCACTGGCCCACTTCTCCTCCCTGGCCCAACCAGCCCGACCGGCTAACCCTAGCGCTCAGCCGAGCCTCGCATCGCTCCTCCTCCTTCCCTCCTGTCCGCCGCCGCACTCTCCTCGTTCCCCCTCGCCAGGAGTCCCGAATCCCCTCGACCCTCTCCCTCGCACCTCCTCAGAACGCTCCAGGGACGGGATCCCGATTCCCTCTTCCTGCCTCGCCGTCTCCAAGCCGCGGAGCCCGCGACCGCCCTGTCTCCTGCCTTCGAGCCGCCGTCGTGACCGGCCATCCTCCCTCCGCGGCTCCCTCCTCTCCGCATCGCGAAGGCCGGCGCCCGCACCCTCGATCGCCATGGTGCCCGTCCAGCGCGCGGAGCCGCGCGTGCCTCTCCCGCGCACCCTCCTCAGCGCTGGAGCCCCTCCTCGAGCGCCAAGTCCCAGCGGCCAGGAGCTGCAGCCTTCCATCGTCTCCAGCAAGGCCCCGAGCGCCCCGATTTGAGCCGGCCGTTCCCAGCCTCGAGTGCCTTCGTCTCCAGCATGGCCTCGCCTCGCCCTCGTTCCTCCCGCCGGCCAGGCCCTTGCCTCCAGCGGCCCGCGCCCGTTCCTCCGCCCCAAGCCAGCGCTCGTGCTCCTCCTCTGCCCGCCGTCGTCTCCTTCCAGCGCCCCAAGTCGTCCCCCGTGCAGCTCCGCGTCCGTGCACTACCGACGCTGTCCCAGGCACCTCCAGCACTTCAGCGCCAAGACCTTGCTGCCGTGGCCTCGCCGTTGTCCCGTGCTGCTGTTTTTGTTTGTTTTGTTGTGTTGCCTTTTGTTGTTGTCTTGACAGAGAACCATGTACGCCTACACGACAAGACGGCAAGACCGCAACTACCCGAGTACAACTACAGCTTTTCGTCAAGTTCGACTACCGACGACTTGAACATCTACGGAAATGAGTATCCCTACGCTCGACGACCCCCGTGTACGACTACCGACGCCCGGAAACACCAAGTACCCCTACCGTCGCCGAGACCGCAAGTACATCTGCGAACGGGAAAGCCTACTCGACGACACAAGACGACACGGCGAGTACCTCTCCGATGAACGAGAACACCTACTTCCACTACGTAACGTGTACCACTACCGTCGCCCCGAAGATGTCCGACGCCGCAAGTACCACGACACGATATCGGAACGGCTACTTCCTCTCCGAACGTGAACGCCTTCTTCCACTACGTCCCTCTACGAACTCGAACCCCTCCGAGAACGTTTGTCATGAAGGTATAACCCCGAGACGATGACCCGTGTGATGCTTGTTGTGTTGTATGAATGTTTCCCGTGTGTGCTTCGTGTCCGTTGTGCCCTCTTTTGTCGCCGACCCGTGGGAACCCGGAAACCGGGAGCACCCCATCATCTTGCATGTCTCGTTCGCTCCACCTTTGCTTGCACCGGTCTCTCAACGAGTTACCGGAACCGATATGATGCCGTTGCATCATTTTCGGATCGTTGCCGTGGCACCCTTTCTTTCCACCACGATGACAAATGCTTCATATCTCTCTTGTCAACCTTTTAATATAATTGTATAAACTTGATCATGTCATCCGCATCATTTAACAACATTATAAATGTTAATTGTTGTTTGCTTATAATTACTAAACATGCTCATGGGGATTTTCCGGACATGTTGTTATTTCCGGCCTCATTTAAAATGCCTAAATAGTGTAGTTTCTTTATGCTTCACCTCTTGCCATGTTAAAAACATTTAATCTTGTCTTGTAAATAAACGAGAGTCAATTAAATAATTAATGTGGTGTTTCGTCAATATGCAACTCGTTGCATATTGAGCTCCACTTAACTTGTAGTTTTGTTTGTGCACTTGCCCTGCCATGCATATTTAAACCGGACATGCATCATTCTTGGATGTGCATCGTATGCCATGTCTATGCTTGTGTGTTTACCGTGTTGTTTGTTTCTTTCCGGTTGCTTCTCTTGATAGCTTCGGTTTCGTTCCGGAGTTGTGAGGTTTCGCTCAACTGTTGGTCCGTCTACTTCATGGATCCGTTCTTCTCCCTTGTGGAATCCCAGGCAAGATGATCATACCCTTGGATACCTTTACTACCATTGCCATGCTTAGTTGTCTCGATGCTATCGTTACATGTCGCGCTACCCATCTTTTATGCCAGCCTCTCCTTGTTGCCATGAAACCTCTAACCTTGAAACCTTCCTAGCAAAACCACTGTTTGGCTATGTTACCGCTTGTTCAGCCCCTCTTATAGCGTTGTTAGTTGCAGGTGAAGATGAAGTTCGTTCCAGGAGGGAACTTGTTGTTGGATATATCACAATATCTATAATTATTATTAACACACCTATATACTGGGCATGGGTGGAAGGCTTGGCCTTTTGCACGGTGTTTTGTTCCACTCATGCCACCTTAGGCGCCGATAAACCGGCATTATGTTCCTTGATTTTGCGTTCCTTACACGATGGGTGAAATGGGGACCCCTTGATAGTTCAACTTTGAATAAAACTCCTCCAGCAAGGCCCAACATTGGTTTTAATTTGCTCATAATAACAACTTAATTAATTAATTAAATTTGCATAGGGGGTCGCGTCCCCGAGGATTCTTAATTCTACATAGCAGGGGGGCCAGTGCTGATGGTGTTGGTCCCAAATAGAGTCGTGTGCGGTGCCACCCAGTCACCTGGGGTCTTCGGTTGCTGTACGCTGTGCTAATCCGGTCGTGGCCTGAGACGAGATACGCGCGGCTACTATCAGGGTGTCGGCACGCCGGGAGGTCTTGCTGGACTTGTTTTACCATTGTCGAAATGACTTGTGCTACCGGGAAGCCGAGCCTGGTCGGATTTTCCCTAAGATACTGGGTGATGATATTATATTTATCACTTCAGCTAATCGTGAGAGCTTGTGATGGGCTAAGTTGGGACACCCCTGCAGGTTTATGATCTTTCGAAAGTCGTTCCCGCGGTTATGTGGCAGATGGCAGCTTGTTAATATCCGGTTGTAGAAAACTTGACACAATGTTCTAATACACTACCAGCGTGTGTACTGTGACTGTCAATTTCCGAATAGGGATTCGGGAGTTGAACACGGTGGGGTTATGTTTGACCGGCTTTAGTTAGGATCACTTCATGATCACCTCTCGACCGAGGCTTTCTCTTCTCGCTCTCTCTCACGTAAGCTAGTTGCTAGTTGCTGCTGCAGACACTACTCTTTTCTTCAGCCTTATCCTCTCCCAAGGCTTAAATAGTCTTGTTACCCGGGAACGGGATTGCTGAGTCCTCTGTGGCTCACAGTTACTTCACCACACCAGATGCAGGTTCAGCCGAGTTTGATGCAGGAGCTGGTTCAAGTTCTTCACCGGGAGCTCGATGAAGAGTTTGGCCGTATGCTTGTGACGTTTCAACGATCAGTAGTGGTTTCTACTAGGATTCGATCCTGACCTGTGGCATTATGTTGTTTTGGTATCTTTCTTTTGGATCTTCACCCGTAGTCGGGTTGTGATGTTTTGAATGATGTATTGCTTATGTATTGTATTGTGTGAAGTGGCGAGTGTAAGCCAACTATCTCCTTTTGCAATTTAATCCCTCTTTTACATGAGTCATGCAAAGATACCAAACTTGAGATCATTCTAGGATGGGCTTATACCTTTAAGTCGTGCCTCAACACGTAGGAGGTATAGTCCCATCCTGGGCATTACAAGTTGGTATTCAGAGCCTTCTCCGACCTAGAAGCCCCCACTGTTTGATCGAATCGTTGACGGTTGAGTCTAGGCACACACTTGAAAATGTTTTGAGTCCTATATTATATCGGAGAGTAGGATTTCTTTGCTTCTCATCCCTTTTCTCTCTGGTGAGGACTCCTGACGTATACTCTTGACTCTTCTACTTTCAAAAATTGCACCAAATTTTTTTTAGGATCTCGCGAGTATTGTTTGGATTGTTCCGATGTCTTTGTGACGAGAACATTGTTCTCGATGCCTCCTGTCATTAGGGGTTGTGGCAGTGTCCCGGGGAGTTGAGCTCCGAGGTGTTGTCGTCACAAATCCATCGCGGCAGTACTAGAATACTTAAGACGGCCGACATCGAAAACTCTCCTATGCGGTTAGTGGCAAGATAACCCCGACATCACCCAGTACTGGGGAGGTAGTTCGGGAGTATTGCCATAGCTTGTTATAGTGGATGCTTTTCGAAGGTCCGAGGTAAACAGTTTCCGAGAAAGACTGGTTATGTGTTGAAGGATGGATACACCTGGATGTAGGTTTAGAGTTGATTGCGCGGTGCTTCCCGTGTATCCCCAACACCTGATTGCATAACTGGAAACTTTCGGAAATTAATAGGTGGGTTCATCTAGTAGTTCTAGGCATTCTTCCAACGAATGCACGATATGAAGTTCAGGGTTCTACATTGAGTGAAGTGGTTTTATGGACTTGTTCTGATCGGGAGTTGCATCTTAAAGGATCCTTGGCTATGCTGATCCGGGGATTGCAAAACCCTTTTGTAACACGTTTCATGAGCTTTCAGCACGAATATGTCGGACGAAGCTTCTATCTTGTATTTGTTCTATCTGTTCCTTGTTCCTTTTTTATTTACTTTTTTTTCTCCAAGTGGCTTCTCGTCTAGCTGATGTACCTGCGGAATTCATTCGTTCAATATCTACCCTTTGTTTTTGTTTTGATTCTGGTATTCGAGTTGCTTCGATGTCAAATGTTGATTCCATACCTTTCCTAATCGGCATTCTCATATTTCTATGGGAGTGCTAGTCCTTCTTGATCATCGAGATGGTCATGTTAAATTCTTCTCAACCGACGTTCTTTTCTTCGAGTTAATCAGATCTTTTCATCATCTGCAAGATCAAACCTCAGTCTTTTCTCAACGGTGTATGTTATTTCATCCCAAGTTGTCCTTGTTTTCCCCACCCTCCCACCCTTCTTCTTCTTGGAGCAAGAAATTCTCAGATGAAGTATCCATTTTATTCACGTGATACTTCGTCATTCTTTCCTTCAATGTTCTTATCCGGTGATTTCTCAGGATGATGCTCAAGAGCTTCAAGTTCATCATTCTTTTGTTCTCAGATTCTGCTGGTGGATGTAATTCAAGATTTCGATGTTGATCTTATCCTTTTCCTATTTCCACAATGCTTTCTTATTCCGGTGCACCAATTAATCATTCTCCTCTTGCTATTCATATCCGGAGTGCTGAAGATATCTCGGAAGATTCATAATTCCATTCTTAATCCGTTCAAATTATTTTGAGCATTGTCTTCTTATTCAAGCCATTTAATTCAACCGGTTCAATATCTCTTAAGCAATCTTTTTGCAACGGTGATTTCTTTTGAGTGGGCCCTAACCCACAGGTCTTTTTCCAGGATCTTACCTGACTCTTCTAATTTTTTCGGAGTTATACTCAAATTCTTTTCAAAGTGTGACGTAAGGATGATTTCCATCAGTCACATGCCTTCTCCAAGCTTATTTTCAATCATTTCCATCTTTAGCTCCACCTTCCTCTTGTCATTCGTCCGGAGTATCTCGAAATTCTTCATGGCATTTCTCGTCTTCATTCTCAACATTTGGAGACCGGAGAAGTGTTTCTCTTAAATCTTGACCCATTCTCTTGTTGAGTTGTGGTTCTAGCTTCATGCCATCCTCATTATTGTTTCGATTGTGAGGAATTATTTTCACACCCATCCGAAGCATTTCATGAATTCTTTTCTTTGTGATCCTCTGAAGGCCATCATTTCAGAAGATTCTTCGTTCTCAGTTTTCAACTTTGTCCTCCAAATATTCTTCATTGATGTCTCTTCGTTTGTCTCCATATTCTTACGGTGGTTCTTTCAATATTACTCTTCCGTTGTTATCGTTTTAATTCATTTGTTCTTTTCACAATCCTACCGGTGCTTCGTTGAAGATTTATCCAAGCTTGTGCTATATCTCTCTTAATTCTTTGCAACGAGAATAAGTGGTATGCCAAATCCTTTGCTTGTCGTCAATTTAAATTGATGAAGGATATGCATAACATAATTCTTATTCTTATTCCTTCAAGGTGATTTAATTCTTTTGTCTGGAGCTTGTTCATCATATCATATTCTAGGTTCTAAATTCTTCATCTTGCTTTCCGGAGCTTCAAGTTATTTCAATTATATCATTTCAAAGCTCCATCTAATTCATCGCAGGCCTTGAATCTTATTCTTTCCATCTTTCACTTCTCTTGCTTTCATTACCGGAGTTTTCATGGTGGTTCATCATGATTTAATTCATCCTCGAAGTCTTCATCTAGATTCTTGTTGGAGCTCAAGCATTCTTCATCATGCTTTCCAATTGCAATTCTTTCTACCTTTTCTTTTCAGGTGGTGTTATGTCATTTCTTGACAATTCCTTCATGTTACATGATTCACGAGTTATCAAGAATGAGATATTTAAACCCATCATTTTCTTTGTTCAGGAGATCTTTCCAACCATTCAATATATCCGTTGGAGTAATCTTGGGTTCTATTTCACCTAAAAGCTTTCCTTGAGAATTGTTGCTATTATGGTGCTTATAAATGACCCAAATTCTTCATTTATCATTCCGGCGAAATAAGTTTATCGTCTCCTTGTTGATCTCAATGCAATCAAATATTTTTGTTAGTGGCTGGTTGTCACCTCATAACTTTGAGATGAATTCCATAAGCCCACATCAAGCTTATTCTTTTCGTTGTTGATTTTCCATCAACCCCATTCAACCCTTCTTTGTAAGGAGGATTTCCTAATTCATTCGTGGGAGAAGTTGTCATTTTTTCTTCTCCATTCAATTCTTTCATTGAGTTATACTCTATTCTTTCATTCCGGAGGCATTGTGATGTTGCTCTCTCCAAACCATCATATCGTTTTATCGAGATCATGTTCTTTCCCTTGCTTATCATTTAACCGGAGTGTAGTTTTCTTCATTCTAGTTCCCTCATCTTTTCATGTTTTGCCTGTCTTTTAACCAGAGTGCTGTCTGAAATCTTTCTTAACCTTGTGCCATTCTTTCAATTGTTTCGGAGGCTATATGTTGTTGTTTTCATCAAGTATCATTCCAACTTGCCAAGTTCTTGTCCAATTCCTTCCATTTTCAGACGGAGTGTTGTCCAAATTATTTCGTTCTTATTCCTTCTTAATCTTGGTTAACCGGAGTGGTTTTGAAATTCTTTCGCCATCCGTGAGCTCTTGTTTCATGTCTGTCAACCTACAAGGTTCCCGTATGTTCCTTGTTCCTCATCTTACCGGAGTGCTCTTAACTTTGTTCATCTCCGTTGCATTCTTTCTTTCAAGTTTGTTCAACCTCTCAAGGTTCCTGGTTTCACTCGTCTGTCGAAGAAGCAAAGTTGTGACGCCCGAGACCGACGTCCCAGAAGATTCCAGAAGATTCCAGAAGATTCTAGAAGTTCCGGGTTCTCCCGTGTGTTTTATTTTCTTGCTCTGTTTTTATTTTTGCATTGCATCATGTCATCATGCCATCATCTCATTAATTTTTTTGCAACTAAATAAATCGTGTGGGCCTTCGGTCCATTTAAATCGAGGGAAGAATGTCTTCTCTTTATAACATATAAAAGCCTCTCAATATTTTAGGGAGCTATATAATAATATTCCATTTGCTTCGGAATAACCCAACACACTTGCATTTATTCCCCATGCCTCTTAACTCAAGTTTCACCGTCAAAAATCTTCCCTTTATTCATTTTCTCGTTATCGAGGCTCCTCCTAAATATCTAGACTCCTTTTGAACTCCTTTAAGGCAAGCTATTTATTTTTAGTTTGCTTTTCCCTTTTTGTTGGAACTATTTTTGTGGGGTTGATTTTATTCCATTAAGCCTTTCAAAAATGTTCCCTCTTTTATTCCTTGTTCGTGGCCTTTTCTAAATATTTTTGTGCTATCTCTATTTTTCTGCTAAAGAATAAATAGAGGCAGCAGAGCCCAGCCCGGCCTCGCTCTCCTCCTAGGCCAGGCCTCCCTTGGGAGCCCAGCCGCAGCCTGCCCTCCCAGCCAGCCCACTGGCCCACTTCTCCTCCCTGGCCCAACCAGCCCGATCGGCTAACCCTAGCGCTCAGCCCAGCCTCGCATCGCTCCTCCTCCTTCCCTCCTGTCCGCCGTCGCACTCTCCTCGTTCCCCCTCGCCAGGAGTCCCGAATCCCCTTGACCCTCTCCCTCGCACCTCCTCACAACGCTCCAGGGACGGGATCCCGATTCCCTCTTCCAGCCTCGCCGTCTCCAGACCGCGGAGCCCGCGACCGCCCTGTCTCCTGCCTTCGAGCCGCCGTCGCGACCGGCCATCCTCCCTCCGTGGCTCCCTCCTCTCCGCATCGCGAAGGCCGGCGCCCGCACCCTCGATCGCCATGGTGCCCCTCCAGCGCGCGGAGCCGCGCGTGCCTCTCCCGTGCACCCTCCTCAGCGCTGGAGCCCCTCCTCGACCGCCAAGTCCCAGCGGCGAGGAGCTGCAGCCTTCCATCGTCTCCAGCAAGGCCCCGAGCGCCCCGATTTGAGCCGGCCGTTCCCAGCCTCGAGTGCCTTCGTCTCCAGCATGGCCTCGCCTCGCCCTCGTTCCTCCCGCCGGCCAGGCCCTCGCCTCCAGCGGCCCGCGCCCGTTCCTCCGCCCCAAGCCAGCGCTCATGCTCCTCCTCTGCCCGCCGTCGTCTCCTTCCAGCGCCCCAAGTCGTCCCCCGTGCAGCTCCTCGTCCGTGCAGTACCGGCGCCGTCCCAAGCACCTCCAGCACTTCAGCGCCAAGACCTTGCTGTCGTGGCCTCGCTGCTGTCCCGTGCTGCTGTTTTTGTTTGTTTTGTTGTGTTGCCTTTTGCTGTTGTCTTGACAGAGAACCATGTACGCCTACACGACAAGACGGCAAGACCGCAACGACCCGAGTACAACTACAGCTTTTCGTCAAGTTCGACTACCGACGACTTGAACATCTACGGAAATGAGTACCCCTACGCTCGACGACCCCCGTGTACGACTACCGACGCCCGGAAATACCAAGTACCCCTACCGTCGCCGAGACCGCAAGTACATCTACGAACGGGAACGCCTACTCGACGACACAAGACGACGCGGCGAGTACCTCTCCGATGAACGAGAACACCTACTTCCACTACGGAACGTGTACCACTACCGTCGCCCCGAAGATGTCCGACGCCGCAAGTACCACGACACGATATCGGAACGGCTACTTCCTCTCCGAACGTGAACGCCTTCTTCCACTACGTCCCTCTACGAACTCGAACCCCTCCGAGAACGTTTGTCACGAAGGTATAACCCCGAGACGATGACCCGTGTGATGCTTGTTGTGTTGTATGAATGTTTCCCGTGTGTGCTTCGTGTCCGTTGTGCCCTCTTTTGTCGCCGACCCGTGGGAACCCGGAAACCGGGAGCACCCCATCATCTTGCATGTCTCGTTCGCTCCACCTTTGCTTGCACTGGTCTCTCAACGAGTTACCGGAACCGATATGATGCCGTTGCATCATTTTCGGATCGTTGCCGTGGCACCCTTTCTTTCCACCACGATGACAAATGCTTCATATCTCTCTTGTCAACCTTTTAATATAATTGTATAAACTTGATCATGTCATCCGCATCATTTAACAACATTATAAATGTTAATTGTTGTTTGCTTATAATTACTAAACATGCTCATGGGGATTTTCCGGATATGTTGTTATTTCCGGCCTCATTTAAAATGCCTAAATAGTGTAGTTTCTTTATGCTTCACCTCTTGCCATGTTAAAAACATTTAATCTTGTCTTGTAAATAAACGAGAGTCAATTAAATAATTAATGTGGTGTTTCGTCAATATGCAACTCGTTGCATATTGAGCTCCACTTAACTTGTAGTTTTGTTTGTGCACTTGGCATGCCATGCATATTTAAACCGGACATGCATCATACTTGGATGTGCATCGTATGCCATGTCTATGCTTGTGTGTTTACCGTGTTGTTTGTTTCTTTCCGGTTGCTTCTCTTGATAGCTTCGGTTTCGTTCCGGAGTAGTGAGGTTTCGCTCAACTGTTGCTCCGTCTACTTCATGGATCCGTTCTTCTCCCTTGTGGAATCCCAGGCAAGATGATCATACCCTTGGATACCTTTACTACCATTGCCATGCTTAGTTGTCTCGATGCTATCGTTACATGTCGCGCTACCCATCTTTTATGTCAGCCTCTCCTTGTTGCCATGAAACCTCTAACCTTGAAACCTTCCTAGCAAAACCACTGTTTGGCTATGTTACCGCTTGCTCAGCCCCTCTTATAGCGTTGTTAGTTGCAGGTGAAGATGAAGTTCGTTCCAGGAGGGAACTTGTTGTTGGATATATCACAATATCTATAATTATTATTAACACACCTATATACTGGGCATGGGTGGAAGGCTTGGCCTTTTGCTCGGTGTTTTGTTCCACTCATGCCACCTTAGGCGCCGATAAACCGGCATTATGTTCCTTGATTTTGCGTTCCTTACACGATGGGTGAAATGGGGACCCCTTGACAGTTCGACTTTGAATAAAACTCCTCCAGCAAGGCCCAACATTGGTTTTAATTTGCTCATAATAACAACTTAATTAATTAATTAAATTTGCATAGGGGGTCACGTCCCCGAGGATTCTTAATTCTACATAGCAGGGGGGCCAGTGCTGATGGTGTTGGTCCCAAATAGAGTCGTGTGCGGTGCCACCCAGTCACCTGGGGTCTTCGGTTGCTGTACGCTGTGCTCATCCGGTCGGGTTGTCCACCTCAATCTGCATATAACCAATAGCTGGTTGGCCCTTCCCAATTCCCTCCAGACGCATGGGTTGCGCTGCTGCTCCCTCCTCCCAGTGCTGCCCAAATGAGGCCTGCCTCTTCTCGAGCTCCTCAGCACGCTCCAATGGTTTCATCGGCCCCTTTCGCCTTTCCTCCGCATATTCTTCAGCCATACTGCTCATCTCCAACCTCTCTTCGACTACCTTATCGATGATCCCCTCAGATTCCACTTGCTCTTCCAAATCAGTGTCAGAACGATCAACTTCCAGCCCATCGTCAGTCTTTTCATCGGCCACTGACCCATCTTGATCCACAATCTCACCAGATTCCACCAAATTTCTATCTCTAATTTGTTCATCACTGTTTTCCTCATCAACAGGCCAAATTTGACTCCCAAATTGCTCCTGAACATTGAAATTCTCCACGGCACCAAAATCGACATTGCTTACGTCCACCGATTCTGAGGGCTCGGAATCCTCTTCAGTCCCCACTTCTCCGTGTTTCTTGTCCTCTTCCAATTCTTCAACCTCATCCCCGCCGACAGTTTCCTCGGTCACCCTAGCAACCACCTCCTCAATGGCCTTGCCAGCTGCTTCCTCTGCCTCGGAGGCTTGGTCGAGGAGCTTCTCGATGGGCGCGGAGGCGGTGCGGCGCGACCTAATTGCAGCGGCGTGCGGAGTGAGAACAGCGCGGGACGCGGCGGCGGCAGCAGCGAGGGCGGCGCCGGGTTTGGGGCTGGGGCGGACACCCCGGAAGAGCGAGGGGAGCGGCCTCGACGAGGAGGCGGCGGCGTTGGAAAAGGTTCTCGAGACGAGGGTGGAGAGCGCCGCCGACGGCGATGCGGATGTGGATCTCCGGGGGGACGCGGAAGGCTGTGGCAGAGGAGATGGGGAAGGTTTAGCAGGCGGCGGCGGGGCTTTGATACGGGTCGGTGGTTGGTGGTTGGTGCTGGGTGTACGGGTTGGCTCGTCGTCGGAGTCGGACGAGGAGAGGAGGAGGAGCAGGTCGTCGACGGCGCGGCGGTGATCGGCGTCGGCGTCGGCGTCGGAGGCGGGAGACGACGGGAGGAAGGCCTCTAGGTCGAGCTCATGGGGTGGAGGCTGTGGCAGGGACGCCATCGCCGGCGACGACGACGGCACGAGGGAGACGGTCGCCGTCTCGCCGAGGTGCGGTGGTGCCAGCTTGGGAGTTGGGAGATTTCTATTAAAAAATAATGTTTTTTTTACTATGAGAAAAATTGACTATCTTTTATAGGAGTATTATAAGTTTGTTGGTGTTTGAATATAACTGTGCAAGTTAATTACTCTCTCTTTAAACAAATATAAGATCATTTAATTTATATTTCTTTGTATGGAAGCTCCGACGTAAATTCCTGTAATCTCTCATCGTGTGGTGCCAGATGTTTCAAATCTATTCAAGGATTCAACGGCGACGAGCCAATGACCACGGCTTCAAAGCGCTGGTCCTTAGAGACAAATAGACGAAGACTTTTCAGATGTCATCGCCAAGGTCAAGCCGACTCCGATAGGGGAATGGCAACAACGGTGCGCCCGCGACTCATTATGGCGGCGATAATGTTTGTTTCATGGTCTTAGAATCTTGATATATTTTTTATTGTGTTTGAGATGCTTTGTATTAAAAAAAAATGGTGAACTTTGATAATAGATCTGGATCATCTTCGCAAGAAAAAAAATACATGCCACGTAAATACCGATCTGGCAAAAACTGAAGAAAAAAATATAGCTAAACTCTACCCTTTACACAAAGGACCATTAT
This sequence comes from Secale cereale, assembly GCA_902687465.1. NCBI lineage: Eukaryota > Viridiplantae > Streptophyta > Magnoliopsida > Poales > Poaceae > Secale > Secale cereale. The sequence continues at coordinate 892,321,949 of LR738715.1, forward strand.
TCAAGAAAGAAAATTAGAATCAAGGCAAAAGAATCCATGTAAGCTTGACGCCAACGTCTGCCATCCGCCTATGGCACCACTGCAGCAGGGGCATGTGTTGCTCCGCGCACGCGCTTTAAGCTATTGTTATTATTATCAGTTGATGGAAAACAAATGTTTTCCTATTGCATAATACTACCTCCGTCCTCTTTTATTGCTCCCTTCATATTTAGTATCAAATTTTGACTATAAATTTTAACTAATAAAATGTCAATGCATGTCATAAAAAATCGTTAGAAACTATGTTAAATTACGAATTCAACGATATATTTTTTTGTGACATGCATTGACATTTTGTTAGTTAAATTTATGGTCAAAATTTGACAAAAAACACGAAGGGGACCAAAAAACTAGAAGATGGTACTAGTATACTTGTATGCATGTGATATTCTTATGAGCAACCTTAGAGCAACTCCGAAGTGCCAACCTCGTCTGCGCGTGTTCGATTGGGTCGTCGCAGACAAAAAAAGTCAGCCCAATGTGCCGAACCAAATGAACGTGCGTCTGCTTTTCGTCTGCCTGGCAACCCTTTCCCAGCCCAAATTTGAGCCTCATTTGCGTTGGTGTGGACACAAAGCGGACGCGTGACGCGTGCCTACGCCGACCTCTGGCTCGTCAGTCGGTGGCGCATTGGCCATTCTCTTTCAACCCCATCGACAGCAAGCCTTCGTCCGCCCCACCCTGTTGCCGTCGCCGCCTAGTTTCGGTGCCCCTATGAGCAGTCCACCACCTCCCACGTCGCCGCTGGCCACCGCAACGTTCCTCCCACCCCGACGTCGCGGCGAGTGATACGTCTTTGTCGTATCTACTTTTCTAAACTTTTCTGCGCTTGTTTTGGACTCTAATTTGCATGATTTGAATGGAACTAACCTGGACTGACGTCGTTTTCAGCAGAATTGACATTGTGTTATTTTTATGCAGAAATCAAAGTTCTAAGAATGACCTGAAAATAATCTTTCTTCTTCATGTTCTGAAAGGTTAACACTAATAATAACAGGATATATATTTTTCTCATCAAGATAAGCATATTTCAAAATGTTAGGTAGTTGCTTTAATTCAAACACAAGATCACCTTCAGGTGGAGGAGGACCTCCTAAGGTTTCAATAGGTAAGTTGTGTTTAAGCAGAGGTTGTTGTTCAAACAAGATTCTGTCTATTTCATTTCTTTCGTGCATATGCAAATTAATTTCATGGTCTAGCAGATATTGCTCTAGAGGATTAGTAGGAGGTACAGCAATAGTGACAAGATCAATAATTTCATCCTTACTAGTCAATTCTTTTTTGTGAGGTTTTCTACTAAACTTGGAAAATTTGAACTTATGAGACTCATCACCAAAGCTAACACCGACAGTTTGTTTAGTACAATCTATAGTAGCATTGACGATGCTCAAGAATGGTCTACCAAAAATAATGGGACAAAAGTCATCTTGTGGGGAACCAAGAATTAGAAAATCAGTAGGGTATTTTGTTTTCCCATACAAGACTTCGACATCTCTAACAATCCCAAGTGGTGTGATGGTGTCTATATTAGCAAGTTTAATAGTAACATATATGTCTTATATTTCAGCGGGTGATATGTCATTCATAATTTCTTGGTATAAAGTAAAGGGAATAGCACTTACGCTAGCACCTATGTCACATAAACAATGATAGTATCGATCTCCTATTTTAACTGAGACAACAGGCATGCCAACAACGGGTCTGTGTTTTTCTGTCCCATCGGGTTTGGCAATTCTAGCAACTTCACGAACGAAGTAAATAACATATCCATCAATATTATCGACCAAGAGATCCTTAACCATAGCAACACTAAGTTCTACTTTGATTTTCTCAGGGGGTTTAGGTGCTTTAATATTACTTCTACGGACCACAGTCGAAACCTTAGCATGCTCCTTTATCTTAACAGAAAAATATGGTTTCTCAATGTAAGGAGTGGGAACAACTGGATCAACATTGTAGATGATAGTTTCTTCTTTAGCAACTATTGGTTCTTTGATTTCTTCTTTAATAGGTGGGTGATATTTAAACCACTTCTCTTTAGGGAGATCCACATGAGTAGCAAAAGATTCACAGAAAGATGCTACTATCTTAGAATCAAGTCCGTATTAAGTGCTAAACTTTTGAAAAGCATCGGTATTCATAAAAGATTTAACACAATCAAACTTAAGCTTAATACATGAATCTTTACCTTCGTCTAGTTCTCAATCTTTAGAGTTACGTTTAATTCTTTCCAAGAGGCTCCACCAGAATTCAATAGTCTTCTTCATGAAAGAACCAGCACAAGAAGTATCAAGCATGGATTGATCATTACGAGAAGGCCGAGCATAGAAGTTCTGAATGATAATTTTTCTCGAGAGCTCATGATTGGCGCATGCATATAACATTGACTTAAGCCTCCCCCAAGCTAGAGCGATACTTTCTCCTTCACGAGGCCAAAAATTATATATATATAATTCCGATCACGATGAACTAGATGCATAGGATATTTTTTTGATGGAATTCCATTTTGAAACGATTCCAATTCCAGGATCCAATATAATCGCATAGCCTATACCATGTCAATGCTTTTCCCTTCAAAGATAAATGAAAAACCTTCTTCTTAGCTTCATCTCCGGGTAAACCTGCAAGCTTAAATAATCCACAAATTTCATCCACATATATCAAATGCATATCAGGATGTGCGGTTCTATCTCCTGCATAGGGATTAGCTAGCAGTTGTTCTATCATACCCGAAGGAATTTCATATTCAGTATTTTCAATAGGTGTAGTAGGTTGAGGGGCAACTAATTGTGGTTCCGCTCGAGGTGAAGATACCCCGAACAAACCCCTCAGAGGATTGTTCTCCATAGTAACAAGTGACAATAAATTTCAGCACGTAGTAATAATTTTTCCTTACCAAGAGCACTTCACTCCCCGACAACGGCGACAGAAAAGAGTCTTGATGACCCACAAGTATAGGGGATCAATCGTAGTCCTTTCGATAAGTAAGAGTGTCGAACCGAACGAGTAGCAGAAGGAAATGACAAGCGGTTTTCAGCAAGGTAATGTCTGCAAGCACTGAAATTGTAAGTAGTAGATAGTTTGGTAGCAAGATAATTTGTGACGAGCAAGTAACGAAAACGACAAATAATATTCAGCAAGATAGTCCAATCCTTTTGTGGCAAAGGACATGCCAAGACGGTTTCTTATAATAAGCAAAGTGTTCTTGAGGGCACACGGGAATTTCATCTAGTCACTTTCACCATGTTGACTTGATTCGTGTTCACTACTTTGATAATTTGATATGTGGGTGTATCGGTGCTTAGGTGTTGTTCTTACTTGAACAAACCTCCTACTTATGATTAACCCTCTCGCAAGCATCGGCAACTATGAGAAAAGTATTAAGATAAAATCTAACCATAGCATTAAACTTTTGGATCCAAATCGGTCCCTTACGAAGTAGCGCATAAACTAGGGTTTAAGTTTGTGTCACTCTAGCAACCCATCATCTAATAACTACTCCACAATGCATTCCCTTAGGCCTAAATATGGTGAAGTTTCATGTAGTCAACATTCACATGATACCACTAAGGGAATCACAATATACATATTATCAAAATATCGAACACATATCAAGTTCACATGATTACTTGCAACAAGATTTCTCCCGTGACCTCAAGAACAAAAGTAACTACTCACAAGTGATAAACACTTTCATGATTAGAGGGGTATTAAATATCATAATGGATCTTAACATATAATCTTCCACCAAATAAACCATATAGTAGTCAACTACAATATGTAATCAACACTACTAGTTACCCACAAGCACCAATCTAAGGTTCCAGTACAAAGATTGAACACAAGAGATAAATTAGGGTTTGAGAATAGAAGGTGATGTTGAAGATGTTGATGGTGATTGCCCTCCCCAAGATGGGGGAGAGTTATTGGTGATGATGATGACAATGATTTCCCCTTCCGGGAGGGAAGTTCCCAAGGTGGAATCGTTCCGCCGGACGGCAAAAGTGCTCCTGCCCAAGTTCCACCTCGAGACGGCGGCGCTCCGTCCCAAAGTCCTCTCCTAATTTTTTTCTAGGTCAAAATGACTTATATACCAGAAGATGGGCACCGGAGGTGGGCCGTGGAGGGCACAACCCACCAGGGTGCACCTGGGGGCCCTGGCGTGCCCAGGTGAGTTGTGCCCACCTGGTGGGCCCCCTCTAGTAGTTATTGTTGGAGAACGTAGTATTTTAAAATTTTCCTACGATCACGCAAGATCTATCTACCAGATGCATAGCAACGAGAGGGAAGAGTGTGTCTACGTACCCTCGTAGACCGGGAGCGGAAGCGTCAAGTGACGCGGTTGATGTCGTCGAACTTCTTCGCGATCCAACCGATCAAGCACCGAACGTACGGCACCTCCGCGTTCAGCACACGTTCAGCTTGATGACGTCCCACGAGCTCTTGATCCAGTTGAGCTTCACGGGAGAGTTTCGTCAGCACGACGGCGTGGTGACGGATATGATGTATTCACCGGCGCAGTGCTTCGCCTAAGCTCCGCGACGGTATGACCGAGGTGTGTTTCTGTGGAGGGGGGCACCGCACACGGCTAAAACAATTCAACTTGTGTGTCTTTGGGTGCCCCCCTGCCCCCGTATATAAAGGAGCAAGGGGGGAGGCCGGCCGGCCCTTCCCTGGTGCGGCTAGGAGTGCAATCCTACTAGGAATAGGATTGCAATCCTATTCCTAGTAGGAATCACCAAAAGAAGGAAGAGAGGGAAAGGAAAAAGGAGAGGTGGCGCCCCCCCCCCCAATCCTAGTCCAACTAGGAACCCAGGGTGGGGCACCGGCCAGCCCTATGGGCTGCCTCTCTCTTTCCCTTAAGGCCCACTATGGACCATTCCCCCTCGTAGGGGGTTCCGGTAACCCCCTCCGGCAATCCCGTTAAATCCGAAACTTTTCCGGTATACTTCCGGTGTCCGAATATAGTCATCCAATATATTAATTTTTATGTCTCGGACATTCCGAGACTCCTCGTCATGTCCGTGATCTCATCCGGGACTCCGAACTACCTTCGGTACATCAATACTCATAAACTCATAATACCGATCGTCATGAAACGTTAAGCGTGCGGACCCTACGGGTTCGAGAACTATGCAGACATGACCGAGACTCATCTCCGGCCAATAACCAATAGCGGAACCTGGATGTTCATATTGGCTCCTACTTATTCTACGAAGATCTTTTATCGGTCAAAACCGCACAACAACATACGTTGTTCCTTTTGTCAACGGTATGTTACTTGCCCGAGATTCGATCGTCGGTATCTCTATACCTAGTTCAATCTCGTTACCGGCAAGTCTCTTTACTCGTTCCGTAACACATCATCTCGTGACTAACTCATTAGTCTTTTGCTTGCAAGGCTTATTGTGATGTGTGTTACCGAGAGGGCCCAGAGATACCTCTCCGACACTCGGAGTGACAAATCCTAATCTTGATCTATGCCAACACCACGAATACTTTCGGAGACACCTGTAGAGCATCTTTATGATCACCCAGTTACGTTGTGATGTTTGATAGCACACAAGGTGTTCCTACAGTATTCGGGACTTGCATAATCTCATAGTCATAGGAACATGTATAAGTCATGAAGAAAGCAATAGCAGAAAAACTAAACAATCATAGTGCTATGCTAACGGATGGGTCTTGTCCATCACATCATTCTCCTAATGATGTGATCCCGTTGATCAAATGACAACTCATGTCTATGGCTAGGAAACATAACCATCTTTGATCAATGAGCTAGTCTAGTAGAGGCATACTAGGGACATACTGTTTTATCTATGTATTCACACATGTACTAAGTTTCCGGTTAATACAATTCTAGCATGAATAATAAACATTTATCATGATATAAGGAAATAAATAATAACTTTATTATTGCCTCTAGGGCATATTTCCTTCAGTCTCCCACTTGCACTAGAGTCAATAATCTAGCTCACATCGCCATGTGATTTTAATACCGATAGTTCACATCATTATGTGACCAACACCCAAAGGGTTTACTAGAGTCAATAATCTAGTTCACATCGCTATGTGATTAATACCCAAGAGTAATAAGGTGTGATCATGTTTTGCTTGTGAGAGAAGTTTAGTCAACGGGTCTGTCACATTCAGATCCGTATGTATTTCGCAAATTTCTATGTCTACAATGCTCTGCATAGAGCTACTCTAGCTAATTGCTCCCACTTTCAATACGCATCCAGATTGATACTTAGAGTCATCTGGATTTAGTATCAAAGCTTGCATCGGCGTAACCCTTTACGACGAACTCTTTATCACCTCCATAATCGAGAAACATTTCCTTAGTCATCCAGTTACTAAGGATAATTTTGACCGCTGTACAGTGATCTACTTATGGATCACTATTGTACCCCCTTGACAAACTCATGGTAAGGTACACAACATATTTGGTACACAGCATGGCATACTTTATGGAACCTATGGCTGAGGCATAGGGAATGACTTTTCATTCTCTCTATATTTTTCTGCCGTGGTCTGGCTTTGAGTCTTACTCAACTTCACACCTTATAAGTCAGGCAAGAACTTCTTCTTTGACTGATCCATTTTGAACTACTTCAAAATCTTATCAAGGTATGTACTTCATCGAAAGTCTTATCAAGCGTCTTGATCTATCTCTATAGATCTTGATGCCCAATATGTAAGCAGCTTCACCAAGGTCTTTCTTTGAAAAAACTCCTTTCAAACACTCTTTATGCTTTCCAAAAAATTCTACATCTTTTCTGATCGACAATATGTCATTCACATATACTTATCAGAAAGGTTGTAGTGCTCCCACTCACTTTCTTGTAAATACAGGCTTCTCTGCAAGTCTGTATAAATCTATATGCTTTGATCAATTTATCAAAGCGTATATTCCAACTCCGAGATGCTTGCACCAGTCCATAGAAGGATCGCTGGAGCTTGCATATTTTGTTAGCACCTTTAGGATTGACAAAACCTTCTGGTTGCATCATATACAATTCTTCTTTAATAAATCCATTAAAGAACGCAGTTTCGTTATCCATTTGCCAGATTTCATAAAATGTGGCAATTGCTAACATGATTCAGACAGACTTTAAGCATCACTACGGGTGAGAAAATCTCATCGTAGTCAACACCTTGAACTTGTCAAAAACCTTTCGCAACAAGTCGAGCTTTGTAGATAGTAACATTACCATCGGCGACAGTCTTCCTCTTAAAGATCCATTTATTTTCAATGGCTTGCCAACCATCGGGCAAGTCAACCAAAGTTCATAATTTGTTCTCATTCATGGATCCCATCTCAGATTTCATGGCCTCAAGCCATTTTGCGGAATCTGGGCTCATCATCGCTTCCTCATAGTTTGTAGGTTCATCATGTTCCAGTAACATGACTTCCAGAACCGGGTTGCCGTACCACTCTGGTGCGGAACGTACTCTGGTTGATCTACGATGTTCAGCAGAAACTTGATCCGAAGTTTCATATCATCATCATTAACTTCCTCACTGATTGGTGTAGGAATCACTGGAACAATTTTCTGTGATGTACTACTTTCCAATCCGGGAGAAGGTAGAATTACCTCATCAAGTTCTACTTTCCTCCCACTCACTTCTTTCGAGAGAAAGTCCTTCTCTAGAAATGATCCACTCTTAGCAAAAAAAACTTGCCTTCGGATCTGTGATAGAAGGTGTACCCAACAGTTTCTTGTGCGTATCCTATGAAGATTTACTTCTCCGATTTGGGTTCGAGCTTATCATGTTGAAACTTTTTCACATAAGCATCGTAGTCCCAACCTTAAAAAATGACAGCTTAGGTTTCTCGTCAAACCACAGTTCATACGGTGTCATCTCCACGGATTTAGATGGTGCCCTATTTAACGTGAATGTAGCTGTCTCTAATGCATAACCCCAAAAGCGATAGTGGTAGATCGGTAAGATACATCATCGATCGCACCATATCTAATAAAGTACGGTTATGACGTTCAGACATACCATTACACTATGGTGTTCCGGGTGGCGTGAGTTGTGAAACTATTCCACATTGTTTCAAATGAAGACCAAACTCGTAACTCAAATATTCTCCTCCACGATCGGATCGTAGAAACTTTATTTTCTTGTTACGATGATTTTCTACTTCACTCTGAAATTCTTTGAACATTTCAAATGTCTCAGACTTGTGCTTCATTAAGTAGATATACCCATATCTGCTCAAATCATCAGTGAAGGTCAGAAAATAACGATACCCGCCGCGTGCTTCAACACTCATTGGTCCACATACATCAGTATGTATGATTTCCAACAAATCTGTTGCTCGCTCCATAGTTCCGGAGAACGGAGTTTTAGTCATCTTGCCCATGAGGCATGGTTCGCAAGCACCAAGTGATTCATAATCATGTGATTCCAAAAGTCCATTATAATGGAGTTTCTTCATGCGTTTTACACCAATATGACCTAAACGGCAGTGCCACAAATGAGTGGAAGCCCGATACGGTTACTGAACTTAGGAATACGGCTGTTACGGTCATTGTATACGATGTGACGTGAATGTACGGTCACTGTTGTTCGTATGCGGTCAGTAGCCGCTCGTTTGACCACCTGTTGACCGCCACGTTCTCAGCTCCGATTAGGCTAATATTTTAACGAGGGGTTAAGTGTAAAATCGCAATTTCCTATAGCGCCAAATCCCAATCGTCACCGCCGCTCCTCTCTCAATCCCCAATCGTCAAATCCCTAACCCCGCTCCTCTCTCTGTCCCCGCTCCTCTCTCTCCCCGCTCCTCAATCCCATCCCCAATCCCCCCCGCCGCCGCTGTTTCACGGGAGGTCTGCCCATGTCTGCCGCAAGCTCCTCTAGCGCCGCTGTCCGCCGCAGGGCAATGGCGCTGCCCCTGATCTCCTGCCCCAGCTGCAAGCAGAAGGTGCAGATGTATGTTTCGACCACTGAGAAGCACGACGGGTGGATCTTCTACAGATGCCGCACCCATGGGGTTAGTTCTTCATTTATCTTTTTTGTATTCGTTGTGTTTGATTTCGATGGAAAGATGCTAGTTTTTGACCTCTGTTACCCCAATTTTTGGATAGGTTTCTTGTGATTTCTGGCGTTGGGAATTGGAGTATGTTGAGTACCTTGTTGACAAGCATTACCTCGTCGGAGATGCCGCCGTGGATGCTATTGGTGAGGCAGAGGAAAGAAGGGAGCATCTGATTGCTGCACAGGAACTGGTGCAGATGAATGCACCCATCAGCAGGTCCAACCAGGTTGCAAAGAAGGAAGCAAGTTGTGGAATGAGCAGGCAGCAAGCAATTGCACTGATGATGTTAGGGAGGGAGGTGGTGAAGCTCATGAAGATGTTATTTATTGCTGTGGTGGTGCTAGGTGCTGCTGCTGTTGGGTTGATGCTCAAGAAATGAAGAATTGAAGAAATGAAGAATTGAACATCTTGGGGATGTTGCTGCATTGCTGCTGTGTTCAAGATGATACTTTTGGGTTCTTGATGTTGCAATGGTTTAGTAGTGGTAGGTTAGTAGATGATCTCTTAGTAGATTATCTGCTGTAGTAGTGGTAGGTTAATTTGTGTTCAGGTCATGTAATGGTTTGTAAGACCAAGTCGGTATCCTATGTTGCACTGTCAATCTATCTATCTATCTATCCTATGCTATGTCATTTGATGGTATTTTGCACTTCAGCTTTTATCATTTTATCATTCTATTATAGCTATATTGGTGTTGGAGTTTTCAGTACTAGTGATGCAATGATGTATGATATCAATCTATCTGCACTTAACAGTTGAATTGATAAGCAAAAGAGCCTAAACATAGATATCATATTACCATAGAGAGCTGAACTTAACAGTGATTCAAGGTATCATATTACCATCCATAATCCATAGATAAGCAAAAGAGAATACAGTCTTTCATCATCCATATAGAACCAACATAGATTGCAGTACATAGCCTAAACAAAAGCAAGTTGGCACCATTCATGATCATATGAATAACACAGACAGTATGATCATGAAGGTACCAAACACTTCATCTATGGCAACCTACCTAAAGATATCAAACATTGATGATTTCACAGCCTTTCTTGGACATTCAGCTTCATTCTGGCTAGATTTTCTTTTCCCAGCCAACCTTTCCTCCTGTGCTCTCTGTGCAATTGCCATCATTCTCTCCTGTGCAGCAGCAAGCTTCTTATCTGCTTCTCTTTTAGCAGCAGCAAGTCTCTTTTCCTCTTCCTTTTGTGCAGCAGCAAGTCTCTTCTTCTCTTCTTTTTGTGCAGCAGCAAGTCTCTTCTCCTCTTCTTTTTGTGCAGCAGCAAGTCTCTTCTCTTCTGCCTTCTGTGCAGCAGCAACTTTTTTTTCCTCTTCTCTCTTTGCAGCAGCTGCTTCCCTCTCTGCCCTCTTTTCTTCCTCCTTCTTCTCAGCAGCAGCTTTCCTCTCTGCTTCTTGCTTGGCTTTCCTCTCAGCAGCTATTGTTTTCTTTGTGTCTTCAATAATTTTTCTTGTCTCAGCTTGAACCTTCTTGTTTAATTCTGCTTCTTCTTTCTTCTTGGCAGTTCTCTCCAATGTAGCCAATCTTCTTCTCTCTGCAAGCTCTGCTTTCCTCTGTGCAACCTCATGTTTCCTTCTTGCTATCTCTTCAGCTCTCTTCAATTCCTCTTCTCTTCTAGATGCAAGTATTGCCTTCTTCCTCTCCTCTACTTCCCTATCTTTCTGATTCTTCATAGCCTCCAATTTCTGTGCCAACTCACCTGGCCTTATGGTGCTTGAACTAGCTTGGCTCCCTTGGCTCCCATTAGTCTGGTTGAGCAGCACCTGGGCAGCAGTAAGGAAAGCAGAACTAGGTACTGGCCTTTGTTCCACAACCCTTGCTGTTGGCATCTACAAAGAATGTACATTTGATGAGAACAATAGCATTTTCATCTAGAAAGAATGTACATATGGATGAGATGAGTAGTACCTGGGCAATCATGTTATCAACCATGAGATCAACATTTGGAGGAGCCACATTTGGAGGAGGCACATTGACATCAGCAACCCCTTCATTTGGAGGAGGCACATTGTCACCAGCAGTACCTTCATTTGAAGATGGTTGATCATTTGGAGGAGCAACATTAGGTGGTGGCAGTCCAGCCTTCAAGGTCTTGCAGCCCTTCTTGTTGTGATCTGCCTCACCACAATAAGAACAATGCATAATGACACCATGCCTTGTGATTTTCTTCCCTCCCCTTCTATGATCAACCTCTCCAGGGGCTTGTCTCCTTGTAGTACATGGCCTTCCAACATGCTTCTGGTACAATGGTGGCATTATTACAGGCCCATGTAAGTCTTCCCATTCTGTCCTGTCTCTACAAGGATAGATAATGTTGCCATATGCTGTCTTGAACATATGTTTTGAGTAGCACTGATCAACCATCTTCAAAGGATCAACTCTATCATTCCTGCAGCAGGCTACCACATGAGAGCATGGAATGCCTGTTTTCTGCATTCTTCTACAGGTGCAGGTTTTCTTGTGCATGTCCACTATGTAATCCATGCCTCTATCACCTACTAGGAATAAGCCATCTCCTGATCCCTCCACATAGCATGTGTTTGCAAATTCTGTTACCTTCTCAACCTTCTTCCTGATCTTTGGACATACATCTCCTTGCCATTTATCTGACTCCAGTTGTTTGTTGTAATGCCTTGTCATAAGTTGCCTATAAATCCTGTCAACCATGGTAAGTATTGGTAGCTCCCTTGCTTCCAGGATGTACCTGCATTTAACAGCAAACCATGGTAAGTATTGGTAATTCATGAGATTTCACTACATTGAAAAGCCTTTACATTTTGCCAAACTTCAGATGTACCTGTTGAAAACTTCACAAATGTTGTTAAGCAAAATATCACATTTTGGCAAGTCACTTTGAAAAGCCTTGACCCAAGTTTCTGGTTCTAGTTCATGCAGCCATTTGTATGCCTCCACATTAAGAACCTTCATCTCCTCCATGCCCTGTTCATACAACTGCACTGTATTGCTCCTAGCTATCTTCCAGAGTTGATTCTTCAAGATGTCACCTTTGAAATGTTGTTGAAAGTTTTGCCACATGTGCCTAACACAATATCTGTGTTCTGACTCAGGGAACAGTTCTTCAACTGCATTGATGAGCCCCTACAATTGCAAAGCAACATAACCATTTAAAAGCTCTTCACAACCATTCACATAGTAATGACACAGAAACTTTGAAAAAGAAAGATGGTACTTACCTTTTGTTTGTCTGACATGATAGTACAAGGTTCAGTGTTTATGATGCCTAGGTCCCTTTTAAGTGTGTCAAGAAACCATGACCAGTTAGGGGTGTCCTCAACTTCAACCACAGCAATGGCAATTGGAAATATGCAGTTATTTGGATCTACCCCAACAGCTGCAAGCAGTTGTCCTCTGTATCTAGTTTTAATGTGGCAACCATCTAAGAAGATGACTGGTCTACAACCCTGTAGAAATCCTCTCTTGCAAGCATCTAGACACATGTACAACTTGCTGAACCTTGCATTTTCATCAAGTGAAACATAGAAGGATGAGCCAGGGTTGCTTCTCCTAACCTCATTAGCATAATTCCATAGCAGCTTGTACTGCCCTTCCTCATCACCATAAATAATTTTCATAGCCATTCTCCTTGCCCTCTGAAGTTTCATCCTACTGGGTGTCATATGCCATTCTTTCTGAACAACCCTTGAGAAATTCATCAAGTTCATATCTTGATCAGCCCTAAAGCTCTCTAGGTATTTCATTGCTAGGAATCTTGATGTAAAAGCCCTAATCTTCCACTTCTTGCTGCATGTGTGCTCATGCACATACCTCTTCACCATGAAAGCCTTAGTTCTGCTATCATATGATGCCCACAAGTACCATGTGCAGTCTTCATCACATTTTGCTTTCACTCTTTTCCTATCATTCACAGGAAGCTTGATATCAACTCTGTTCTGGCAGGAGTACTCTTTAATTGCTTTCCTTAGAAGCTCCACACTCTCAAAAACCTGCCCTACATGGAATTTTGGCCTATGAAGATCCTCTGGTCTGAAAGTTTTGAACTTTAAATGCAGTTCCTCATCATCAGAATCAGGTGCCCACAAATCTTCACCTTCAGACAAGTCTTCATCTGAATTATACTGCTGCTTGCTTTGGTCTTCATTTGTAGGTTTCCCATGCTTTACTTCCTCCTTTGAATTGTTATTATGCTTCTGTTCTGGTTCATCCTCATCAACATTATCTGCAAACAAGTCATCATCATCATTGCCTATCTCATTGTCACTGTCCACAAGTACACCTGGGTCATAGTCCTCATCATCTGTATCACTTGCATCATCCTCTGCTTCCATATCATGACTGCTTTTGGCCCTCCTACTTGATGAGCTTCCTCCAACATCCTCATTTGCATCTGCTTCTGCATCATCCTCTGCTTCCACTTCAGGGTATACAACCTGGAGAGGAGTAGGTGCTTCCTCTGTTTCTGCCTCTGCTTCCTCTGTTTCTGCAGTCATGCAGCTTCCCACTCTCTTTGCAGGACTAAATACTGGGGGCAAAGTGGCTCTAGGATAGTTGACAACATCATCCTCACTTAGGTTTGCTTTTAAGCTCTCATCATGATCAAGATATATACTAAAGGAGTGGTGCCCAATATCAATAAACATCAACATTCTATCTGTCTGCTCATCATCCCTAAGCTCTCTGAGACCATTATTACTGAGTGTAAGGATGGGGACACAATAGTATACCTTCAACCTCCCTGCCATTTCATAACCAATCTCCTCAACAAGGTGTTCAATCATAATTGGTGACCAAGTAACCTTCTCCAGATTATCATACCAAATGGCACGACCATAAACATAAGCACGATTCCTTCCATGCCCAATAAAAAATCCACCATGGTTGATTTGCACAGAGAAGTTGGTGCTTCGAGGGCCTGATACACAGAAACATCATGCATCCGAATTGACTATAACATCATTTGATTTGAACATCTAAAACCCTAACCCCCAAAGACCATCAAATCCAACACGAAACCCTAGTACAATCCGTCGAAACTACCAGCTGCATAACATCTATAATGACAATGCGGGCCAAAAAGGAGTGTCTTTGAACATCAAAACGCAAAAAAAAACGGAATTGCGCAAGATTAAAACTTACTGTACACGGGGGGAGGCGCCCCTTCTGCGCGACGTACAGGGGCCATCGCCACCACCTACCACCGGCGGAATTGACGCGGCGGCGGCGCCTCTCGAGCCACGGAAGAAATCAGCACCCCGCGGCGCCTGCAGGCCGATGATCGCCGGGGCGGCGGCGCCTATGCAGCGCCTTCCCTGTCTCCAATCGAAGACGAAGAGGCGTCGTCAGAGTAGGGATGATTGGGGGGTTCGGACATGCCCGAGGGGTTTTTTCGCTTATTATGCGCAGCGACGGGTGCGCGGTTCGCCACCTGTCCCCAACGACTCGTCAACAGGTGGTCAAACGAGCGGCTACTGACCGCATACGAACAACAGTGACCGTACATTCACGTCACATCGTATACAATGACCGTAACATCCGTATTCCTAAGTTCAGTGACCGTATCGGGCTTCCTTCGCAACTACAATGATCGTAAGTGTATTTATCTCGCTCGGAATCCTCTTCAGTCCCCACTTCTCCGTGTTTCTTGTCCTCTTCCAATTCTTCAACCTCATCCCCGCCGACAGTTTCCTCGGTCACCCTAGCAACCACCTCCTCAATGGCCTTGCCAGCTGCTTCCTCTGCCTCGGAGGCTTGGTCGAGGAGCTTCTCGATGGGCGCGGAGGCGGTGCGGCGCGACCTAATTGCAGCGGCGTGCGGAGTGAGAACAGCGCGGGACGCGGCGGCGGCAGCAGCGAGGGCGGCGCCGGGTTTGGGGCTGGGGCGGACACCCCGGAAGAGCGAGGGGAGCGGCCTCGACGAGGAGGCGGCGGCGTTGGAAAAGGTTCTCGAGACGAGGGTGGAGAGCGCCGCCGACGGCGATGCGGATGTGGATCTCCGGGGGGACGCGGAAGGCTGTGGCAGAGGAGATGGGGAAGGTTTAGCAGGCGGCGGCGGGGCTTTGATACGGGTCGGTGGTTGGTGGTTGGTGCTGGGTGTACGGGTTGGCTCGTCGTCGGAGTCGGACGAGGAGAGGAGGAGGAGCAGGTCGTCGACGGCGCGGCGGTGATCGGCGTCGGCGTCGGCGTCGGAGGCGGGAGACGACCGGAGGAAGGCCTCTAGGTCGAGCTCATGGGGTGGAGGCTGTGGCAGGGACGCCATCGCCGGCGACGACGACGGCACGAGGGAGACGGTCGCCGTCTCGCCGAGGTGCGGTGGTGCCAGCTTGGGAGTTGGGAGATTTCTATTAAAAAATAATGTTTTTTTTACTATGAGAAAAATTGACTATCTTTTATAGGAGTATTATAAGTTTGTTGGTGTTTGAATATAACTGTGCAAGTTAATTACTCTCTCTTTAAAGAAATATAAGATCATTTAATTTATATTTCTTTGTATGGAAGCTCCGACGTAAATTCCTGTAATCTCTCATCGTGTGGTGCCAGATGTTTCAAATCTATTCAAGGATTCAACGGCGACGAGCCAATGACCACGGCTTCAAAGCGCTGGTCCTTAGAGACAAATAGACGAAGACTTTTCAGATGTCATCGCCAAGGTCAAGCCGACTCCGATAGGGGAATGGCAACAACGGTGCGCCCGCGACTCATTATGGCGGCGATAATGTTTGTTTCATGGTCTTAGAATCTTGATATATTTTTTATTGTGTTTGAGATGCTTTGTATTAAAAAAATGGTGAACTTTGATAATAGATCTGGATCATCTTCGCAAGAAAAAAAATACATGCCACGTAAATACCGATCTGGCAAAAACTGAAGAAAAAAATATAGCTAAACTCTACCCTTTACACAAAGGACCATTATTCAAGAAAGAAAATTAGAATCAAGGCAAAAGAATCCATGTAAGCTTGACGCCAACGTCTGCCATCCGCCTATGGCACCACTGCAGCAGGGGCATGTGTTGCTCCGCGCACGCGCTTTAAGCTATTGTTATTATTATCAGTTGATGGAAAACAAATGTTTTCCTATTGCATAATACTACCTCCGTCCTCTTTTATTGCTCCCTTCATATTTAGTATCAAATTTTGACTATAAATTTTAACTAATAAAATGTCAATGCATGTCATAAAAAATCGTTAGAAACTATGTTAAATTACGAATTCAACGATATATTTTTTTGTGACATGCATTGACATTTTGTTAGTTAAATTTATGGTCAAAATTTGACAAAAAACACGAAGGGGACCAAAAAACTAGAAGATGGTACTAGTATACTTGTATGCATGTGATATTCTTATGAGCAACCTTAGAGCAACTCCGAAGTGCCAACCTCGTCTGCGCGTGTTCGATTGGGTCGTCGCAGACAAAAAAAGTCAGCCCAATGTGCCGAACCAAATGAACGTGCGTCTGCTTTTCGTCTGCCTGGCAACCCTTTCCCAGCCCAAATTTGAGCCTCATTTGCGTTGGTGTGGACACAAAGCGGACGCGTGACGCGTGCCTACGCCGACCTCTGGCTCGTCAGTCGGTGGCGCATTGGCCATTCTCTTTCAACCCCATCGACAGCAAGCCTTCGTCCGCCCCACCCTGTTGCCGTCGCCGCCTAGTTTCGGTGCCCCTATGAGCAGTCCACCACCTCCCACGTCGCCGCTGGCCACCGCAACGTTCCTCCCACCCCGACGTCGCGGCGAGTGATACGTCTTTGTCGTATCTACTTTTCTAAACTTTTCTGCGCTTGTTTTGGACTCTAATTTGCATGATTTGAATGGAACTAACCTGGACTGACGTCATTTTCAGCAGAATTGACATTGTGTTATTTTTATGCAGAAATCAAAGTTCTAAGAATGACCTGAAAATAATCTTTCTTCTTCATGTTCTGAAAGGTTAACACTAATAATAACAGGATATATATTTTTCTCATCAAGATAAGCATATTTCAAAATGTTAGGTAGTTGCTTTAATTCAAACACAAGATCACCTTCAGGTGGAGGAGGACCTCCTAAGGTTTCAATAGGTAAGTTGTGTTTAAGCAGAGGTTGTTGTTCAAACAAGATTCTGTCTATTTCATTTCTTTCGTGCATATGCAAATCAATTTCATGGTCTAGCAGATATTGCTCTAGAGGATTAGTAGGAGGTACAGCAATAGTGACAAGATCAATAATTTCATCCTTACTAGTCAATTCTTTTTTGTGAGGTTTTCTACTAAACTTGGAAAATTTGAACTTATGAGACTCATCACCAAAGCTAACACCGACAGTTTGTTTAGTACAATCTATAGTAGCATTGACGATGCTCAAGAATGGTCTACCAAAAATAATGGGACAAAAGTCATCTTGTGGGGAACCAAGAATTAGAAAATCAGTAGGGTATTTTGTTTTCCCATACAAGACTTCGACATCTCTAACAATCCCAAGTGGTGTGATGGTGTCTATATTAGCAAGTTTAATAGTAACATATATGTCTTATATTTCAGCGGGTGATATGTCATTCATAATTTCTTGGTATAAAGTAAAGGGAATAGCACTTACGCTAGCACCTATGTCACATAAACCATGATAGTATCGATCTCCTATTTTAACTGAGACAACAGGCATGCCAACAACGGGTCTGTGTTTTTCTGTCCCATCGGGTTTGGCAATTCTAGCAACTTCACGAACGAAGTAAATAACATATCCATCAATATTATCGACCAAGAGATCCTTAACCATAGCAACACTAAGTTCTACTTTGATTTTCTCAGGGGGTTTAGGTGCTTTAATATTACTTCTATGGACCACAGTCGAAACCTTAGCATGCTCCTTTATCTTAACAGAAAAATATGGTTTCTCAATGTAAGGAGTGGGAACAACTGGATCAACATTGTAGATGATAGTTTCTTCTTTAGCAACTATTGGTTCTTTGATTTCTTCTTTAATAGGTGGGTGATATTTAAACCACTTCTCTTTAGGGAGATCCAAATGAGTAGCAAAAGATTCACAGAAAGATGCTACTATCTCAGAATCAAGTCCGTATTTAGTGCTAAACTTTTGAAAAGCATCGGTATTCATAAAAGATTTAACACAATCAAACTTAAGCTTAATACATGAATCTTTACCTTCGTCTAGTTCTCAATCTTTAGAGTTACGTTTAATTCTTTCCAAGAGGCTCCACCAGAATTCAATAGTCTTCTTCATGAAAGAACCAGCACAAGAAGTATCAAGCATGGATTGATCATTACGAGAAGGCCGAGCATAGAAGTTCTGAATGATAATTTTTCTCGAGAGCTCATGATTGGCGCATGCATATAACATTGACTTAAGCCTCCCCCAAGCTAGAGCGATACTTTCTCCTTCACGAGGCCAAAAATTATATATATATAATTCCGATCACGATGAACTAGATGCATAGGATATTTTTTTGATGGAATTCCATTTTGAAACGATTCCAATTCCAGGATCCAATATAATCGCATAGCCTATACCATGTCAATGCTTTTCCCTTCAAAGATAAATGAAAAACCTTCTTCTTAGCTTCATCTCCGGGTAAACCTGCAAGCTTAAATAATCCACAAATTTCATCCACATATATCAAATGCATATCAGGATGTGCGGTTCTATCTCCTGCATAGGGATTAGCTAGCAGTTGTTCTATCATACCCGAAGGAATTTCATATTCAGTATTTTCAATAGGTGTAGTAGGTTGAGGGGCAACTAATTGTGGTTCCGCTCGAGGTGAAGATACCCCGAACAAACCCCTCAGAGGATTGTTCTCCATAGTAACAAGTGACAATAAATTTCAGCACGTAGTAATAATTTTTCCTTACCAAGAGCACTTCACTCCCCGACAACGGCGACAGAAAAGAGTCTTGATGACCCACAAGTATAGGGGATCAATCGTAGTCCTTTCGATAAGTAAGAGTGTCGAACCGAACGAGTAGCAGAAGGAAATGACAAGCGGTTTTCAGCAAGGTAATGT